>JAOPUD010000044.1:2660296-2671032 GCA_027122715.1 Trisopterus minutus
TGTGTGTGTGTGTGTGTGTGTGTGTGTGTGTGTGTGTGTGTGTGTGTGTGTGTGTGTGTGTGTGTGTGTGATAACAACAAGGGAGTCTGTCCTTAAAATGAAGTGGTATTGCAAGTGCTGTACAGGTATAATGTGCTCTAAATTGATGGAGTATACAGGGATATATCATTTGCATGTACTCTTTTTGCATAGGCCTTCACCCTTCAATGCCATGCAGTGAATACATTAAGTCAAGGTACAGATGGGCTGTGGACGTTTGGTATAAAACCTGAGGCTTTAGTGCAGTGGCCTCACCCTCCTCTACCTGATGTTAAAGAAACAGTAGACAAACAGAAATTTATCTCACTGCCACACTGCGTCCGTCCCCTCTAGGTTTGCAGGGACCACGGCTGGAAACAATCACCTCTGAGCCCCAGGGCCGCGCCTCGTCTCCTCCGGCCCTAGCGGACCGCCCCCCGGTTAGGCCGTCTGCAACTTTCCCAGAGAGAGCCCCCCATGAACCCGTCCAGAGAGCTGCAGAACCTCCCCCGGACCACGATCACCCTCCCCAGGAGGAAGATCTTGACGGGCACGCCACAGTTCTGTCTGAGGAGGGGGAGGAGGAAGACGACGAGGACTACGGGACAGGTGGTCGAGAGGAGGAAGACGCAGGTGGCGGCCGTGAAGAAGAAGAAGTGGAGGAGGAGGAGGAGGATGACAGTGAGGGGGACTATGACGAGATGGTGGTGGAACCCAGACCTCTGAACGAGGTGACGTCGTTGACGGACAGAACCAGCCCGTGGACCAGCGTCTTCTCGGGCTGTGACCTCAGTTCAGTGGAGAGCCTGGAGGATCCAGAGGAGGCCGGTGGCGGCGGCTTCCCACACCCGGCCCAAGGTGAGGTGGTCAGGAGACTGTGGGGACCAGGGGCGGAAGGGCCGGACCGCCAGGGGACCTGTGGGGACGATAGCAGGAGCGTACTGGAGGAGGGCGAACACTGCGAGTGTGACCACTCTACTGGACCACAGAGCGACGCCTCTGCCGCTGAGGGAGAGGAGGCGGGGAGGACGCTGCGGGCTTCAGCCGAGGAAGAGGCTGCAAAGCCGGCCGTGATGGACCAGGGAGGTCAGGGGTCAGAGGACGAGCCTGACGGTGACCCTTTGACCCCTCCCCACACGGAAGCCAAGCCACCACCGGCGTATCCTTGCTCTGTCTTCGGTGTATGGTTTTAACACTGCAGGTTTTATCTGTCTTTCATTGACTACAGCGTCTCTATGGGCGGCCTAAACTCGCATGTTCAGTTTTCTTGATTGGTCCTGGGGGGGGTGGGGGGGGGGGTTGAAACTCCATGTTTTCCTTAACGTTCCAGTTTAAGCTCTGCTGGGCTCGGTGAGATCCCAAACTTCTTCCTCTCGTCCAATCACCTGGAGGCGTCCATGAGGGCCCTCCGCCTGGCCCCGGCCTTCTCCATGCCCCGGTCTGACCCGGTGAGTACCCGTCCACACCTCACCTTCTCGCTGCCCCGATTTCCATTCATAAGAATATTCTTATCAGATATGTAACAGAAAAGCTTCAGAAACACTTGGGGATGTCTCAGTCCAGGGCAGTTTGTCGGTTTGTTGGCATTAGGGGTGGGGGAAGAACTGGTTCACCTAGAAATCCTGAATCCTACGTCTATGTAAGTCTATGTAAATACACTGCCTTTTTGTGTTTACATTTTTACACAGTTTGTATAAAAATTTGAATTCTATACTATACTTGCTGTACTCTGCTTGCTTGCCATGAATTGTTACGCTGTCTATCTTGGCTCACACCTGAGTAGATCCTGAAATGAGCCCCTATAATGCACCTGATCAAGAATGGATTTGCAATTTGGACTCATTTAGAATTGTGAACGTTGAATCAAACGGTGGCCTCCAAGAACCGAAGGACCTCTGGGTTTCACACCGTCTCCTAAATGGAGTTCCGTGATGAAGGCCAGTGCCTCATCCCGCTGGGCCAGATCGGCTGGCGCCCAGCGTACGCGTCTACCCTCTGAACCCACCGGCCCCCCCCGGCTGCCCGGCGGAGGTCAGCTCAGCTCGACCCCATCCCCGCTGACCCTCCCGGTCCCCCTCTCTGCGTGGTGGCCCCCCCCCTGCCCTCGTAGGAATGACGACGCCTCATCCCCCACTCTGTAACTCAACCTGCATGCTGAGCAGCAGCAGCAGCGCTCACATTCTACGCGGCCGTTACACAAACAGCGTGGCTGCCAGGTACGGCCAAGGTTCACCCATGCTCTTCTCACTCCTCCGTCTATAGCGCTCCGACGCGCTGACTGCGCGGACAGGCTGTGTCCCGTTACGCTGGAATACCGATGAGGAGAGGGGGTGTGTGGCCTCGTATCCTATCCTATGGTCCCTTTAGGCTTTGCATCGGTCAGCACCACGCCTCATGGTCTGTTTAACAAGCCAGTCAGTAGTGTTTGATCACCAGTGGCGTAGTCGATGATTACTGGTTGATGATTGGGGTTTTTTTAGCAGTAGAGCAGGTCCTGACCTGACGTCGCTGAAGAGTAATTTATTCTTCCTTAATCAGTTATGCTCTCTTACGTGATTCAGCACGGCCTACAGAGTACAGTCTTGTCCTTCGGCTGCGGAGGCCTCATTCATATGCAGATGTCTGTTTAAAGAGACGGTTACACGGGTTACACGGGCTACCCTGCCAGTTCATTAGACGGTCAAACACAGAATATTGAACTTTAAACTGGTTTGGTGTGGTTCTTTTTGAGCAAAATTAAAAAAAAAAACATTGTGAGTTTGTGATGATAAGTTAATCACACAGACTTACAGTTGGAATGTTGGAGTGTTGTAATGTTGATGCTGAGGAACAGACAAGATGTCATGATAAGAGGAAGCTGGGGTTAGTCTGGTGAGCGGTTGAGATGGCCCATCATAGCATGGGGACAGATGTCTCATTGTGGTGCAGTGAGTAATCAAACAGACCAGACCTTTCAGCTCAGCCTTCTCCCTGCTGAAGGGTCCATGGGAGGGCGTCCAACGGAGACGTGGGCTTGGAGCAGGCTGTTTAGCTGACCTTTCACCGTTTTTACACACGCAATCACGGTGAGGACAGTTTTAGCCTCACGGTCGGAGGGCCCATGGTCTGGGGCTGAGGGCCCATGTGTTGGAATTGAAGGCCCATGTGTTGGGGCTGAGGGCCCATGTGTTGGGGCTGAAGGCCCATGGTTTGGGGCTGGGGGCCCATGGTTTGGGGCTGGGGGCCCATGTTCTGGGGCTTCCACTGAAGACGTCCTCTCCCTTGCAGCGGTCATTGTTTACATGGTCTGAGTACAACACGGACTGTCTTCCCGGGTCCCCCCGGAGCCCTCCCTAACGTGATTCAGCACGGCCTGAAGAGTGTCTTGTCCTTCGGCTGCGGAGGCCTCATTCATATGCAGATGTCTGTTTTAAAGAGACGGTTACACGAGGGCTACCCTGCCAGCGGGGGCCCCTTCAGAACAGGAAGGGCCACGCCGTGGGAGCGATCAACACGTGTGTCCTGGTTTCGCAGAGGCCCCCGCTGCCCGTCGCCTGGGTAACCCCGCTTGCAGACAACTGACGGGGCGGGAATGCGCTGCTTGCGTCACTCTGGCACAAAAGGCTCAGATTTCAGAAGGTGGTGTGTGAAGATATAGCCGCGAGCTGGTGTGGAGTGGGCGGGGCCCGGGGGGGAGGGCAGACTGAGCCGGTTCCAGCCGGACCCTTGTTGTTCTGGCCCTGCACTCAGGGTGCTGCGGGGCCTCTGGGGACACGCGTGCTTATCTCACTTGTTTCTGCAGGTTTTTAAAGCAAAAACAAGTGCAGACAAAAAGCAAGTACATAAACAAGCCAGCCAGGGTTTTTAGAAGTGCACTCCTAAAGTAAACGTTAGAAGTAAAACTTTCTAAACATTCTTGAGCTAAACTTTATGTTTTTCAAGTTTCAATGGCCAGAGCTCTAATTGTTTCCATGTTTTGATTGAAACCCTTGGTTCCTAGGGGCCTGGCCCTGCAGCCCGAGGCCTGAGGGCCCCCAGACGCGCACCCCGTCCCAGGCCCACCATCCCAGCGGCCATGAAGGCACAAGAGACCGCAAGGATAGCCCGCATATTCAACACTCATTTTAGTGAAGACCAGTAGCCTGTTTGATCTTTCTGGGAAGTTTACAGTCATATATATATAAATATATATATGAAATCATGTACATTAAATGTAATATTTGTACTTTTATAAATAAATGTGTAGTTGTTTATGTGAACAATGCAAAGCTTTTTTGACTGCCTTTTAACCAGGATTCAGTGGTAAGGCCATCTTCACACAGACAGTTGTCTGTGTGAAGATGACGTTACCACTACCTTGGGGAATGTACCATGAACCGGTTTTGAATCAGATTTTCATTATCCTTGTGCTGGGAACAAACTGTTGTAACTTCAGTCAGGCCATACCCATCGCAAGAGACCAACAAAAGAAGTCATAACAAAGCAAACAAAGGATGCAGTCTTCTCAAACTAGGCGCTTTATTTCAATTTGTTACCTCCGCCAAGGAGGTCATGTTTTCGCCGGAGTTTGTTTGTTTGTTTGTCTGTCTGTCTGTTAGCAACATAACTCAAAGTTGTGGACGGATTTGGATGACAGGAAATGTCCGCAATGGGACCAGGAACAAGTGATTACATTTTGGGGGTGATCCGTACACGGTATCACTGGTTACAACACTCGTGTGTGCGTGTGACACAGTGCTTTTCTAATTCATATTATTTTCATGGAAATCCTTTCTTAAATTGTTTCATTTAAGTGTGTGCGATAATTTGTACCCTGTAATGTACTGTACTGTACTGTAATGCGCTGTACTGTACGTGTACTTTGATATAAGTGGTATGATAGCTGGGAGATACTGGCCTGCCAGGTTTGGCCGGACTTCCGGGACTTACAGAGGGGAAATGTGACAATCTAGCACTAGTGTTTGGATGAGGTTTGATGCATTCACTCACTGTGCCCAAGCACTAAACTACCGCATCACTGAACAACAAAACAGCAGCTCTAAAAGCTAAGGAAGCGAAAATTCGACTAAAAATAAAACGGAGGCAAACCGTTATCGAGTGCTAACATCGCTCCAAAGACAAATGGTTTTCTGCTCCCAAGTTTAACTGTGCACAGGCTCTCGCCTTGGAGGCCTTCCAAGACCAAATAGTTTGCTCCTCATAAACAGAAAGAGAAAAAGATGCGTAGTCATCTGAATCCCAGCCATTGTTAGTGTCTGGTGGCTTTGGATGGGTTCCTAGTTGCCTCGTGCCTCTCTACCACTGCTCTACATTTCTCAGACCTACCATGACCCTGACATGCTGCAGCAGAGATGCTGTGTTCCTCTCCTGACTGTAGCTACCAACTCCACAAGCTTCCTACGAAACACTTACTATTTGTTTATATTAAAACATTTGATAGATCATATGAGATCAGCGATGCATATATTTCACGTGTTACATTTATGCAGATCAACACATACACTTTTTTTTTAATAACTATATAAATATATATAATTCTAACTAGTAGCCGTATACTATAGCTACTAAAAGAATGCATTGGCTGACTGGCTCGCCATTAGAGCATGCTATAGGTTAACATAGACCTGGAAGAGAGATGCCTCCTTTCAGCAGAGCCGACAGGTCTGGCTCTGAATAGAATTCCTGGGAATACGCAGGTGCTGCGATGCCTATTAAGGCCTGGATATTAAGAGCAGATGGCTTCTATAGGGTCAACAGCCTAATTATCCGGATATGATCATGGGATTACGGCGTATTCCTGGACCGCTGCAGTATTTTTGTTTTTGGAAGATCACAATTCCTTGAAGGCGTAAAAGTGATACGAGCATTCCATCACTGGACCAGTAGGACCGTAAGCCCGGAGTGGGAATTGGGCTATTTCTGTCAACATTATAAGTTTTGTTCTTAGTGTTATAGTTGCACTGTCTTGGATGGTGTTTCTGGCCAGGTTCGCAATTACTAGGATTTAAAAAAAAACTACGAAAAAAAAGTCTGCCCCCATGTCTTCCATTAATCAGGCAAACAGCAAAATATTAATCTCATATTTTTTTATATATTTTAGCTTCCCTGCTATTTTTTGTATTTTTATGATAAGGTATGCCATGCCCAGAGGAACCTATTAGGCTGGCATTTGTAGTCATCAGTAGCATCATGATTGAAGACAACTTCCATAACTAAACACGTTTGAGTTTCTTTAAAGGACTATAAAAAATGAGAACCTTTTTGGAACATTTTTTTATATTTGGAAGTGATAAGTATGTGTTTGACATTTACTATATTCACACAACCTTCTCTTATAATTAAACCAGCTGTCAATTCTGTGATAACAGTGTCTGATGTTAAAATCTGGCTGCTGAAATGATGCGACAGAAAGTCAATTTAGTCCCATTTTATGATTTTGTAACTTTTGCACCGACATGATTGCTTGTGAAGTTGTTGAAATAGATTTGTAATTATCCTCCTGGCTTTACTTTCCTAATTTACAGAGCAAATGCGAACTTCAATTAAAATAGAATAGAGTGTGTGTGTGTGTGCGTGTGCGTGTGCGTGCGTGCGTGTTTTTACCAAAAACGGTGCCGCTATGATGCCTTGCTACCTAACATCAGACAAGGTTTTCTGTTTTAAGATATGCACAATGAAACCACCTTGGCATCTTTAACTTTGAACATCTTTAGATTTTTTTTTTCAAGTTGGGATATAATCCTTAATGCTTGTTTTCAAGGAAAATTCAAATGCATCGTAACGTCACCTGCAAGCGATAGAAGGACATTTCGAATATACTGCCCCATGAATGTAAATAGTGGCTGCTAATTGGATAGAGCTACACCTCATAATGGACAACACGGTGAGCCCAGTTCATTTCCTGATAATTAACTCAGTGACTCCTCCATTTCATCAACAGGCCATGTCCTGCACTATGTGTCAGCAGCTCGCACCACCAACACCTCCAATCTAATTTTGGGATCTTCGACAAATCAATACCTGGCAGGGTTTACTCACTAAATGAAGGACAGAATTCATATGAAATCCTATTATGGCGTTTGAGTACCGAATCAATAAATTTGAGGAACAAACATGATTTAAGCCCATATACAGTGGCCTTAATCATAAGCTGTCACTTTTGCAAAGGGGCACACTGGTAGTGGTGGCCTTACAAACTCGGGGCTTCCCAGCACCACAAACAGAACCACCATCAACCAACAAAGCAGTTGAGTAATGTGTCCTTAGGAGAAATAGCATTGCCTACATCCTAACTGATTATTATTCATTTGTTGTGTTGCTGTGAACATAACAGGCAATCACAAACCTGAACAATATATACTCTATATATTGTATGATAATAATGTGTTGTGTATTTTGTGAGCAATTCATACAGCTGTATGCTGGATAGTAGATTCTAAACCCTTGATGCATAGAACAGAACAGTTTGATAAAATAGACGTACAACCAAACAAAGTTGTTTCATGTTTTTTTCTTTATATTAGGACACATACTGAATACAAATACATTAACTAGATTGTATAGCCGATCATTTTTGGTTTCATAACAGCCATGGCAGCAGATTCTAAGAAAGGGAATTTCCTTTTCTTCTCGTTAAAACCAGTTGGTCCGTTCCACGTTTTCTTTCAGCGTTTCCTAGGCCTGATTAGACTTATCTGCATCTGATAAGCCTGCAAAATTAGTTCAAATCTAGTTTCCTCACTGCTGCTTTTGTATCTGGGGCTGTTTATTCCTCCTAATTATCTCCACTATAGCCTCCCTCCCACTGTCTCCACCTCTCTCTACCTTCTGGAGGTAAACACCCCTATAGCACGTCTGGAATTCTGGAAGGCTATGATTTCTTTCGCTAATGGGTTTTTACAGTGGAATGTGTTGTCTCTCTGCACTCAATGTTTCTTTTGATGTCAGGGGCGTCGAGTAGTGTTTTTTATTCTCCCCACACCTCCTCTGTATGGATTTGGGAGATTGAAACCACCGAAGGAACCAGTTGTTATATTTTTTCGCTGAGGCGCTGCTGGCCTGTCAGCCCGTGATACACATGTGTGACGTCTGTTCTGTGGCTGTCCTGCAGTCAGAACTCTTCTGCTGTACCTTTTATTGTAATCCATGACTGCTCAAGCCAGACGTAGGTCCAGGTAGTGGAAATACATTTCTTCTTTTTGATTAGGGACCCCTCTAGAGTTTCAGGTTTTGTCTAAAGGGCATTTGAAATTGAATTTTATGTTGGTTTTATCTACATTTCTACATTGACATGTGTGACATAAAGGCAAGTCTTTAAGTCTTTTTGTATTGATCAAAAGATTAGTTGGTTGGTAGGTTGATTCTTGGTTGATTGATTTTTCCCACCATACCCCTATTACATATTCTCTGTTTTTCTGGGTTTTGTTTTGAGAACATAAGAATACAAACACATGAATAAAGCAATGTATATCCTATCATAATCCATAGCTGTATGTGTATGTATGTATGCTATAACCTTCTTCCAGCTTGACCTTGAATACAAGACTAGATGGTAATGTGTTTGAATTCAGCCATACTGCAAGGAGGATGGCCGTCATTGTGACCTACAGGGAGGGTTTTGGGGGAAAATATATGGGGATTAACACAGATGTGTTACCGCAACAGACAGTACTTCATAGCCTCATAGTCAAGTTGGATGGAGGACTTTTATTCACTGCAAAGGGATTATACTGCTATGATTAATCCAGAGAACCCCCCCTTCCCCCCAGGAAATTAAAGAGATAAGTATGGGTCATAAGAATGAGGCTTAGCTGCTTTTGGTGTGTAAGGAAATCCATTTCTATATCCCTGCATTGAAACCATGGTGTCACAGAGACTACCAAATGGCTGTAATTGAAGCATGGTAAAAAGTTTCAAACATTTAAATGAAGATACCAACCCAACAAAAACCTGAACGATAATGGAAATAAGATGAATATATTTCCCATTTTCTGCTGAATTTATATTGAACGCACCTGCCCCACCAAGGTTTGTTTTTCCATTTTGTGTGTCTAATTAAATTTACCACTGGACCTCCAAATCCCAAGTTTTATTCAAAACTTCTATTGAAAACCATGAAAATGTTTGAGCTCATTGACACTTCATTTCTATTAGCTGTCAAAACATTCCGTTATTCCGACAGTCATCATGTTTAACATTGGTAAACTGTAATTACATTTGCAGAGAAAGGTTTTTGTGTGTGTGTGTGTGTGTGTTTGTGTGTGTGTGTGTGTGTGTGTGTGTGTGTGTCTGTGTGTCTGTGTGTGTGTGGGTGTAGACGTTGAATAGAAATGACAACCGAGGCGAGACAGAGTTGATGTCAGACCTATCTTCCATACATAGCCGTGTGCACCATCGTGCTCCGTACGGTCTTTTATCTCTGCCCGGTGAATGGCAGCAGCTGTGTGAATTCAGCGCACCACAGTCTTGCATAAATGGGATCGATGAATTCTAATTGGAGGGCACTGGAATGACAGTAAATCTTATCTGGTGCTCATTGTCAAGTCATTGGGGGAGCAATTATTCTCCCCTTTGAAGAATAATGTGTGCTTTATGTGTCGATCAAACATTGAGATCGTCAGTGGGAGCAGATCGCATTTACCCGGTCACGGCTTCGGGTGTTTTCTGGGACCGAGCTCCGGGTTCTTAGACGAGCACGGGCTAAGCCTCCACATATATGTGCACTATAAATAAGCAACCCATAATTCGGGATTTAACGTGCATTAAGCTCTATATGGTTTTACTCTGCGGGCAGAGCCACCCGCTCTGTCTACTGAACTGTAATCAGCGTGAGCGTTGGTCTTCCTTCACGCCGTGTTACTCTGTTTGCTCTGGCCATCTTTGCTTTTCATTCCTTTTACTTTCATTCGTTTCCCATCTCCACCTTAGTTTTTTCATATATTAAGGGTTTTGTGTCATATTAAATGTATTGAAATACCCTGAATAAATGTGCTGTGTAAAGGTATACTGTACGTGGGGCGGCCATCACTGCGGGACTTGTGGTGCTATCCATTAGTTTGGTACGCCCGCCCGTACGAGTCCTAAGGTGTAAATCTCCCAGCTTTCTTGCAGCATTTCATGGAGACACGCCCCCTTTTGGTCGTAGTATAAACCTAACCCACTCGTAGTTCTGAGAGTAGAGCGAGTTCAGTGAATTTGTACCACGTTGGTCCTTTTAACGTTGATTTTAATTTTAATTTAACACACTTGATTACATTGCTACTTTATTCAAGTCACCAATTTATGCATTGCGCACGGTCTTGCTGTGTGTGCAATACATTGTGAAGTTGTGTTGTTAGTTTTTTCGAGCTGGTTTGCTGAAGAGGCTTATGTAGCTAACAATAACAATGATTAGCCAATGAGAAACCGGAACGCTTTACGGCGCTACGAACCAGGATATTACGTCACGTTCTCTCAAGAGCAGGTCGGACGTACCGGCGTACCAAACAAATGGATAGCACTATTAGGACAGGAAGTACGAGTGGGAAACCCTGGACAGTAGATGGGGCTTCTCCCAGATGAAACCCGATCCCTTCTCTTGCATCACCCGACCTATCGAGTGGCCGACTGTACCCAGAGACTTGTCATTCATCAAAGCTTTCTGGAGGCTCCCGACGCCAAGCGTCTTCACACACACACACACACACACACACACACACACACACACACACACACACACACACACACACACACACACACAC
>JAOPUD010000044.1:2780743-2791631 GCA_027122715.1 Trisopterus minutus
CCAAAGGGGTGAAAGAGGAAACACAAAGGGGAATGCTGTAATCTCCCACCTTTTTCTGTTCAAGCTTAAAAATGTCTCCTGACAATCTATTGTGTACTACTGTAATTATGAAGTATTTATAATTTCTCGGAACCTGCAGATGTCCTTCTAGGAGGAGGAGTCACACCATTAATAACATTCACATCAGGACATTCTTTCGTCACAATACTCCTCCCCCTCTCTCAGCTCGGTGATAAACGACCTGTGAGCCAGCTCGGTCCAATAGCTCATTTCGAGACATTGAACACCAGTGAGATAAACATAGATACAGTACATACACTGTAGGGAGAACAGAGCAGAGCGGGCTATGGTTCTGAGGGCCTGTTAGTGGGGGAGTTTCAGTCAAAGGGCCACATTCCTCCCCGGCTCTCCTCAAACAAACCCAGTGACAGGTACCATTCCACACTGTTCTGAGGATTCTCAACACAAGACTCCAACAGACCATCAATATGGCCCTTGTGCTGCGAAAACTTGCAGTGTACATGTGAATACTCTTATGATGTTATTTAACAATGGACGGCTGCATATATGTTTAATAATGTACGTACAACAACGTTTAACAAAAAAGGTTACTCCAAAATCATAAAGAAATGACTTGGTATGCATTACCTTAAAGCACTCAATTATTTCTTTGTTCGCAGCTATATTTGAGCTGTTTTAATAACCATTCCGTTCAAAAGCAAAAGTGATTAAGTCCCGAGTGCCTCGTTACAAAAAAAATAGCATTCCTCCCCTTTAAGGAATTCCCTGTATTTGTTTTCTTGCACACTTCAAACTGTAGATTTGCTTCTTAAAGGAGACACTTGATTGATCAGGATGTATATGATTGTTGTGAGAACATGCAAGGCAAAAACACCCCTAGGATGTTTACATTCTCGTTCTGGACCTAATTAACAACTCAAGAGCTATTTAAAACAACACACTCATCCACATTAAAACAGTCGAATGTGAAAACACCAACACACTCACGTCGTCCCCAGGTTCACCTGGTAGCCCCGCTGAGCCAGGTTTACCCGCATCGCCATCAGCTCCCTGAAAACACCAGACACCATCACAGTACCCCCCCCAAGTCAATCCATCAAACGCTGCTCACAACTCAGGAGAAAACCAACAGTATGTTTTAATGATGCTTTTATATTTACAGAAGGGCCGTCCACGCCGTCTGGACCTCTCTCCCCCTGTAACGTCAAAGTGAGACTCAATGATTTTGGACATAACTCATTTCAATCTTTTTTTTCCACGAATTATTATTGCAGCTTTGTTTCAAAGATCAAATCTGCTCCTTGAGAGGACTTACGTCAACGCCATCAATTCCCGGTACACCTGCAGGCCCGGGGGGGCCAACGGCTCCCTTTTCCCTCTAGAATGAACATCAAATAATTACTCTCAATGTCGTATTGAAATCGACTCAAAGGATCACACAGTTTAAATCTCACATTATCCTGCGTAGTGTTCTTGTGCTGACACCTGACAGTAATAAAAACGGAAGAATGAACAGGTGCGCTGGCTCAAAACCGCGGCTACTGAAGCATTTGATCGGTTTCAGCAGTAAAGGGGTCTAGGGGGGGCTGATTTCACAACATCAAAAGCAATATAACGCATTACAGGAGGTAAAGGAAACCTATAAAATGATTTCTCCAGGGTAATTTTCCTAAGGCATGCATCCATGGCGTTCCTCCTCCATAGGCCTATCCATGCTCGACAGTGATTCAGTCCCTGTGGCAATCATTCAGTCGGCTGCATCGCCATTCCGACTGTTATAACACTCACCTGCAACACCGTCTCCTCAATCTGCAAAAAGGAGGGAGAGAGAGAGAGAGAGATAGAGAGAGATAGAGAGAGAGATAGAGAGAGAGGGAGAGAAAAAGAGACATACAAAACAAATTGTCTTACTTGAGCGGAGCAAAGAAGGACTATTTGCAGTGCAATCACCACAAGTGGCCCGCGAATCCCCAGGGGCCAAAGCATGGTCTCCTGTCCCCGTAGTCTGCGCAGGTGAACTTTAGTCCTTTCTAGTCCTTTCGCCGCCTTTCGCTGGTAAGACGGAGCCCCCGGACCAGTCCAACTCAAATGAGTTCGCTTCAACTATCTGACCGTCTGAGGTACCATGGCCATCAGTAACTCATGCATATTCATGACACCTCTAGGTTATCGGGAGCGATTGGAGGGCTTCCAAATATGTTCAAAGGGGAGGGGTTACCAAAGAGGCAGGACGAATCGTGAGCCGGAGCGGGCCATTTAAATAGGTTTAGGCCACAAAAGAAAGGTTCATAAGATATATGAAATATTATTTGATAAATAATGTGATCAAAAGTATAATAACATGAGGCAATGTTAGCCTACAGGAGGATTACCGAGGTTGTGCCAGCCAGGTCCTTGCAGGCTTCTAGGCTTGGTCTGGTCCAGTCGCAGTGAATCAGCATCGACTGCAGTTCAAACTAAGAGAGGAAAGCGCAAGGTAAGGTAATGGTGAAGGCCTATACCTGTAGCCTATATTAATATAGGGTCATAATGTTTTATAATCATCGAAAAACTGACAATAAAGCAAGGGAGTGCAACGTGGAATTGTATTTGAATGTGTATATCTGATTGTATTTTTATTTAATTCATAAAATTACAATTTATTTGCCATTTTTTTGGTTTACACTTCTATTTTTTTTGCTTGGTTTATAACATTTATTTATTTGTTTTATTTATGTATAATTTAAACTAACAAAAACTCTTTTTTAGAGGGTAGGCTTGTGTAGTTGCGTATCGTAACTTTCATACATTCTCTTTTTGCTTGATTGTCAGGGCTTTAACTACAGAAGTCTGTCGGCATCGTCTCCACAACCCATACATGCCTTCAGCTTTAAATACACGCCTATACATTCAGCAAGTGTACAGACTCACCGGGACAGCCAGAACTGGATTCTCCTTTAGTTTTCCTATCAACGTGAAGCCATCCAAGCTGACCTTCTCTCGAACTGGTATTTCTTGAATATCAATTAAAACACAATCCAAGAACAGACTTACAGACTGTTTGTTAACTCTCAGGAGAACCTTGTGCCATTGAGAATTAAACACAAATGAAAGAGAACTGAAAACGACAGTCCTTCTTTCATGGTCAAGTGTTGTGAAAGAGAATTCAAGTGACTGGGATTCTCCGTTAAGTCCGATCGCCATTTGTTCTCCTCCGTTCACGTCTTGCATTTGCCAGATATTCCATCTCTTGGACACAGTGCTGCCGCTCATGCGCAGAACGGCTACGAACGCGAACTCTTCTGGCAGTCCTAAGGGATATGCTGATCTGGAACAAACACAGATATAAAAGGCTACGACTTATTATATGATATGATATTATATATAATTTATATAATATATATCAATATGTATAATATATTTATCGTATAATATATCAATATAACATATATTATATTGTATTATACATTAACTCTAACCCTAACCCTAACCCAGTTATTCTTAATATAAAATACTGCAGTAAGTAACTTTCCGTTAGTAACCGGGGAAAACTTGTACTTTCAGGACCATGGAGAGGCGTAAACTATCGGCACCCCACCGTATTAGCCACTAGGTGGCAGTGTCTTATTATCCAACGCTCTAAGGGCTTTTTCTTTTTTTTTACCTTGTGTTGATCCTGAAGTTGAAAGCAGGCCCTATTTGATAAGCGACATGCCCCGGGCTAGAGCCAACAACACTCCTCACAGTTCCTCTCCTCGCCAGTTCAGCAATCTGGAACTGAGACATGATGTAAAACCCTGAGAAGAGGAAGACATGGGGTAAGAACTCCAACAAAAACCCGAAAAAAAACCTCCAAATAAAGATCTAGATCGAGTGGTGTGGTTGTTATATGAACCCACCTGGAAAACGGTCGTCTCCCACTTGTACCAGGGGGCAGACCGACTTCTGGAGTTGAACACCAAGTTCGGATGTAAATGTCACCGCTTCAACATAAAAGCAGATGTGAGCATACTAGCGCAATGGCCAAGGGCTATTTTCTTTTTTTTGCAATTGATGGTTTCATCCATTTCAGAAGTGAAAACATTATTCAGCAGGCCTCGAAGTCAGAAAAAGGCTTAGGCCTATACAGCGATGCATTATTTATATTGCATGCAGTTATATAACATAGCCCAGGGTAGGAGGGTTCCCTCCAAATCAATGCACGCCAGCCAGGACGTTTTATGCGGCGCGGGGGCGGGGGGCGTTTGTGTACATCAGCGCCTGACGGTGTGGCTGGTAAACTTCCAATGTTTAAAAAGCTGTGAGACTGCCCTGAATAAATATTAGGTCCTCTTTGATTGTTTATGGTTTCCCGTTTAACGTCTCGGTTCTAGTTTCGCCTATCTTCGCACCGATTTCTATTCCCTTACGCGTAGGCCTACTTAAAAAATGCATTGATACATCGTTTATTAGGTCATGTGGCCAATATGCACGTTTCAATAATGCAATAGCCTACAACTGTTTACGGGGTTCTTCAGAAAATCTGAGATGCAATGTAGTGCGAGATCTTTACATGAAACTGAAATACAACAATACAAGTAAAGCAAGCAACTACAAACCACTTTCAGGGGTCAACCTGCAAACATATATATATATGCACTCAAAACAAACATATTCGTACAAAGGCGGCCGACCAACTACTTACTCTGGGAATGGAGTCCTGTGCAGCCACATTGTGGGACCACAGAGCAGCAAAACAATAAGTACAAGAGGTTTTTTCTGAAGAGGAAAAAAACAATCACATCATGCATCCAGACAACAGTAGAGTTCCAGTTTGTTGTGTGTAAGTACGGTGATTCACTCGGCACATTCACACACAATTCAAACAAGTTACCTTTTGAACCCATACATTTCATAGCTCGATGGACAGGAGAACCGGCCCCTCTCTGTAGATTCAGCGTGGACCACTGCTGGGTAAAACCTGTGGTATGTAGAAGTAGCTCCTTCGACGCTGCTGTCAACCTTTGGGGTGGCAGGGTCCCTTTATAGCTTTGACGTTGCCCACCAATTGGTGGGGGGTGAGTCAACAGCTTTGTGTGTCAACTTTGCATTCCTCAGGAGCTCTCCTTCAACCAGCCTTTGGCTAAATCCTGCATGCCCACTAATCTGAGAATAAGTGACAGATTATTTAATAATGGTTCTGTGTTTTGAAGCGTTTGTGATAAATCATAAAATGGTCGTTTAGGTCTATGAAAAAGACAATCACTACAACGTGGCAACGATTGCTCTGCCTGATTTTAACTGACTTTCTTGGGGCTATCCATGGACTCAGAGTTTTTTTGTGTAGTTGTCATACGGAGGAAATGTTGAGTATCTTTCCAAATGTTTGGATCCTGTCGACTTCTATGCAGGGTCTCTCTGGAATAAACATTGGACACGGTAAGAGACATTAATACATTCAACAAAAACGTGTGGGTTGCTGCAGGTCTTTATTGAATATTTTTGCTTATATGAGTGGGAGGTGTGACGGGAGCAATAGAAATGAACCAGAATACTTTTCATTTTGAGGTTTATTGTTTGAGAGACATCAAGTGCCTCATGAAAAGAGGAAAGCCAGAGCAAGGGAGAGAATGGAAAAATGAAAAATGGCCATTGATGATAGCGATAAACATAAAATCATATTAATGTGCAATAAGTTACAATTGTCTTATTACATAATGTATGAATGAGGGGAGAATATGAGTTGAAGAAAAAAGGTTTTGTGGTTTCAAACAGAATTCTAACTGTGAAGATACAGGATATTAGTTCCATGGTATTATACTTCACCTTGTGTCCCTAGTGTGAAACTGTATTCTATACAACCTTGTGAATAAAGCCACTGATTTGGACTCGACTGAGTCTCTATTCGTTGTGAATCTAATCTACAGAACTTGATTCTTAGACGAGAAACACTAGAACACCAATAATCAAAAATGACATTTGTTGTTATTTCCGATACTAATTATATGGGCTAATGAATGGTGCTTAAAATAATGCCAAAGATAAGGTTATTTATTAAGCGTTTGTGCTCTAAACAACGTATACATAAGAAGGTTCTTGGCCAAGATAATTATAAGGATAATACATATACCTAGTGCTGCATAAAGATGATCTACTATTAAACATCATCCTTATTAAGTGGTGGTGGACATTAAACTTTATTGATTTATCAGTTAGTCTTTCAGCAGGTGCCTGAATCCAAAGCGATTTACAGTGAATTGAAGATACAAGGAGCAGAGGTTAGGCATCGCTACCTATAGAGACACATTAAGACATGGGGGTAAAAATATCCCAATATCCTTTTGGCTGTGAGCCAAACATTATTCTGCCTTCTATCAAGAATGAATATATGCCTCTGATTGTGGGCATTGTGAACTCGACTCGAGGTGGTGGATAAATATAAGGCAACATGACATTGATTATCCCATCCGACTTTATAATATGCTTACTGAGGAGGCAACATAAGAAAATGCTCAAAATTATTCAGCAAACTGGCTGGGTAGTCTACTTTATGTGTATGAGCACAGGTGCTTAGAACTTTGAGGTAATTTCCCATAATGCATTTCGTACAGGCATAGATATGAAAGCTTCATTCATCAAACCTCCCAAACCTGTTGTTTTAACCTTGTCCTCAACCAGGGATGGGAGTAACCTGAAGGATAATGTATTTATTTTTAAGATGTAACTATTATTTCTTTAGTAATATAGTTTCAGCAGTTTTAACGAGGTTATCGTCCTCTGTACAATTCCATAGACAAAAAAAAGAAAGAATAATAAAGCCTATGAATAACAATAGTTTGAGACTCATCTAATGACGTCGCCTGGATTATTCTCACTATTGGTGCACATTCAATTGTGGAGATGCGCAGCAAATGCGCAGTAAAATGTCCACCGCGGCGCCAGTACGCAGTGAGCGAGCGACGGGGGGAGCCACGGAGTGAAGCCGCAGCTCGGACCACCGTTGGCTCAGGTATCAAACAGGGACACATTAATAGAGACATGTACGGTCAAAGTAGGAGGTACAAAGATAAGAAAACGATCGTGTAGAATTGTCGGCGGAGTGTATTCGCTCTACGAATGCCTCGCAGTGCAAAGGACCAGAGGACTCTGTTAGCAGGAGCTAACGTCGGCTAGCCAGCTAATGTTGTGTAGCCGAGTGACTTACCGATGCAATGGTGAGTAGCTGTCTTCTTTTCCTAGCGCTTTGCCTAAACTGTTTAGTGAACGGTCTGTTTGACCAGTGCTGTTTGTCAGCCTGTATGAGGCTGACAAATCCCGTCATCCCGTCATTGATCCACTGTGGTGGGGTTCTGTGTTGTATGCTAAAGTCCATCCCATCCCATACCATACCTCCACGACCTGACCCCGAGCCCAGATTTGTCACCCCACGTCTCGGCTGGACTCCTTCCCCCTGCCTGGTCCAAACTTTACCTTAGCAGATCAAAATACAATACAAACTGAACACTGTGCTGTTAACATCATCGCGTTTCCTAAACTTTGTTTACCCGGTTTAGAGTTTTCACCAGATGGCACAAATGTTTTCCACAAACGAATAATAATGCCATACAATTATATTTATTACTGCTAGGAAAACAGCCTGATGCTTGATTTTTATTATAGCCCTTTTGCAGTAGTTGGTCAACCTCATTGACTGTCAGGTGTCATTGGCTAAATAGGTCTTGTACTTAATCACTATAGTCTATTCAATTGGTTTTAAGAAAATATATAGGTTTATGTTCCCATAATTTGCGTATGGTGACGCATGCACTTGTGGGTTTAGTTTTACTGTACTTCTTCATTCTTTATATTCAAACCACCGCAGTATAAATAGCTAAACTTTTTCCGGGTTTCTAATGCGATCATATAAATGTCGACCCTTATTCATGCAAAGTCTCAGCGTCCTGGTTTATTTATTCTACCACACTACACTAATGTACCAAAATAGGGTTCATAATGCTGTAATTGTGCTCTTTAACAGTTCCGCTTGTAGCATGGTTTGCAATTATATTATCTATTTCAATGCAATGATTTGTGGCTAGTGAAGTGATGGTCGTTATACTTATGTCTGTAGACATTCTTCAACTTCAAGTGTTGTCCTAATCATAAAACGTATGCTGTCAAAGGCTGCTGTGGGTAAAGTGTCATGAGTCAGTGCGTCAATATATGTGTATTGTAATTGTTTGTTTTGTTTAGCCACAATGTAAGGTTAGTCAAGTCAAGAAAAACGTTACTTTGGAAAAATGCTCCCACAATGCACATTTTATGCTATGATATACAGTATATACTTACATCTTTGTTCTGTTTTGAGATGCAACGTTTCACAATCAGGTGATGATAAACTACAAATGTATTTAGCCAATTTCCTATTGGTGTTACACTCATTAATAACAGTTATGTTATAATGGAAGGAAGGAAGGAACTCGGGAGCAAAACTATCTCCATGTTGATCTCCAAATTGTCTGTGTGTCTGTCAAGATCAAATAGCTGCTCTTGTTGCCACAGGCGAGGGTTTCATTCCGCGTTTGTGACAACCAATCGAAAGCCTATCCATCATTTATTTAAACTGAAGCTGGTTTTGTTGAACACTGTATATCATTATCGAGTGCAAAAATTTACGCTAAGCTCTAAAGGTAACTGAAAAGCAGGTTCATCACAAGGTTGTTTTTTAGTTTTAGACTGTTAACCATCACCTGTACATTCCCCTGAAAGGCCTACAGGTGTGTCCCCGATGACGTAAGGCATCCCCGGCTATAATACCAAGATGAGTGAAGTCCAGGCCACGGTGGAGTTTGCTGTGGAGCTCCACAAGTTTTACAATGTGGACCTGTTCCAAAGAGGGCAAGTATTCAGCTTCTCCGCTTTTCATTTTAGTTTTCTCTGTGTTCTCAACATGGTGCACATATGAGATTAGGCTATTTCAGCGATAATGTGACGTCCGATGTTCAATTGTGGTGATGTTGGTACAAACAAACGCATAATCCCATGTTTTCCCTAAGAGAGTAAAAGCTGTCCAACCTGTATACACATCCTGCACACTGTCTGGCCAATTCCACTGGAGGACAAATATTTACCTGGTACTTTTGTAACTATTTCTGACCCTATTAAATCTGGCCTCTTTCGCTTTGAACTTGATATTTTAAATAGGTGCAAGTTTTTAGAGAAGGTTGAACAATACCAAAGATACTCTGGCTTCTTCTTTTTTGGGTCAACACTGCAGTTTCAGTGGGGATGTGAGACATTGACCAACTAGCTGCTTTGTGTCTTTGGTATGAATGCGTCTTACAGGAAATGAATTGGTGCATAGACTAAACTAACATAGGTATGCTTCTTGTTCTGGTCCTGGCCCCGCCCATCGTTTGCTGTTAATGTATTTAGTTGAGTACACTTCTGTCTATGTTTGCCAGATATTCTTTGGTTGGGCTGTGTTGGCTAGGAGCCTGTGGCATTACGCCTTGACAGGCAATCCTAGTTTATTGTTCCCCCAATCTGTTCACCGTATCAACAGGAAAAGGGTCTAGAAGGAAACGGGACCAGGGTTAGCCATAGCAGAGCGTTTAACCTTGATGGCACATTGCGGCTGGATATGCTATCACTACAAAGTAACTCGGTAGTGGAAGGCTAATTCGACCTCTCTGCGCTCATCAATGCTTCAGGAGATCAGGTTTACTACATGAGTGACTCTGAGAGAAAACGTGTATTACTTATTCATCAAAGACGGAGGTTTGCATTCCACAGTGCTTTATCGTGCTACCCTGCACGCTCCATCAGCCTAACCCGATGTTCTTGACCAAGCCGAAATGGTCCGCTCTGGAGATACGCTTCGCTGTGTAATAACGACACTAACATTTACAGTTGCCTTGTTTTTTTTCCATGTAGGTTCTACCAGATCCGGGCCAGTATGAAGGTTCCTCCCCGGGTCCCACACAAAGTAGAAGCCAGTCTGCTCCACCCGGCAGGTTAGTTCACGCGCCTCCATATTTATGAGTATCCCCGTCTGAAAAAACAACAACAACACAAAGATATTTTCACCAACATGATGCTCTGTTGTTGTGCAGATCGGTGCTCCTTTTAACAGTGCAACACAACGTCTCACACGTCCCACAATTCTCCTTCTCATTGAGGACGTTTGGGTTCCAACATGTAAGGGCACTTTTGTGTTAAAAACAGGATAAATTATTAACACACGTCACCTCGTCTTACCCAAGCTGCTATCGACCCGGTATTAAACGCTTGCCTAATGGCACCGGAAAGGTGTTGACAGTGATTGGCATGGCGTTGCTTTATTCAGTGTGTTTTATTGGCAGCGAGCCCTCTGGGCCTTATCTCACAAGCCTGTCCTTGTTCCCCGCATTTCTCAGCGGCCTGGTGCTCGCGTCTCATCCCCTTGTGGGAAGAGAGCCGTGTGGTTTCAGTAGCTCAAAGTCTCTTTCTCTGCCACCACACACAATAAATAACACCTTGGCCACCAGTTGGATCAAGAGAAGGAAACGTTACTAAGCCGTGCAAATAACATGTATATATTGTATCTTATTGTATTGTATACCAGGCAAGGGTTTGAGTTTTGCATGATATGCCCTGCTCTGGGGTTTTGTTGGCTTATGTTGTTTCAATGAAGTTGTGCAACGTAGAATTGCAAGAATGTATGAACTTTGAATTCAGACTATTAAGCAGGGATATCTTGATAACAATACAATGATATCTTTTGTCCGATGCATATAAAGTACTTGGCTATCTGTGGGTTACACACGGTTGAAATAAACAGTAATCTCTCCAATATGAGTTATGGCTGAATGTTTAAACACTTCTGTTTAACACTTAATATGACCTTCCACTGTTCTTCATTGATAAATACTCCAATGTCGATACAACA
>JAOPUD010000044.1:2795132-2807065 GCA_027122715.1 Trisopterus minutus
GCCCCCCCCCCCCCCCCCGCCATTTTTCAACGATAAAGCATACTTGAACTTCTCACGTCACTGGCACCTTGATGGCCTTGATGAAACCATCCTTCCTTTCCATGTTCAAAGATGGTCAGAGAGCCCGGTGCCCTTGGGGTCTGCTCCTTGTCTGTCTGTCCGTCTATCTTCATACTCGTGTCCTGTCCTTCATATGTGCCAGTGGGACAGGGCCCGCCCGGCACTGTGGACTTCTATAGCTTGTGCAGCTGTCCAGCGCAGTGTCTTCATGTCATCATCACAGGGGGGGGGTGTGTTGTGGGTAGACTGTCACTGTAACGATCTTCTTCTCTCCTTAGAGGAACTTGACATAGAGGCCCGCCTGGCTCAGCTTTGTAAACAAATAGAGGTATGTTCTGATGTGTGCCGACCCGTCTTGTCTCACGTGGTTTTGCTTTTGTTTTTCCTCTGTAGTGCTTTCAAGCGTTCTTGGTTGGGTCTCTTAATGAGGCAAAGGCAGTTAGCGTGGGGGTGCTGGGGCCTGTTTCACAATTAAAAATAAGTAGTGACTTACTACTGCAGTGTGTCCGCCCTCCAGACGGTTGACCTTAACAGCTACAGCACATACGGATTATAGTTTAGTGTTACGTCCTGCGTACACATCTCACTGTCTCTCTCTTACTTTCGCTTTCTCTCCGTCTCTTACTTTCGCTCTCTTACTTTCGCTCTCTCTCCTACTTTCGCTCTCTCTCCGTCTCTTACTTTCGCTCTCTCTCCGTCTCTTACTTTCGCTTTCTCTCTCTCTCTCTCTCTCTCTCTCGCTCTCCCTCTCCCTCTCCCTCTCCCTCTCCCTCCCTCCCTCCCCAACAGCAAAAGGTGCAGAGCCCTGATGAGCTGGCCGAGCTGGTGAACATGAACCTGGCCCAGCTCTGCTCCCTGCTCATGGCCCTCTGGGGGCAGTTCCTGGAGGTGGTGTCCCTGCAGGAGAACGTCTCGGCCCTGCTGGCCGCCGAGCACCACACCCTCAGAGTGAGCTCAGCTCCGTCACGCACGCACGCACACTAAACACAAAAATGTTGTCCCCTATTCAAGGCGTCGCTTCTTTGTCTGGAATTAGCGTCTTTCCCGCGGCAAGCTTTGACGCTGGACAAAACAAATCTGCATTTTTGACATTCTGTGATGCTTTGTGTGCAGGTAAGGCGGTTTGCCGAGGCTTTCTATTGCCTCGAACATCCACGACAAACTGCGCTGGCCTACCAAGAACTACAGTAAGTGGTGCTGTCAAAACCCTTACCCCTCCCCTTGAACAGCCTGAACTGGTGTCGATGTGTCTTGAGGTGTTGATAACCGTAAACCGGTTCTGTTCTTCCCCCCCCCCCCCCCCCTCCCTTCTCTGTCCTTCCCCAGTGCTCACAGCCACCAGCAGATGACCAACGCTATTAAAAGTTCGAGCTACTTCCTGTCCTTGCCACCACTTCCTGTGGAGTGCGCCGACTTGGATGGCGACGTCAGTTCCCTGCCAATCATCTTCGAGGACCGATATTTGGATTCCATCACGGAAGGTCCGTCGCGTAACACCCTTTAAATGTCGTTAAACCACATCAATTTCCCGATTCTAATTCTAAATTGTACAAACCTAACCTAGTACATAATGAAAAATATGAATGTTTACATTAAGAATTGACCCAGATGCATGAATCTGGATCATTTAAAGGAAGATCAATTTGATAAAAGAGAAGAGATCGCGTAAACTTTCATAGACGTACTAATTCTTTCTTTTACCGGTGTGGCAGATCGCGACGGGCCCTGGCTGGGCATGCCCGGCACTCGGAGGGGCTCCGTGTCCGGCGGAAGGACGGACCGGTCCACCTCCAAGGACGGCGGGGGGGCCTCCGCAGCCGCGGCCGCGACCGCCGCCCTCCCCAGCCCCGCCTGCGACACGGGCCACGCCACCATGGACACCACCTGGCCGGACCACTGTGACCCCCCGCCCAAGTCCAAGGGGAAATCTGTGAAGCTGAAGAAGAACTCCAAGACGGAGAACACCACGAAGAAGCTCATCCGCCAGGGCTCCAAGGACTCGGTGGTCCTGGTGGGCTACAAGAACCTCCAGGCACCGTATGCCGCGGACCCCGCCGCCGCCGCCAAGCATAAGGCGGGGGAGGCGACGGCCAATCTGGAGAGCGAACGCGCCGCCCCGACGGGGGACGCGGGCCCCGCCCACTCGAGGACTACGTCCAACAGTGCCCTGGTTCCCAGTTGCTCCGCTGTCGCCATGGCGATGGACCCCGGACAGAGTGCCTACGACGCGCTGGTGGAGGACAGCCTCGCCGCCGCCGCCGCCTACCACAAGGGCTACTTGAAGAACCTCAGCAGCTTGGACGCGCGCCAAAGGCCCGAGGCCGGACCGCCGGGGCTCCCCGCGATCGCTCAGGACCCGCCCCAGAAGCCGGCGGGAGTCAGGCACATCGAGGTGAAGCCCCGCGGCAACGACCCGTTCCAGGGGGACAAGGTGACGGTGCTGCTCCCCCACTGGTCCGTCGGGGCCGGCCCCGGCGGGGTCCTACCCGAGATCGCCCAGACGAACCTCTCCGACCTCCGCCCGTCCGCGGCCGACCCTGTCCCGGAGAGGCCCGGGGGTCCGGCGGCGGCGCGGCCGGCCCGCTCTGGTCTGCCGGTCCAGCTGCAGGTCCAGGGGGATTGTATCCGCCTCCCTGACGCCGGAGTCCCCTACGCCTCCAAGCGCCTGTCAGACTCTGGCATCGATAGTGAACCTTGCTCCTTGGCCACCCTCCAAGCCCAGGGCGTCCTGGGCTGCGGCGGGCTGGCTGCAGTCGATACGGACGGGGGCCCCCAGGGGGTCGCGGTGTTCCCCGCACTGGGCCCCGCCCAGCACGGCCCTGTGCTGAGGGCCAGTGGGGGGGCGGCGGCGGCGGACGGGCTTTTCCCAGAAATCACCGGTGCTGTCAGGGGAGCGCAGTCCTCGCTGACGTCCATCAACTCCCTGCCCTCAGACGAGGACGAGGGCTGCTCCAGGGGCCCCGCGGGGCCCGAGGCGTGGGCTCCGGCACCGCCGCCGCGCAGGAAGTCCAGCATCTTGGTGCATCAGGAGCAGAGCGTGGTCTTCTCTGGGGACGTCGCCGGCAGGCCCGCCGCCGTCGGCGGCTCCGCGCTGCGTTGTGCCCCAACGCCACCCCCCGCCGTACAACACCCCGCCGGCTCCGGCTCGGCTCACCCGACAGCCGCCCCGGGGCCGGGAGACCTGGACCCTCGCTCCATCCACATCGACTTGGAGCCGGGGCCCGGGTCGGCCAGAGAGGCCCCCGCCGCAGCCTGTCCCTCCAGCGCCTCCGCCACCAGCAGCACGGACGTGGTGAAGCGCGGCATGGTGGAGGACTACTTTGGCTCGCGCTCCAGCACAGACGTGTCCGAGATCAGCCCCCTGGAGACGTCCGGCGTCACGCTGGGCGCCCAGGCGGCAGCGTCCCCCGCCGCCGCCGCCGCCGCCGTCACACGCAGCGCAGGAGACGGCTGCGACGCCGCGGTCAACAACAACGACGAGGAGGAGGAGGAAGAGGACGACGACGACGAAGAGGAGCACGAGAATATCCAGAACGGCTTCTACGAGGAGGGGGACGGATACCGCTTCGCCAACGGTGTCGCCGGCGAGGAGGAGGAGGAGGAGGAGGAGGAGGCGAGGAGGGCGGAGATCAGCGCCGTCACCCAGGAGACGCGCCTCCTGTTGGAGCAGCTGAGACTGGGCTACCTCCAGGAGCCGCAGGAGATGGAACAAGCGCCCATCTGCCCCAGTCTCCCCGCACCGGCTGGCCGCAGCGGCGGCGGCGGCCAGGAGAGGTGTGGCGGGGCGTCAGTCTCCCCCGCCTCCAGTCTGCACTGGTACCAGAGCGCCCCCGCAGCACAGATGAAAGCGTGAGTAGAAGATGAAGATGGATGGGTACTTGATCCGTCACCCAGGGGAAATACAGTCGCTGCAGCGGCTCACGAAAACACAATAATATCATGTAATAAAGTATGACAATATATTATACAAATTTAATGAAAGCTATAAAAAAAATGTTGCAGTTCAAATAAAAGTTGGCTGACCTAGAATCTAAGCCAAAAGCTATGACACTGCAAAATACCTTTTTATGAAGTGTTCACTGTGCTATAAAAAAAAAAAAGCGCAGTGAAGACAGCATGTCAACATCCCCCTCTGGACTCTGATCCCCGATCGTGCCGTAAAGCTCCTCCATCTTATTGCAACGCATCACATAATTCCCATAGTTGAAAAGGGGAAGCTACAGTTAATATCGCCTTCTCTTCATCCGTCCTCTGCCTCCCAGAGACCCGCTCCTAGAATTCCCCTGCACTCATTCTCCACCTGTAAACTTTCTCCTGGTTTTTTTTCCGGGTCATACCGCACAGGGTTGGGGCCGTACCGCTCGGATGTGCGACTCCTTGACGTTTGTTTCTTTTGCGCGATAGATTCATCAAAGCCAAGGAGGACATGAAGCAGCTGAAGCTACCGGGCTTCCTGTACAGCGAGATCCCCCAGCTGGCCTCCACCGTGCCCTACTTCAGCCTGGAGGAGGACGACAGCAGCGACGAGGGCATCCATCTCATCGTCTGCGTCCACGGCCTGGACGGTAGGACCGCGCCCCTTCTTTTAGATTCTCTGCGTCTTCTACCTCGGGAGGTTTGTGCTTGTGTGACGTGGGGCAGGGCGATTTGGCCTAAAAACATGTTTTCAAACCAAACCCCATTATCGATTTGAATCTATATATTTTTTTTTCTATCAATTACAAATGTATTAAGTTTGGATTTTATTTGAAGACTAACAATGATTAACCAAAGCAAAGTAAATAACACACATCTCCCATTCTGCTGCCTGCCTCAGTTTAAGATGTTGGAATAAAGGCTTTGTGCTGCTGATTTTGGTTGCCTCAGACTTTGGGAACCAAATAATCACTGCACTTACATTACAAATTACAAACTAAATTACATTTTCTTTTTTTTTTATAATCGATTCTCATAAAAAAAAAAAATCCTAAACCATTTATTAATTATTTATTAATAATTTAGATAAAAAATCGTTGAACTGCCCAGCTCTGGTGTGATGTTGACATGTATCCGGTGTGTGTGTGTGTGTGCGCAGGCAACAGTGCAGACCTGAGACTAGTGAAGACCTACCTGGAGCTGGGGCTGCCGGGGTGTCGTATCGACTTCCTGATGTCTGAGAGGAACCAGGTAACCAGGCCGTTCCCAGAGAAGACGTCTGCTGGTTCTTGTTTCTGCGTTGGCCGTGACGGATGTGGTGCTCCCACTGGTTTTTGTTCATGTTTGCTTCTTCCGTTTTCTTCTAAAATCTTTTTTTCTGCTAAATCTGTACATCCCCAGAATGACACGTTTGCTGACTTTGAGTCCATGACAGACCGGTTGCTGGATGAAATAGTCCAGTACATCCAGTTATACAATCTCACGGTGTCAAAAATAAGGTGAGCTGCTATTGATTTCCATGAATACCTTGCCAAATCTAACATTGA
Source organism: Trisopterus minutus (assembly GCA_027122715.1). Lineage (NCBI taxonomy): Eukaryota > Metazoa > Chordata > Actinopteri > Gadiformes > Gadidae > Trisopterus > Trisopterus minutus. The sequence goes on from JAOPUD010000044.1 coordinate 2,800,655, forward strand.
ACCGCAGTCATCTGAAAATAACACATTTCCTTTTTCTGAGTGTAGTGCACAATTTTCTTTTTTTTTATTGCTTTTTTTTGGGGTGGTATTTACCATACCATTCTTGTAAATGTATCTAAACAATGCCCCCTGGTGGCAGTCGGAGCTAAAATCACAGAATTCAATGCACATGTTTTCTTACATTTCAATACATTACTGATGGACTACGAAGACTTAGCTTTTGCCAAACCCAGTGGAACTTCTTTGTGCTTTTATTATTTTGTGTTTGCATGCATTAGTCACTTTGTTGTGTTCCAGCTTCGTGGGCCACTCCTTGGGGAACCTGATTGTGCGGTCGGTGCTGACCAGGCCCCGGTTCAAGTGTTACCTGAGCAAACTGCACACCTTCCTGTCCCTGTCCGGACCTCACCTGGGCACCTTGTACAACAGCTCCGCCCTGGTCAACACCGGTGTGTAGCCGCACTCATGTAGTTCAGCTCACCTGGATTCGTTCATTAAATGGGGGCCCTATTCAGCCTACCCCTTGGTACAGTCCAAAGGGTAGGCTGGTTGTCCATCATACATCTGGGTGGACACTCCTGCTCACACCATATTTTGACATGGCTTGTAACTACGTCAACATCACTTCACACCCCCTAAATTTGATATTGGAATATATCAATTGGGAGATGAAGGATGCAGTGTGATACGTGGGAGACATGCATGAATTATCTTTATTTGATGATGTACATGCTATTGCCTTATATGTTTATCTATGCTCCTTCTCAGGCCTGTGGTTCATGCAGAAGTGGAAGAAGTCCGGTTCTCTCCTGCAGCTGACCTGCCGGGACCACTCGGACCCCCGGCAGACCTTCCTCTACAAGCTCAGCAGGAAGTCTGGTAGGCTCAGCGCTAAAACTCTGCGTCTCTGTGACTCCTGAGCTGTTGAGATTGGATTTTCCCAACCCTAAAAAAAAGTAAATCAGCAAATCGATAACGATGAGTTTGTCTTTGTACAGGTCTGCAGTTCTTCAAGAACGTGGTGCTGGTGGGGTCTCTGCAGGACCGCTACGTTCCATATCATTCTGCTCGCATAGAGATGTGCAAAACTGCACTCAAGGACAAACAGACAGGTAAGTCATAGCTGTGTGTGTGTGTGTGTGTGTGTGTGTGTGTGTGTGTGTGCGTGTGCGTCAGCGTGCGTGTGTGTGTGCATTCTTCAATATGAAATGATTATGCAGGTGCATGTCTAAACGTGTCTTACTAGAATACTGATGCAATGGCATGCTCGAGCAGGAGTCTTGTAGTGCGACTGGAAGTCATTGTACATTCGCGATTAGAGTTTTTGTATTTTCTGTTTTGGTTCTACAAACGACTCTTGACACCCTGTTCCTTCATGCATTCCCACTTCTCCTACCCTCAAAAGTCCCCCTCTCTCTGACCGATGGCAGCAGCCGTCCAACTGCGTGTACTGTATTGGGACGTCCATTCCACTCCTCTCTGAGACACAATGAATCACAGGGCAATCACTGGTTCTGCCTTGTGTTCTCCACCCCGCCGTCACAGGTTCTGTGTATGCGGAGATGATCGAGAACCTGCTGCTGCCCGTGCTTCAGAACAAAGACTGCAATCTGGTGCGCTATGATGTCATCCACGCCCTGCCCAACACGGCCAACTCCCTGATTGGTCGAGCTGCCCACATCGCCGTGCTGGACTCTGAGATCTTCCTGGAGAAGTTCTTCCTGGTCGTGGGCCTCAAGTTCTTTCAGTAGAGGAGGAGGAGGAGGAGGAGGAGGAGGAGGAGGAGGGCAAGTATCGGACATATGTCTGAGTCCAGGAGTGGGGGAACTCTACCAACAGGAACTATGAGTTACTTCCTCTGCTTGATTCTGGTAATCTTTAACGTGTTATTTTCTTCTTCTTTGTATATGCATATACTTCCCTTCGGAAGACACTTTGAACAAAATGGCTATCACTTTCTCATGTGTCATGTAACAAATTACTTTTTATTAAAGTGTCTTTATTTTCCCATGTTTTAATTGGTAAATATGGAGCTTGCCACTCTGTATTTATTTTTACTGCCAGTTGTTTTGCAGGATTACTGTTGTTTTTGTTGGGATGAATTAAGGGGCGTGGCTTCCGTCGGCAGGTCATTTCAAACATCACCTAGTATATTTTAAGTGTTATTTATGTATTATTTTGTGGACTTCACGTTTCTTCCATAACAACATATTAATTTGGGTGCTGAACTGGAAATATAGCTGCTACAAATGAAATGGATGTTTTTGGTAAAGCGATCCAAGTAAAAATCTGCACATCTTTGCATCAACGTCTTTTTCCACAGATTTTAACAACACTCTCTGCGTTCATTTGCACCACAATTGCATTTTACAAGATTTTGTACTGAGAATGATCATTTGTAATATTTTACTTTTTTATATCAACTATATCATCGTGTAACATAGTTTTTAAAGTTAACCTGGCAGTGGCATTGGTGTTCTACTATTTCATGTTCATTGCCATTGCTGGATTCTGCACATTCGTCCAACCTGGTGTTGGGAGGTGTAAGCTTTGCCTAGAAATCAACCGTTTGTCTTTGTTTTTTACTGGGGGTTTTAAGCATTGGTCCTAAGTGAGGGAAAAAAAAGCACATGTTGGTTATTTAAATGTATTGAGTAATTGAAAGTATTCGGTTAGTATCATTTGGATATTATTTATGTGTTTTAAATTGGAAGGTATTGAATAAAAAAAAAAGATGTTTCTTGGTAATTAGTTTATATATGTATCATCAAGAACCTTGACATTAAATATGCATATTATTAAGAATTCACTGCATTGCTGTCTTTACTTAATAACTTTGACACTTGGACATTTTTCCTCATACCAGTTAATACAGAAGCTAAATATCGGTAATTCAAGTAACTTTGACCAAGTAAAAAATAATTAAAATAAACTTACTGTATAAAAAATATATAATATAAAATACATTGAAGATACACCATCCTAATAAGCGAAATTCCAAACACAGATCGATGAGTCATGTGTTCTCAAGTTCTCGTTGAAACTACACATTTAACCCGACATACATGCTCACTGACTGTGACTCATCGCGCTTTCATTTCGAGTGGATCTAAATTTGGAAAGAGGGACGGAAGGGGAGCATGCTACCCCCATCTGATTAAAAACTAGATCCCCCCCGAAAACAAGGGGCGCCCTTTGTGAGCTGCCGAATGAAACTCCCACACCACACCACCCCCTCTCTCCCGGCGTCTCGCGTCTCCCAGTGCGCCGATTAGTAAAAGCAGTTCGGTGAAGGGTGGTGTTGCAGGGTGACGTCATGTGGGTCCCGATCCAGCAAAGGGGCTCATTTACATACACTGGCTGATCGAAAGAGAGCCCGCAAGAAAGAGATGACGGAATGGGACGGAGTAGACTAAAAAAAGTGTGTGGGGTGGGGGGAAAGGTTGAAAACATTTCGTCAACGTCCATAAAGGTGTCTGACAATAAGGTGACAAGAAATACTTATTATATATGGATCTTGTAAAACAAACGAAAAACTCCAAACCTCAACAAGAATTCTATATATTCACGCAGTATGCATACTGTGTGCAAATGTGTTGGCAATATAGTTCAAAATTATAAATTGCAACGTTAGATGTTTTAATCGCTCAAAATTAATTTAGAACTATTTTAAAGATAATAAACATTCTTTCAGGACGTTCCGCTAAGTATGAATAAATCCGAGGTATTGGAATCCGTGACAAATCTGGGTAAATCTATGCGGCATTGTGTACTGTATCCAAGTTGTTTTACTTAAAACTTGCTCTGTTTGGTGCCAATATTGAATTTAATCATCCATTCAACAGAAAAATCCCAATATAAATACATATTGTATTCACACGTTTAGGGTTTTACGCATAGTTTAAATTAAAACTACAACTGAACACCCCTCTAGTGAGCAAAATGGTATGCTCCATCCAGAGCGCTTCCACAGTAAAAAAGAAAAAAAAGTCAACACGCGATTTTGGACGCATCCTCTTAAGTGTCTGTGGTGAGGCTGGGTGGTGAGGCTGGGGTCCAGCTGAATAATGTGCATCAACAGGTGTTTTGGGAGTTCGCTTTTCCACTCGTATACTCTGAAGGTGAGTAGGCCGACTACTCTTTTCATCATGTCGCATGTAACTCTTGTTGCACACAAACCCTATATATCCTACGTAGGCTAATACACATTGCAAAAAAAACTGCTTTTCCGAGAAGGTTTAGACATGTTTAGTGACGTGTGTTTGGATCTGAGTCGGTTCATGGCGTTATCAACTCATAGTTTGAGTCCCTGAACAGAGTGAGTAGTTGGTAAAAAGTTAAGTAACCAGCTACTTGCACTGCAGCCGATGTATCTGGCTTGTTGGTCGAACCTTTGGGTTTTTAAATATGTAAATTGTGTGACGGTTTTTACTTGCCGATGGGTTTACAAATACACCTACTTCACCTATATGTGCCCCTTTATTCTTGAAGATATTTTTATTTTTGCATATATATATATATATATATTTTTTTTTTAATCGTCATTATTTTTTACCCAGTCGGTGCTCTTGATTCCTTAGCATGTCTTCCCCAGTGTTAAATGTTTGTTCGGTAAAATGGTTGAATTGCTCAATGACAAAGTTTGTCTCGCACGACAAGTCGTGAGAGATTAAAGCGGTCTTTGAGCGGTTTGCAGATGGCTGTGGTGGGCGATGCAGGGTCCACTGGTGAGCAACAAGTGGGACATCTGCAGCCGTTGGGGCTCACTGATGCACGACTATGGGACTGATTGATTCATCAACACAACTGAATTTATGATTTGCTTTGGGCACTGTTCAGTCTCACCTACGTGGGACTGAATAGTTCGCACATGGAGATCTAAGTGATAATTTTGTGATTAATTTACTTGGAATTCTAGTGTTCTAGTGAGTCATTTAGGTCCAAGGGGATGAGACATGCTCCCTGTGCAAATGTAAAATATATTCTGACCGTAAATCTATCAGAGATTACTTTTTCTGATTGTCTGATTTTAAATATTCAAAACTATTTGATTTGAGCTTCCTACGAGTCCAACCCATGAACAAGTGCAAAGAGTAAAAAATATAATTAAAGTGCATGATTTGATGGTAATGACTTGGCTACAAATGCATCGGGTTCTCCATTTCCAACATCTCAATGTTGTTGTTGACCAAAGTATATAGAAGTCACTATGATATCTATGTACCAATATGTATAGGCCTACATATATCAGGGTGCATACTATACGCACAGATAACAGTTGGGTTTAGCTGTGAAAGCTGTTGAAGGCTACTGGATTTTCAGGTTGGTTAGCCTGGATGGGCAGGTGTGAGTGATGCTGTGTTTGAACATGTTCCTTGAACTTGGTGAGCAAGTGTTTCCTCCTGCAAGCAAAGAATATCTCCTGCTCCCATACCTTTCCTTTTGTTTACCTTTGCCTACCCAAGATGTATGTTGGGCTGCCTTGCTTGTAGGTTATGAACGTTTGACATGGGATAATTGAGTATGGGCAGATGTGTGGATTTTTGTGTGTGTGCGACATGTGAACTCATGTTCAGCATCTGTGTGTGTGTGTGTGTGTGTGTGTGTGTGTCCAAGGTTATCCATGTTCAATAACATGTATAATTAGGGATCAGGGTGTTATTGGTGAGCACATCATGTTTCTTTGATGTGGATTATGTATGTAGCCAAGATGGATTACCTTGGCCTTTCTGTCATGTTGTTGTGCGGCGCAGGGTTCAGACTGGGATTAGGATCACGGAGTCCGCACTCATTCATCAGATGAACTGATTCTGAGGAGTTAATCAGGGGTCAGTATTGTAACACCACTTCCCTCCCAGTGTCTAAATGTTGTCGAGGAACAAATCATCTCTTAAGAAAAGCAGATTACTTTGTTTGTCTTTCAAAGTCTCAATCTCAGTCCTGTTACAGTGGAGTAAAATCGGTTTTAAAACTCTGTCTAGTTGATTCTTATAACCCTTTGATCGATAGGGATGAATTATAGTCTCCCATGTTTCCATTTTGCTTGATAAGTTATGGCCTATTAAGGGGCCACACATGTTTTGCGTTGGAAGTGAAAGATTCAAGTGAACAACACATAACCTGTCACTCAACCTTAGATGAGTCATCAGACGTTGGACCCTTGAGGCAAAAGAGTTTTCAGTAGGGATGCACTGATATGATATTTCCTGGACGGTACTGATATGCATAACCTGATACCATTGGCTGAGCCATCGATGCATTCCTTGCCTCATACAGTCACGCTGGCTTCCTACATAGCTTCTACATAGCTTCTAGATGTCTGAGGAAATACACAATATACAACCGTTTACCTCTAGAAATCCTGGTCATGTTTTCTCCCTGTTCCCCCCCCCCCCCCCCCCCCCCCCCCCC
>JAOPUD010000044.1:2947959-2960809 GCA_027122715.1 Trisopterus minutus
GTTTTTAAATGTAGGCCGTGAGTTAATACCCTGAACATGGGAAATGTGAGATTTTTAATGTTTGGTCTTTTTTTTATCCACCTCCTCTCCCGCCCTCCACATGCTCTCTACTCTTACCCTCTAACCACCTTCATGGCTGCTGAGGAGCCTCACCTTTAAGTTTATGAGCAGGCTGGGCCGCTCTACAAATGAGAGGATTGTTCTGATGACAGATCCAGGCCGTCGCTCTGTCAAGTACATTTCGAAGATCTGGTAACACTGGCATGAGGGCCTTTTTAAGCCTTTTTTCTTTCCTTTTTATATTTATGTAATGTATTGCTGTGTGTAACATAACGTCTGCCTTGTGGGACTCCAGCCTGTGTTAAAGTTTACATCTCCGTGCTCCCACTCTGTTCAAACGGACATCCTGAGGCACAGAGCCTCCCGCTCCATCCCTTCCGGAGCAGACACCCTGACACCCTCCCAGTCCGCTCTCCGACCCGGTCAATCCGGCTCCGCATCTTGCGGGGATGATGTCGGATTTGCCTCGTGGGGGGGGCCTCTCCACACATCTCTGGTTCCACCTCCACCTCTACCTGGCAGCAGTGGCTACCAAAAGAAACACCCTCCTGATTAAAAAGAGGGCTTTAATCAGGCGCAGCCGGGCTGAACGGCGTTAACCTATGAAAATATTCGCCGGTTTCCAAGAGACCCAGCTCAGCATTGAAATGTGGGTTTACTGTGTCACACGCTGGCATCCCTTGGCAGGAGCTGGGAAACACTGTGGAAGGCATGTTGGAGCAGGGACTAGCGTCCGTTCAGCGCCAGACCAATACCCCCATCTACCGCCAACGCCACGTGGGCCATTCTGAGGACTTTGAAAAAAAAAAAGAATGGTTCCCCACAAACCACAGGCAGAATGTCGATGTTCCCACATCTTTATTTTATTTTATATTTTTTCTTCTTTCCTCCCTTCTTGGCTTATTAAGCAGTTAACTCTTCCACTCCCGGTTTTCCTCCGGGGAACAAAAGGTGGTCTTCGTGTTCAGCGTATCTACCACGGCACGGGACACTTAGCAGGGATTATTTAATAGAATCCTCATGTGTTACAAAGCTAATAAGATTGAAGAAAGTTAAGTAAGCGATTGCAGTAGCTGGAGATGTATGCTTTATTCATGCATCAGTCTTGTGTCTAACAAAGATAAACGATTGACTGAAATTGCTTGGGCCATTGTATGTGCGAATGGCAGTAACGCAGCAGTGAAAGGTAAACACTACGAAAACAACCCCCCAAAAAACAATATTATGGTGTAGAAATGGTTTATTTATATAACAGGAGTATCTCTCTAAGGAGGAAAACATACAATATGGTTTGTAGGAAATCTATATGAAAAACAACTTTAAAAAACAATTTACATTTTGTGAATCGCAAACCCTCACCGTGGGACAGCAAGCGGGAAACCAAACATGGAATGCTATGAATGTCACGTCCATGACCACAGCAGCTCACACTGAACATGTCTTTCTACAAGACTTACTTTAGAATGGTCTATAGGTGTCTCTCTCTAATTAGCAGCACTGGGATATTTACTAAACTGCATTGATACTTGAACACACAAATTAATCCAATCGACCGTTCAGGGGTTATCTATAAATAAACTATTTATGGTTGACACTTCACAACAGTACATCATCATTTCAAGTTTGAAATGGTCCTTCCCATATTCCATCTTGTTCATAGGACATTTTGATGTTTATGATTTTTTTTGTCTACGTGTTATGATTTATTTTTGTATATTAAAGTAGGCACTAGAGAGATTTTTTTAAAGAGGGTAGAGATTATCATATGTCAAACTAACAAAGTAAGTGCATGACAACACTGCATATTAAACAACTGTAATACTATGTCATCTTGATGTTATATTCATTTGTGAATTTTGTCAGTGTAAACAAATAAATAATTATTTACAATCTCTCGCAACAAAAACAACCATAAAAATGTAACAAAAAAAGCAGAGCATAAATAATTTACAAAAAAAGAATTTATAATACAGACTTAGTATAAACATCTTTAGGAATTACTATAAAAAGGCCTATCTAAACCATTCACTCAAGAGCTCTATGAAAGCAACATTCATGGCTTGATACAACTACTGACGACCACTTCATTACCATGCTTTCTGCTACAGATCGATTTCTCTTCAGGTTATTCCAGATACCATTGGTTTAATCTCCGGGTCTGACCCACGACAGGGCTTAAAGGCCTGCCTCATGTTGCTCTTCCTGAATTTAATTTCTCAATATAATAGACGAGCAAGAAGTCTGTTACAAGCCGTACAGGCCATATAGAAAGCGAGAAAGTGAGAGAAAAAGGCGCACTCTGTATGTTTGCTGTACAATGAAACCTCTTTAAAAACGGCGACATTCGTACACGTAGCTATGAGTAGATATTTGGCGATGGCTGTTTTTTTTTGTCATGTGTCCATGTTTCCATTTATCTTTTATACTTTTGCGGTGTATTGCATGCACTGTAAAGCACCCAAGGAAACCAAATCCCCTCCGGCTGAAGGGAGAACATGGAAAGGTCCATTTTCCGTTGAAATGGAGTAGAAAATCAGGTGTTCTGTTTGAAGATAAGTGTCCCTTAGACTTGGATGTTTAGAGTCCCCGCTCTGAAACTCAGTTATCTGGAGGGAGATCACAGTTCATCAAGGAAATGACAGTTAATACAACCTTCAATACGAAAGCTCATCTTAAAAAAGCTAGCGTTACTTTTTTGGGTGAGGCCAATTGGGTGACAGCATTTGCAGCGGTGGGTTATGCAGTGTGAGCCTTAAAGAAGCGTGTCCTCTGTCTCATAGTGAATCGTTACGCTTATAAATGATTAATTGGTTCTTGGGTCTCAAGCCCTTGGGACTCAAGGACCTTTATAATGCTTTGGAGGCATTGCCGTCCAGACAAGCTCACAGGCAGAGTAAATAGCGTTTTCTTTAATAGCTTCAGCCAATACGCAACAGACAGTCCTTGTCATGATTACCTTCCAAACACTGTTGGCAACTCCGGCTTATCTGAGTATTGAAAAAGATGTCGATGGTTTAAGAGCTAGATAGTGCATGCTTTCCCAGAGGGAAAGTTTTTTTCTGTAATCCCTTCTCAGACCAATAGATACATCAACACAGATCCGTAGACAAACAGACAAATCCAACAAACAAAGACCAACTTGTATCAACACTCTGACATCCAGACACCAGGCACTCACAAACATCAGGCACTCGACAAACATCACCCAAACAACAATACACACAGACCCATTACAGTGAACGTAGTAGCTCGGTTAGGAACGTAAGAAAGGGATACCACTCACCTCTGCACTCATACTTGAGATCAGAGAAGAAGACCAGCTCTTGTGAGAAGACAAACAAGCCTAACCTCCCCCCTGCGAACGTCTTGTCATAGACTGGCCCCGAGTCAGCCATGATTTGTTTCCCTTCGTAAACCACCACCCTGCAGGAGAAGAGCCAGGGATAGACCGGTCATCGTCAGCGGAGGGTAAATGGAGATCCACCACACGACGAACAAAGTCAACTTCCGTAAATCAAAGGTCTTGATCATGATCTTGTTTTTTATGATTACCCTTTACCTTCAGACATTTCAGTGAAAGCTCTGTTTTAAGTTAGGCAGAACTGAATTATCTGACTAGCGTGGTGTCATAGTCCTGAGGTGTATCTGCTCTCTACCTGATAAAACCGGTCTTTGGCCTGTGGATGAGGTGCCACCTGTAGGCGGTGTAATCCTTCCACCCGATGTTTTTGGGGTCGTGCCACAGCGTCCGCACCTGTGCACAACAAGACAGTTAACAAAGGCTCAGCTCAAACCCTGGCTTCCCTCTGACAGGTCGACGTGAGAGAGGGCCAGCTTGCCTGTCCCTGGGTGTTTCCGGTGTGCCACAGGGCGTTGCGCAGGTTCTCGCCCGTGCCCGTGGTGGAGTTGACCACTTTGAGGGACACGCCCGAGATGCCGAAGGCCTTGGACGGCTTCTCCTCCCAGTAGGTCTGGGTGATCTGCTTCCACATCACCACATAGAAGCGGCCACTTGACTGGTAGCCGAACACGAAGCCGGCGTAGTCGTCGTCCCTGTCCGTGTTCACATACATCGTGCCGCTGAAGTCCACGGCGCTGAACTCGTCGAAACCTGAAGAGGAGGAAGAGGAGGAAGAAGAGGAGGAAGAAGAAGAAAGGTACAAGGCTGAATTTTAGAACAACGACACCCAAGGCGTAACACGGTCCCATGGCCACTTGGCCCACAGACCTGACACCATCACCTCCACTTTTACCTAGCACTATCACCTCCATCACACTGGACCATAGATGGAGGCTGTATGGCTATTTTTCAAAATAGGCTCTCAATGAACATGGATGTAGTGCTGACTATGAGTCGATTTGGTTTCCTCCGCTCTTCCAATCGAGGGGTGTTTCATTCGGTTTCAGAAACGCGGGCCGGGGCTCACCTACTGCGATGCCAGGGTCCGAGTTGGCGGTCTGCACCAGCTCTTTGCCCTGATGCCTGACCACCCAGTTGGGGTCGATCTGCGTGGTTCCCTTGGGGTCCAGGTGGACCATCTGGAACTTCCTGAAGTCTGTCACGCTGATGGCGTTGTTCTCCGGGCACACGTCGAGAATGTCGGGGATGCTGTCGTTGTCGAAGTCGTCCTTGCAGGCGTCTCCTCTGCCGTCGCCTGCCGCAGTGTGAAGGGATTATGGGAGACCAAGTTACACATGAATAACAAACAACATGCTTTCTTAGGTTTCTGCTCTGACCGCTGCTACTCAGTTGACCCCCGGCCGGCATGGGGCCTGGCTGCTCTCTAGCGTCCGGTAGCAGACCCCCGCTAGTGGGGCCCGAGCTCCTTCCTTCAAATAAACACTGAGATGAGAGAAGTGAGCAGTCTGGACGCAGTTCACATCCAGGGCTTTCCTTTTCCGTCCGAAGTGTGTTTCCAGTTAAAAGGGAAAGATGAAAAAAAACACAAAAAAGTCAATAATAAAGCGTCAGGTAAGCCCTGCTCTAATTGGGCGCTGACGTTGAGTCAAGAGCAAGCCCAAAAGTCTGTTGGAAAGAAAAACAGACAGTGACATCATCAAAGCTGACCCGTTCCATTAGTCTTTTCCACAAGGCACCGCTGTGTTTTAATATTATTCTATTATTGTGGCAGCGAAACGTGTTGCGAATGCTGAGCTCATCTGGACGCTGACAGGCGGCTGACCACCAGAGTCAAAGTCAGAAGGTAAATATCACATAGTTTAGCGTCTCTGTGGGCCAAGGACGAAGAGCCTGTGGAGGGGGAAAATTTCTAGCATGCAGCCATCCAGGAAAGTGGATACAGAATGTTGGACAAATATGCAAGCAATAAATCAATCGCGAGTTAATGGAGGTTCCTTTCTAGAAGCTCGTAGCCATGGCCCCAACATTTTTTCTCAGGGCAGGCTGCAATAACTGTCGGCTTTAGTCGGATCTCAGACGTGTCCATGCATGGAGCCTACCGGTGTGTGTGTTTGTTTGTACATGTGTGTGTGTGAGTGTGTGTTTATGTCTCCCCATGGGTTTGTCTCCGCAAGTGACACGCTACGATTGACTTGTCAACTGTCATGATCATCATCCTCACAACCGATGCCAAATATTCTAAATGAATCGGTTGTTGGGATTCAGTGTGCCTAAACTCCAACAACTGATTTGTTTGGTTCCATATGGAACCCCACCCGATTAGCTTAGCACGCTATACCCCAAAGGGGGTCTGGTGCAGACATTCTCACCGTCGGCGTCCAGCTGGTCTTCGTTGGGCGTCAGCCGGCAGTTGTCCTTCTCGTCGGGCACGCCGTCGTTGTCGTCGTCGTAGTCGCAGGCGTCCCCCTTGCCGTCCTTGTCCTGGTCGGCCTGGTTGGCGTTGGCCACGTAGGGACAGTTGTCCAGGTTGTTCTGGTGGCCGTCCTCGTCGATGTCCTGGTTGTTGTCGCATTGATCTCCCACCAGGTCGTTGTCAACGTCCGTCTGGTTATAGACACAAACACCGTGGTTCAGTGTGGCAAAAATAAAAAAAGACCAAACTCGAATTCCGGATGTGAATAAATTGGTTTGGTTTGGTAGGTTGGTTGGTTGGTGTGCAGTAGGTTGGTTGGTTTGGCGTGTAGTGGGTTGGTTGGTTTGGTAGGTTGGTTGGTTGGTGTGCAGTAGGTTGGTTGGTTTGGTGTGCAGTAGGTTGGTTGGTTTGATGTGCAGTAGGTTGGTTGGTTTGGTGTGCAGTAGGTTGGTTGGTTTGGTGTGCAGTAGGTTGGTTGGTTTGGTGTGCAGTAGGTTGGTTTGGTGTGCAGTAGGTTGGTTTGGTGTGCAGTAGGTTGGTTTGGTGTGCAGTAGGTTGGTTGGTTTGGTGTGCAGTAGGTTGGTTTGGTGTGCAGTAGGTAGGTTGGTTTGGTGTGCAGTAGGTTGTGTGTGTTGAATGTGAGTGCTGGGAGTGCGACTGGGCTTAGTGTGGGTGAGTACCTGATCTGGGTTGTGCAGCATGGGACAGTTGTCACACTGGTCTCCTACTCCATCCATGTCTGTGTCCTTCTGGTCTGTGTTGTATACATACTGACAGTTGTCGCTCTCGTTTAGGATCTCTAAAGGACAAAATAACACACATTCAGCCTCAACTGGCTCTCAGATCTGTAAAACTGTAAACTTAAAAAAAAATGTGACATAATACAAAAATAAAATCACGTTGGTCATCATGGGAAAATCAATTGAATGAGAAACAACTTTAACAAAATTATTGTTTTGCGTTGTAGTCGCGTGTTGCTCACCGTCTCCATCGATGTCCACTGCACAAGCGTCCCCCTCTCCGTTGTGGTCCGTGTCTATCTGGGCGGGGTTGTGCTCGTATGGACAGTTATCACAGCGGTCTCCCACGTCGTCTTTGTCAAAGTCAAATTGCCGGGGGTTGTAGAGCAGAGGGCAGTTGTCCTAGAGGGAAGCAAATGTAAATGTTTCTTTTCAAAGTGTCACTCAAGTTGTCCGTCGAGGTCATAGGTTAATGAGCAAATATTTTCAGACGGGAAAAAATTTAGCTTACGTACCCTCTCGTCTACGATTCCATCATTGTCATCGTCTTTGTCGCAGGCGTCTCCTTGACCATCTTTGTCAAAGTCCTCCTGTCCAGAGTTTGGCAGGCTCGGGCAATTATCCTACAAAAAATAGCAGACAGTGATTAGTAACTGCACACATAACGCATGATATCACTGTGATGCATCCTGTAACAAACACAAACTCACAGAACCTTAAAGGTCCCATGACATGCCGACAAGCCGTTACAAGCCGTTTTGAAACTCTGGCTGCTCTAACATCACAAATGGGCTCATCTATCTGTCACACAGCTAGGTGGACATGCCCTGGTGGCATGTCATGAGACCTTTAGCGTAAGATGTGACATGTGAATGCGATATGCCTGGGTGGGTACCTTCTTGCAGTGATAAGTTGCGTTGGCGCCACACACAAGGTTCTGATTGGGCCAGCCGTCTAAGTCTGAGTCCTCTCCGCAGAGGAATCCGTCGCCGGCGTAGCCCGTCCTGCACTCGCACTTGTACATGGGGTCGCTGAAGTGGCTCAGGTAGATACACTCTGCGTACTTGTGGCAGTTGTGGGTCTTGTCTTTGCACGGGTTCTCCGGCTCACACACCTGGGGAGGGGAAGAGGGGGAGAAGTGGTTCCATTGACGTGCCCTCTTCTTTCATATCGTATGCTGTACTTCATGCGTGCTATGAATCTATAGACTGATGAGGACGGGTTAAGGTTCTGGGTTTGATTCCCGATGACTGCAATCGACCTGTACGGGTCAATTTGAGCGAGAGGCCTCAACCCTTCCTGCTCTTTAATAACAAGTGTCATTCACAAAAGCATAAATTACGATATTGTATTATAAATATATATATATATATGAAGTATTAGCTATGCCTCTACAGTAGTTTCCATATTCCAGTGTGTATAGCGGTCGTGCTATCATAACCCACCACTTGATTTAGTCAAATAGCTGCAGCTGTCACTGGTTACGGCTCTTCAGATGGCTCTCAATGAACTCATTGAGTTCCCCATGAGAGCATGGGAAGGCCTTTGATAGAAGCCGTTAAAAGCGGTCCTATGGGTGCCAGATATGAGATAACTCCCCCCCCCCCCCCCCCCCCCCCCCCCCCCCCCCCCCCTCCCCCCCCCCCCCCGCCCCCATCGCTTCACTTCCAAATCCAATTGAACATTTGAGGCTGCTTATCAAAAGCATACAGCTGCAGGGGCCAAAGAGACACCAAATGGTTCACCAGGGATGTTATGCTTGGGGCTCAGAGCGGCCTCCCCAGGATTATTCGGTTAGTGGACCCCTGTGAGCGATGAACTCAGCCCCACGCTCGAGAGCAGAGACCCTGATGACGTTTGCGCCAATCAAGGGCTTACGTTTTAATTTTGCTAGAAGGTCGTATAAAAGAGATGTTTATATGTCATTGAATGTGCCCTGTCTACTTGTCGGGTTGTATTGGCATCAGTTTAAACAAGCCCGAGTTGATCGAATCAACTTCTGGCTTTAAGTGTAAGCAGCCCTCCAGCTTCCCCATGTATGTCGGGATCAAGGTCTACCCCTCCAGCGATGAGGACATCCACCAACCGAGAAGCAGGCCCGTGTAACAGCCTGGGGGGGGTGACGCGTTCTTCGGAAATAACTTTGGTTCCAGAGGTCCTATCCCGGGCCCCTGTGGAACCGGTACCCGACTCACCTGCTTGTGTTTCCTGGCGGCCTCCACGCCCATGCCGAAGGGCTGCAGGCCCTTGTACCTCTTGGGACAGGGCAGACAGTGGAAGCCCGGGTCGGTGTTGACACAGCGCTGCACGCCGCTCACTTTGTAGCAGACGTCAGACACCATGTCGCACTGCGGAGGGAACACAAGGGGGAAGACGTCAGGGGTGGAGGTCAGGACGCCGCCGGCCGCCATATACGTCACGTCAGGCGACGACAAACACAGAGGACGTTCCTCGCAAAGGACAGGACACTTGCCTCATTGATGTCTTCGCAGTGGGTACCGTTTCCACGGAAACCATTGGGGCACGGCCCGCACTCCCAGGAGCCGTCCGGAGAGCTGTTGCAGTCCGTCCCGCCGAAGCACGGGTTGGAGAGACACCCGTCTGTAGGGGATTTAAAACCGCGGCAAGTGAGCCCACAGGAAGTCAAAACGCTCCATACAAGGTCAGCACATATTCTCTCTTTTTGTTACTGCTCCCATTTGGTTTTATTGATATCTAGCTTTACATTACTGCCCCCTGATTTGTAGGCTAGCCAAGAATATTTCAAATTTTAAGGACAATGTACCAAACCATGTAACATGCAGACTGGTCCCAATCATGCCAACATTAAGACATACATGTGTGTGTGACATTACCCACCGATGGGACAGTCCATCTTGTTACAGATGTCGCTGTCTGTGTCCTCTCCAACGCAGCCCCTGCCGTCATACTGGGGGTGGGGGCTGTTGCACACCCGCGAGCGACTCTTGATGCCCCCTCCGCATGTGGCCGAGCACGTTGCCCACGGCGACCAGGGACCCCAACCGCCATCGACTGCAGAGTCACAGCAACACCAAGCTCAAAGCTCCTTCTTTTTACTCCACTAGCAAAACACGTTCGGATGGCTTATTGATCGGACACGGTTTACGATTTTCCAAACAACCACTGGTCTCAGTAGGAATTCTCAAGAGCCAAAACTCAATGGCAGAAAACACAGTAAAAAATATATAATACAAAATAAATCTGGCTTTTCTCAACATATTACACAAATGAATCTCTGCATTAAATGTGATTGAGTGTGATTTGTGGTGTAGGGGACCGTCCTCGTCCTGAGGTATAGCACTCACTGGGACAGGGCTGGGCCTCACAGCGCTGGGTCTCGCGGCCGCTGCCCTCGCAGTCCTTGCCCCCTAGTTGCGGGACGGGGGCGTTGCAGTGGCGTATCCGGGTGATCTGGCCCTCACCACACGTCACCGAGCACGAGGACCACGGGGACCACAGACTCCAGCCGCCGTTCTGACGCACTGGGAGACACACACAGACAAACAAACAAACATGATGGGTCAGAGACCCACTGCGCACACAAGTTGTGCTAACGCGGACCAGATTGAGGCTCAGATGCGAATTGTGATCGACAAATTCTCGGAGCGTAGAGCACGTCATTTCGTTCTCGGTTTAGCATTGTTTGGAGAACATGATGATGTTCTCCAAACAATGTGACATGTTTCCGTGACCTCCCCTGTGGTATTTATGCAACAGCGTCTCCACCCCCTGTGGAGACGCTGTTGCATCCAAGCACAAAATGACTTGCAGAGGCAACGTTTCCTTATGGGAAACACAATGAAAGCCAAAAATAATGATGAAATTCGGTTGAAATGGGTTATTTCTGACCACAAGAGGGCACACTCGAGTATAATACAATAATCATCATAAAAGCGTTTTTTTTGGTATAAATGTATCTTGTCATAGACGATGTGTTTTACTGTTTCAGAGAAAACTTCCACAATAAATATCAAGTATCACCACTGGTTGAACTTTTAAGTGGACTAACATGGCCTGGAGTACAGTATTTATATGGTTGCTGGGTAGTTTGGGACTCTTGTCTTGTGCAATGGAATACCCCGCTAAGCCAACGACATTTATTCTGGAGTCCACTTTCACTGACCACACCAAAACCCTGCTGGCCTCGGAGAAGGATCCATTTTGAAACGATTCCAGAAGTACACTACTGCACTTTGTCTCAAAAACAGGCACTTTGAGCTTTTAAACTGCGCCCATAACCGAACACGCTGTTTTTTTTTCACTGTGGAAAGCATTTCTATCAAGTTACGTCTTCTGAAATGTCAAACTGTAATTTCGCAGCTGCTTTGCTATCATCATGTGGGGAACAGCAGCTGAAGTGCTGGCAGACATCTTTAATTTGATAATTATAGCATTACAACTGGGGGGGGGGGGGGGGGGGCACGGCTCTAACGACGACGCTCTCGTTTGAATCTACAGCACAACGTACACAACCGTCCCGGCCGCGGGACAGAGAGGGAGCGTCCTCTCCTTCCCCTGAGTCATACCTCGGCTGTCGCATTTGCTCAGGCTGCACTTCCTGGTTTGGATGGAGGCTCCGCTGCAGGGGTTGCTGGTGGCGTCACATGACCTGCCCCTCTGCTGGGTGCCCGTGCCGCAGGTGACCGTGCACTCGGTCCACTCGGACCACGGTGACCAGCCGTCCTCGCTGTCGATGGCTGGAGACACCAGACGGAAACACCGGTGTAAAAACCGACAACTTCATTTCGTCCATGCATAAACTGCATTGAAAAAGTCATATTTCAATAGAAATCGTGTGGAAGGGAAAAGTTGTTCTGCTTTTACATGACATCACCCTCAAACACCCGCAGAATTAATTTCGCAGAGAGGTTAACGTTGCATCGTAAAACGTGTGGTTGGCGTACAAAGTGAAACATCCTTTAACTTTAACAGTAATTAAAACTTTATATGCATGCAGTGTTTTTCTCCCGTTTTTTAAGCACATTGGGTCATCGCTGTTATTTATGCATTTACGACGAAGCCAGAGCTACGCTTCAGCTGACGGCTCGTGGCCGCGCTCGTGCGTGTGCGTGGCGTTTCTCTGCGTGTGTCGGACGGCGTGCGTACGGGACGGCCTCGGTACTTACACATGCACACCGGGCAGCACTCGGCGTCGTTGAAGGTGGGGATCGCGCACGCCACCGGGGGGCACGTGATTTGGTGGCACACGATCTTGGACTCCTGCCAAGAAACACAATACATAACTTACTATAAAAGTAATACGAATCATAACGAACGGATCATGTTCACATTGACATTCTGTGTTTACATTTCACTTTTACTCGTAGTGTGGAAACAAACTGTGGATGTGTATGTTTTTCGGATATTTGTGCACTATTTTTGCAATCTTGCATTTATATGAAATATGTTGGTGTTACCATCCCGTACCCTTATCTTAACAATAATCGCACTTACCAATAATACCAATACCAATAATCCTTCTACGATGGCTACTAACAATACCAGTGATGGTGTCATAAATATACGGCCTGTTGAGCCCTTTGAGACCGTACCTGTGGTTAAGGGCTATACAAATAAAACTGACTTTAATTGATTTGAACTGAATTGGTAGTATGGCGTGTGCGGTGTGGTGTCCCCGGCCCCTCTACCTGGCAGGTACACTTGGTGCAGCTGTCCACGATCCAATCCTCCTTGTCCTCGAACAGACGGCCGTCCTGCCAGCACATGTTCTTCTCCTTTGTGTCCTTCATCCTCACCAGAGCCTCCTTCATCAACGTGTTCTCCTCCGTCTGGGGGGCGACGACACAGAAATAAGCACACGCACGCTCTCCCAGTCAAAGGGGCCAATCACTCGCCCTAAACGCTTCTCCATGGTGCTCACGGAGTGACGGCCATAATCACGTCCACGATCAATCCTTTCTTTGTTTTGAATGGAGAGTGAATGAGGGCACATGTGAGGTTGCTGCTCATAAACTGTACACATTGGCCCCGGGTGCCTTTTAGATCTCGGTTGGGGTAATGGGCGGCGGCCCGCTGAAATGTCTTTCTCAGCCTGCACATTATGACTGTCAGCTGTCATCAAAGACGAACAGCCAAGGAGATCACAGCCGTGCACGTCCATCGCTCGGGAATGGGATATAAGCATGCCCCAGATGCCCCAGAGAGAGAGAGAGAGAGAGAGAGAGAAAGAGAGAGAAAGAGAGAGAGAGAGAGAGAGAGAGAGAGAGAGAGAGAGAGAGAGAGAGAGAGAGAGAG
>JAOPUD010000044.1:2971912-2982807 GCA_027122715.1 Trisopterus minutus
CTCCCCTCACCCCCCCCCCCCTCCCCCCCCCCCCCACACACACACCCTTTGAACTAGCTTAGAACTTTAATTCCAAATAGTACTTTCAGAAAATACTTCCTGATCGCCTCAATCACCATTGTTTCTGCAATTAACAAACATGAATGAATGGCTGGCATTGTAAAATATGCTAATCTTCCAAATTTGTCACACACCACTTCTTACACACTGAGTGTACCTGTCACCAATGTAAACTATGGTCATTTAGCACTTTCGTCTCTTGGAATCAATGTGAGTGGATCAGTACAGAGTTGTGTGGACACCCTAACAGTGAATGGCCATACAAGTACTTTGCAAATGTCTTATCACCAAGACCAAGGTTCTGTAATGCTATTGTTTACATTTGTGGTAGGTGTGTTCCAGTGGAAGGCTCTTAAGCAGAATTGGCACAATGAAGTGATTTGGACAAATGAGATTTAAGTGAAGCCAGAAGAGACTGTTTGTATGACTGGTAAGTTCCTCACATCCAGGGGTGATGTGTTTCATCTACAGACGGATTCACGGATTGTATTCCTTATAGAGCAATGGCATCGCCATGCTTGTTTTGTGAAGATGATGGCGGCAGATTCAGGTGTGACACGTGGAAATCTGTTCAAAGTTTAAAATAGACACTGTAAGAAAAGCCATCCTACTCTGATATTTAACAGACATTTCGGTTAATTTGTCAGATGCATTAAATCAGCAGCAGAACCTAATACATTTTACAGCTTCATTAGCTTGCAAAGACTCTTATCCAAATTGTCTCTGTGATAAATAAGCATTTAAAGCTTCACTTGGTTGTGACTGATATGCTCGTGTTACAAAATATGTAATTGGATGAAAATATAATGGCTTAAAAGTAACTAAAAAGTTCTATTTTTAGTTACACTCTCTCCAACCAGTAGATATGTTTATCTTGGCATAAAAAAGAAAGTTTAGTGGGGTTAAAGGAACATTTTTGGTAGTCTGCATTGATCTGGATTCATCTATCTGTATCCCACAGCTGACTTATATATGGATCTGCTTCAAAAACGACACTTGGACAAGAAATAGGCCAACAAGGGAATAAGAGACCCTCACAATCAAATGCAATGCTCTCCCTAAATGGTAAAAAAGTACAGAGGCAGTAATATAAAGTGAACCATGAATCTGAATGATTGTCAGTGTGCAGTCGGAATAAGAGATTAAGTGTTCAGACATGTAAATATGAAAGTGACAAAAATGTAAACTTTGGTCCTAACTGACTGATAGCTAGCTTGTCGCTGCTTTTCAAAGTTGATAAAGAGAAGTACAGTTATTTGTGGTATTTTTATTCAAAAATAGAATTGAATAGTTCAAATAAGTACAAAATTTTTGTTCAGTAAGGAGACAAGTAGGACCCTCTAGTTTCATACCTTTGGATGGTAAATGTTTCATTCACACTTTTCGTTCATAAATTAGTGCCATGCCAGGAAATCATGACCAGAATGAACCAACCTGCAACATTTCCTTTAAAGACAATTCTGGAGGGGGGGAGGGGGCATGAACCCAGACCCCCCAAGGTGACACGGTGACTATAAGCCTTTGTTGCTGCACAATCCGGACATCCCTAAGCAGAACCAATGTCTAGAAGCCTTCCATGCATGACTCTAGCTGTTCCATGAGACCATTAGACGATCAACAGGGGAGCAGCAATACTGTGGAAAAAAACAACAAATAAACAGATATGTGCCGTCCATTAACCATTAACTACCAACACCACAGGCTCTTCCAGTTGTTTGTTGTTTCAATTAAGGATTTAAATGAGATCGTGTCCCTGAGAATTGAGATTCAACATGAAATCTAGACTGATCCATCCTGTGTAGGTGGGACTGGTCCAGATTCCACAGCAATATTTCCCACTGAGTGGGCTTCTTATGCAACGCCGGACCACCCTCAGTGGAGAGAAGAAAGTCGTGAGGAATGTCGACAAGTCGCTTTGTCCAATCAACATCAATGTTATCAAAGTAACCCTGAAATATTTGCGTGTAATCTTTGTACCCCAACAACAACCAGCACTGTGTGTACTGGATCAGAAGTAATGGTTGTATGTGGCACACACACAACTTATCAAAGAAATTCAAGCGACAGTTGGATAACTGGCTCCTGGGATACCAAATATTTGTTTCAACAGCTACTATTTCCTACAGAAAAAAAGGAGCGATGGCAAAGATATCTTGGCTGATTTGGCTGACATTTTATGAAAATGAGATAACCAATGTTTGACATTTGCTTCTCTGAAGGTTTATATGGAACGTTTGAAAACTGGGATCCGTGGATACAGAGTAACGGAATATTTCATGCGTGAAATAATGCTTAAGATAATAACAACCGCATCATTGGCACTATTTAACCTTCCTGACACAATGAGTGCAAAACCAGAAGGACGTCTCACCCTCCATCTTGTTTTTCAAACTTTCCGTTGCATTTATGCTCAGAGTCGAGATTCAATGTGTCTTGATCTCTTGTGTCCTGAGCCCTCAGTGGTGAGTATAACTCGGGGTCAGTTACAGCAGCAGGAGGTGTTAAAGGTCATATCGTACAGACGTAACAAAGGCAATGCGGACCTAAGACAGCTCAACAAGCAAGGCCCACTCCCAGATGTGCTGTGTGAGCTGTTTGTATTAAATGCATGCAGAGTGGCCATGGGGTACGTCCCCTGTAGAGACTGGGCATAGGACTAGATTTGGTAATCTAGAATGATGAAGTGAGTGAAATAACACAATAATAGTAAGATAATAACAATAATAACAATAAGGGTTTTTGAGAGCCTTCCTGGAAACCGAAAGTGCTTTTCAAGCAGACATGCATATAGTTAAGATTTAATTTAAGCTTATAGCCATCCATAAAACACTGACTAAAACTCTGTCTCCATCACAGTATGGGAGTGGGTTGAATGTAACGTGACTTTCCCAACTTAAGATTCACGAGTCCATGACTACAATAAACCTAATTGTTGGAGGAGGGTTGAACAAGCCTGATCCTTTCCACCTTTTCTCTCAAAACTGCAACTCTTATTTTTTTTGTTTTAGATGCAATCGTTTAGTAATGGCTTCCAGACTCTTGTTTCCCCACGGTGCTGATGGGACCCGAAGACTTATGGGGAAACTCTATGATTTATACAGTCAGAAAACTAAGGAGGTGGAAAATGGAGGACAGAGGCATGCTACATGCTACATGCTACTGCCTTGCTTACAATGAGATGTCATGGTTGCACACAGAGAACATAGCAGAGAGAGAGAGGTAAAGAGAGAGAGAGAGAGAGAGAGAGAGAGAGAGAGAGGGGTAGAAAAAAGGGATAGTGAGAGGGTAGAAAGTGTTTGAGAGAGAGAGAGACAATGAAGAGAGAGACAGTGAGATAATGTAGAGAGAGAGAGAGGGAGAGAGAGGGGAAAGGGAGAGAGAGTAAGTGAGAGACAGGCAGGGAGAGGGAGAGAGAGGGAGAGGGGTAAGGGAGAGAGAGACAGTGAGAGCTAGTGGAGCTGAGAGGAGAGAGGGAGGAGCTTTGGCCTTGGGTCCCTGGGCACAGAAGGTGCTGCAGAATAACTGAAGCTCCTTTTGCCTCTGAAGATGTAGTCTGCAAAAGACCTGGAGTCCAACATCTCAGCACTTACAAGGCACACACAACCCTGTCTACTAAACAATATACCATAACCTCTGGGAGATTGCTCTTGATTGTCAGTTAGCCCTGATGAAAATTAAGTGCACTGAAGTGTATTAAAAAACATACTTCCGAAGTACATTTTTCAGAAATATACTTCATGCTAAGTATATTTTAGGTAGACTTTTGGAAGAGTATACTTCTTCTGAGATCAATTAAAGTGCAATGTAAGTGTAGTTGAAATAAATAAGGCTGAGAAACATGGAATGTGGGATGAACCTTCATATTATGAAGGTTCATCCCACATTCCATGTTTCTCGGTTGAAGCCTGTTTCCACCAGCCCTCTGGTTGCAGCCCCTCCACCACCCCGCAAGATTGATTGGCCACCCGGTCTACACTGTCCGGGGGCTGCTGGATGTGTGCCGACGGGGCGGGGGTTACCAGTACTTGGTGGACTGGGAGGGTT
This sequence comes from Trisopterus minutus, assembly GCA_027122715.1. Taxonomy (NCBI): domain Eukaryota; kingdom Metazoa; phylum Chordata; class Actinopteri; order Gadiformes; family Gadidae; genus Trisopterus; species Trisopterus minutus. The sequence goes on from JAOPUD010000044.1 coordinate 2,976,017, forward strand.
ATGGCCCTGAGGAGCGTAGCTGGCAGCAACATCTTTGATGCATCCTTGGTCAGAGATTTCCATGCAGAGCACCCTGATAGACCTGGCGGGTAGACCTGGAGGTGCCCATTGAGGGGAGGGTACTGCTATAGCCGTGGCCGTACCCAGCAGACGCTCAGCTCTGTCTCCCCCTCTTGGGCAAGGTGTTTCCTCGTTTTCCCCAGCTCTACACCTGTGGGACTTGCACACCTGTCATCAATCTCCAGTCATCAGCTCTGCTCTACTTAAACCCCGGTTCTTGAACTACTCGTCGCCAGAGCAGTTTCAACTACAGTGGTAGATACCACTCTTGGCTCTAGGGAATGTTTGGATAACAAGATACCATGTGTTTAATCTCTTTGTTCTCCTCATCTACCTGTACCTGCCTGCCATTCACCCCGTGCGCTCATCTGCCTGCCTCGCTGCCCGGACTCCGTCCTTGCCTGTCCATCTCCTGTTGTTCCCTACTGCTCTCATCTAACGCTCGACTAACTAAAATAAACCTTGTTTAATTCACATCCGTTGTCTGCGCTTGGGTTCCATTCGTTCGATCACCTGAAAGACAGTTGTAGTCATGTACATGTAGTCATTTCATATAACAAAAACAGTTCAATCACCATGAAGCAATCACTCCCTTTTTGGAACCCGTCCATTTTTTGATAACATAAGATATAATTTGTAAATTAAAGTAAATGATGAATGAGGTTGCTGCAGAGAAGCTTACGGGTGGGAGTCTTGGAGGGTGAGCTTATCAAACATTAACTGTATTCTGTCTGAATCCTGAACGATTTTGTGTCTGAATCAGCCCAATCCACCCCTATAGGTTGAAGTTGTAGCGGTCACCTGGATCAACTATTTCCCTTCCAAGCGGGTACTGTTGCTGTAGTGAACAGCAACAGGTCAATCAAGTGTGTATGGTTGCTGACTTCAGTATCATGAATTTGCAAGGCCAACTGTCCCTGTCTTTTTATTTTAGTGTTGATGGCTGTTCTTGTATCATTCTGTTCTTGGCTGTTCTTGTATCATTCTAGTGGGGTGAAAGTCACAGGTTTAGAACAACTCTGATAAATAAACACTCGAGAGTACAGATGGCCTACTTAAATAACAGGGTCCATCACTGAGGCTAAAGAAGGACTACAGAGGTGAAGTTCGTCTTTGGAGCGAGGCAGAGTGGACAATAACATTGAATAATCACTCAGCCGCTTCTCACTATTTATTAAGTGCTTAGAGATGACGAGGAGGCTAACACTCTCAGCATGGGGGGGGGGGGTGGTCCTGCCTGTTCTGTTCCCCGTGGATGAAACACAATAATATGTTGCCGTTGGCGACGCTTTTACGATCCCCAGCGTCGGTGCAGCAGAGAGAGAGAGAGAGAGAGAGAGAGAGAGAGAGAGAGAGAGAGAGAGAGAGAGAGTGAATTATCAGCGAGTCACGCATGTCTGCGAGAAGGAAAGGGAGGGAGCGTGTTTCTCCTGGCACTTTGACACGAGTGCACACTCATTGGAATGATATGCTGGAGAAATGAAACGTTCGCGAGCGGAATCTCCTGTTCATTATTATTAAGTCCAGCTCTTGCAGCGGTGCTGTGTTGGATGTTGGGTTTATTTTCTAAATGGAAAGGGCACGGCGAGTAGATAGGCTGCATAGAGGTCCGCTTTCCTTGCGTGCAGGTGCCTCCCCGTTCAGGATCAGCCCTAGAACCATTCCAACAGATACATCCCGGACCAGCTGCAATCACAACACTAACTAGCTCTTTGTTTACGCTAAATATGAAAAGTATGCGAAAAGACAAACACAAAAAGGGGCCACAGCAGACCGCAACATTGGACAATAGCAACAAAGTGATTAGGCAACACATACGCACACACGGACATGGACATGCACATACTAGACACGGCACAACGCAATGCGCACGGAGGATGACGTCAAGCACCGCTTTGCATATGTTGTTCTCATTCGGTTAAACAAAATCAGACGGGAAAGACTCACACAATTTGTTTTTCCACCGGCCGGAAAAAGCAATAAACGGCAGGAATTGACTGATGCAGGTGGAGGTTAGAATGATGTGTGCTTAACAGCCCCCGGTTAGAATCAAACAATACTGATGAAATATGTCCTGCTATAATCTTTACTTTGAGGTGTTTGGCCTGAATTATTAGGAATCAGGAAAATATGCTACCGTTCCAAAAATATATTTTGAAAAATGTAAAAATACAATTCACACACTTTTATTATCTCATCCAATACTAACACAAAGTTGTGTTTTTTACGAGTGATTGTGATAAGCACAAGCGCTTCCCACTTCATAAGATTAACAACACAAGCCCCTTAACATTATTTTGTAATGATTTGTAACTGTTTAAAAAGTGACACCCCTGTTTTTTTACTCTAAACACATGTCTCCCCTTCTCTGATTGTCCTGACACCTTTCGAACACATGCTATTTTCTTTTCACCCAGCTTCCCACCACTCAGTTCATGGTCTTCAGTCCAACCGTAATGTCCATTCGACTGTGTCTCCATAACTCCACCTGCTCCCAGTTTGTATATCTGTCAATGCCTTCACAGCTCATCCAAGATAATGACCACAGTAAGTGCTTACATGCAAAAGGGCAGATACTTCACGGGCTATATTTTATACCTCTCTAGCGTTGGGTGGATTCCTCCATTGTGATTGTATGCTGAGATGTTTAGATCACACGGGAGAGACAATGGCCAACACTATACTACTAATGCCATCGATGCAATGGGTTTCCAGAAGGATATACTGCGCATAAATTATGAAACACCAAATGATTCATGTTGTGGTTGAAGACGTTTTGAACTTGCATGAGGCTGGTGATTTACTGTGCGTGTTTCTGCTGTACACATTAGATGACAGAGAACGTGAATCACACTAAACTCCTTCACAGGGGTCTCCTCTCTGGGGAGTCCTTGACACAGAGAGAGAGAGACAGAGAGCCTGGCAGCACCCCTTGAGCACGGTCCGCACTTAGACCTGCCACCCCCGCGGTCTGAGTGGTAGCCGAATCCTACTGTGTTAAAACAAAAACAAAACTCTTTTTGTTTGCAAAAATCTGCTTCCCATTCACCAGCAGGCACGGCGGTGTGATGGAGTGGTGGCATGCACCTTCACTACGCAGCGTTAGGAACCCTGACGAGAACAGGATGGCGTTGTGTAACACATGTCACGGTTTATGGCTGGACCTCCTCCAGGAGTTGTTCTGTTCGGTGCTGTCACATCCCCTGTCCAAGTACTCCAGGCCCTCGGAAATCAGGCAGCTCTCTCTCTCTCTCTCCCCCTCTCTCCCTCTTCCCGCCTGTCAACATGAATGACAAATTGTTGTAAAAGGCCAAGCCGTGCGCCACTTTGAAACTCATTTGGGTTGAGGTTGGGTCGGCCCTCATTGAAGTAGCGTAAACTCATTCTTCACTGGTGAGATCACAGAAGGGCGTGGGGACTAATGACCTTGCACAGACACGACCTTAGCACCGAATACACACACACATAGCAACCGAGGTCTCTCTCTCTCGCTCTCTCTTTCTCTCTGTAGCTATGGCTGTTTTTGACTTTTCAGGCCCCCTGGTGATGACACTAGCCCAAGTCCCCACACAGACACACTCCCGCACACATGCACACGCGAGTAGACGTCACACACACACACACACACAAGGACACGGCCGTGGCCACGCACACTGACACACACACGCACACCGACACACAAATCATTTTGATGTATTATTTAGTTCACATCATGAAATTTATGAGAGAAATGAGAAGAAAAGAAAAGTACCGACTACATAAATGAAGTCCTCTGACAGTCGTGGACTTGTGGTCATATTTTAGTTCCACTCTCAAAGCCACACAGGAAAGGAAAAGTAAAGGTTTCTGTGAAAGAGATGAGATAGGGAACTGGCAAGAGCAACTCACACAGTGGCAGATCAAAACACTGCACACAAACGCACACAAACGCACACAGACATACAAGCCCACAAGCCCACAAGCACACACACAAGTACAATTTAAGAGCTATTATTCGGGTGTAATTTGTTACAAATGCCACAGCCATCCGTCAGATATTAACGAGCGAAATGCTCTGTGAGAATGTCTGTTTTGAATTGACTGTGCCTGCCAATATAGATTTTAGATCGCTCCCGCCTCATTTGTGACCAATGAGCGCATCTCTTCCCTGATTGGATCAGGGGATCCATCAGGCCTGTCAATAACAAGTGTGTGAAGGTGAAGGCAACACTTCTCGATGTTGGAGAAACGTGGGGAGGCAGGGAGGGAGCAAAGATGGAGGGGCCCTTTCTTTTCTTGTTTAGCTTCAAAATCTCTCTCACTCATGCTACTACTCTTGTCTGCTCTCTCGTTACAACACAGACACACACGCACACACACACACACACACATACGTGGTGCCTTTGTGTGGTGTGATGTGTGTGGGTGTGTGTGTGTGTGTGTGTGTGTGTGTGCGTGTGGAGTACATTATCATGAAGCTGCCAGTGATGGTGAACAGACACAAGCCTTCTTGGGCTTTGTCTGTGGTGTGAGGGACACTCCACGGTTCCGTATGCAGATTGTGAATCACACCACAGACAGATTGTCGGTGTGGGATGCCAACAAACAGATGAGAAGCCTTATGCAGAAAATAACAGAGAAACCTGGATGGCATTGTGTAAGTGTGTATGCAGCAGGCCGAGAGCCTAACGTTGATGAATTCACATTGTTTTCATAAAGATGATGTTCTTTAAAGGTCCCATGACATGCCACCAGGTGTGGTGTGATTAGCCGTTACAAGTCGTTTTGAAAAATCGGTCTGTTATGACATCACAGGTGTGCGTGTCTGCCTAGATGTGTGACTGACCTGGTGGCATGTCATGGGACGTTAACAACATCCACCTTCTGTCCAACTGAGCAGTAGACCTACGGCAGTATCACGTCTAGTGATACGTCATTGAAGATTGTTATTATGGTATATTATGAAGATATACTGTAGATTATGGTAACAAATACAAATAAATATAATCCATCTTTGGGAAGTGTTATTGCAGTGTTAAGAGACAGTTGTTATTACAACTGACTGATTGTCAGGTCTTTATGTCTCTACAGCTTTAAGCCTCATATTTCCAATCAATCATACTGAACACCTCAAATATAACAGAAAGATTCAAAATACATACATAATAAATATAATTATTATGAATAAACGCATTTGAATAAAAATAACTCACTTAAAAGCATTTACAGGTAGGCCTGTCATTTATTGTTTAACACAGATTATTATTTTGACATTGTACAGTGCTTTGTTTGCCAATGACCTTTCCTCTGCACTTGATGGTGACGGTGCGAGAAAGCGATAGCCCGAGAGAGAGAGAGAGCGTGAGAGGGAAGGGCGGGCCGACGTCCACGGCAGTAGCAGCATCTGTGCCTCTGGCAGCAGACGCGGACCCACCCAGTTGATGTCATAGCGTAAAAGGAAAACAATGGGAGTTGCACAAGCGCTGGTCGTCTCTGAACGTATGAGTGAAGTGGCACGGCGTCGGCGGGGGCCCCTCACTCTGAACACCTTAAACCGTAGAGGAACTGATGGGTGTTGTGTGAGGGCTGATACCACGTACACAACAACCAGAGGCAGGACACAGGCGTCACACCATCAACAGAACACAACAACACATAAACACAAATGGATGGAGGGAAAGCAAGGCAGGAAAGCAATTCATTTGATTGTTTGTTTCCTGGTTTAATGTGTGGTTTGTACTTCCCTGCTTGGTTCTCTGTGGTATTGTCTGCAGCTGTAGCTGTGCTGTGTGTTGTGAGGTGGATGCCTTTCTTTTTTGTTTTTTTTCCACATGTTGGAATGAAAAGAAAAACAAAACGACAGAAAGACAAAACAAAATAAATCGAATTACATAAAAAAATGTAACCACAAACAAAAATAAATGCATTTGGCTGGTTTCTTAAAAAAAAAGATCCACCAAAGAACATATCACCAACTGTAAGACTAGGCATGACTCCCCGGAGACGCATTGAATTCCCGACCAATCAAAAATACATAAAACCCCCCAACCCTTCTCCAATCAGAGCAGGCTGGGGGCGGGGGGAAAAACAGCCTGCTGCAATTACAGCGGCGAGGTGGGGAGGCCGGGCTGCGCCCCGCTGGGGTCAGGAGACAGACAGGGGCCGCCGCTGGGCCGGAACACACCCAGCCAGCCGTCCACGGTCCCGGTGAGCAGCTGAGAGGGAGACAGGAAAAAGAGGAGAGAGAGAGAGGGGAGGAAACATGACATCATGATGACCTTTTGGCTTCTTGAATGAAGCATGCGGGAGTTATTTGCCCAAGGAACTCTACTGCCCATCTGCCCCCGTCTTTCACTCCCTCTCTCGCCCCCTCGCTCTCGCTTCCTCTCTCTCTATATCTCTCTCTCGTCATTCCCTCTCTTCTCTCCTTGTCTGTCTTCCTCTCTCTCTCTCTCTCTCTCTCTATCTCTCTCTATCACCCCCTCATTGTCACCTAATCTCCTCTCTCTCTCTCTCTCGCTCTCTCTCTCTCTCCCTACCTCTCTCTCACCCCCTCATTCTCCATCCACCTTCTCTCACTCTCTTGCTCCACCCCCTTTCTCCTAACACCCCCCCTCCCCCCTTTCTGTACAGACATCTGCTGTGGCATGATTATTATGGAGGAAAGGGTTCTTAACAACACACCTGCTCTTCTGGAGAGAGAGCACCCCCCCCACCCCCCCCCAGCAGCATCTCAGCTGCTCCGGGTGCCC
>JAOPUD010000044.1:3086471-3100111 GCA_027122715.1 Trisopterus minutus
AGATCCAGACGGGTGAATGGAAAATCTAGGGGGGAGAAAGGAGCTGTACCCTGGCCGCATAACCATGGCAGCAGTGCATGGCTCTCCCCCAGGACTGCTGTCAGTTGGCATCTTAACACTCTGTAGCCTAATGAGAAACAATGCATTCTCACGCACCTTATACAACCTCTCAGATTTATATCCACCTCTAAATCGCTCCCCCCCCCCCCGTCCTCAGCCCAGCGTTGTCACGGGTCGACTGGCCCTGCAGTGTTTCCAGAACTACCAAGAGCTCTGCATGGCTGTACTGGGGGAGGAACTGAGAGTACTGTTTTTAAAGAGCTCTTTATGCGAAAGTGGTGTATCATTAATTATATGCACCTTTTAATTAAACGGGATTGATGAAATGTTGGATTGTGTAGAAAGGTGTGCCATTCCTTCTGAGATTTCGAAGACACATTCGCTTTTCTGACATTCACTTTTCCGCACACTACTGTAGGTGAGAGGGGGATGGTTAAAAAGGTTAATGCAAAAAATACTTTAAGATATTTATTTTTTATCAAACATGATACACATTCATATTTGGGAAAATTTGTTTTTAAAAGTAAGACTGCACACAAAAAAGCGTTTGTGTGCACTACACAATCAGCATAGTGCCTGTGACGGATACCTGATTGTTCTGTGCTATAATCTTGTTTTCGTGGACGTGTGCCAGGAAACACTAGCGCCTCCCCACTTGCAACGTCGTTAGCTTGTGAAGCTAATTGTATCTGCCTTTCACGTGAAGGGTGTCGCTCTTAAAAGGGTGCAACAAATCCCAGTGGATCTGGTAGAACGCATTCGTTGAACCATCTGAAGAAAGGGCCCGGGCCAATCCGCTGGATGCGGACTATACGGATTCGGCTAGTTTCTATTAAGGGGGTTTGTGTCAACAGCTCTTCCTGCATTGAGGTCAGCGGGTGCGATGAGGTCAGTGAGGCCCCGGGCCCTTGAGAACCCCTGTCTGCCGAAGCCACTGTAACATGACATGTCTGTCGAGAGGGAGCGTCGGCGGAGCAGACAGAGGCGGCACTAGACTCCTAGTTAACGTGACTCTGCAGAGCTGCCACCGCCCTGCAGCCAGCTCCACAGACGCTCCCAAAAAACAAAATGACACACCGACGCTGAGCTGGGGAAACAGGGAGAGGGATGCAGATTTTCTGTTAAAGGGAATTACATGTGAATACTTATTGTAGTGTATTTGATTATGTATGGATGTGGTGTATACAATGCATACATTCATATGTGTACTCCCAAGGGCAAACATGTACACACACATACGCACACGCACACTAAACAATTGGTGTGGGTATAAATTGCACAGAAGTCACAGCCCACATCAATTAATACAATACACACTAACTACAATTTACGGTAGACTTGATTGGAGGCAATTAGCATAACTTTGCTGCTCGCGAACGTGGGCGTTTTCCAGAGTCTTTGTTTGTTCTGCCGCACTGTTGTTGTTGCTGTTGTTGATGTTTATGTCATCTGCGTCTGGAGAGGTCCTGATCGCAGCGCAGGCGCGCCGGATGAGCAATGACTGCTTTTTCTTTTTCCTCGGCTTCAGATCAGTGGAGCTGTGGACGTGTTTGGGTCACTGAGGCAGAGGGCAATGCATGCTGGGAAGGGAGAGTGGGAATGCTTAAAGGTCTCATCTGAGAGGAGCAGACAGCGATGTATCACATCGGAGATCTCCATACACAGATAACGTTTTCTCAAAAAGCCAAGAGGGTGTATGTGTTTGTCTTTGAATGTTGAGATGTTTGGAGATAGTGGTTTTCAAAGTGGTCAAGAAGCAAGTCGAAGGGCAACGAAAGCCACATAACCTTTCTCCCACAAATGTTATTTATTGTGGGGTTTGCTTTTTGCTTCGAGTGGGAACGACTGCTGCCTGAACAGTGTTCCATAAAGGCTTTTAAAACTATGTTTTATGTTTGCGTGAAGGATGGCTCTCGACTCCATGTCCTCATCACGTGTGATATTGAAAGTGTCGCAGCTTTCTCTCGCTGCTCCCGGGCAAAAGTCACAGCGGGTTCAGCGAGTGGTGTGAAATAACGTCACACTGGTTCCAGGTCAGCTGCTTTTGCTCTGGTATCTGCAAATAGTGAATGTGTTTCTTTTTGTTTTTGTTGTGAAAACACTTAATTTGGTGGCTAACCGGTAGTCACAATTAACCAAGTAGACATTAATATTTGATATTTTTATAGTTTGTTTTGTGATTGTGTGTATACATAAATGTGTTTCAAATTGCAAGCATAACGTACCCACACAAATCTATACACAAAGGGAATGTCACAGATGTCCATAACATCGTGTCATTGGAGTACCTGTTGCATCTGTATGTGGGCTCCAGCATACCAGCAGTGTTGCATGATGGGAAGTACCCTTGACCATCTGGTAGACAGAGCTGGCGACGCTGCATGTGGGATTGCAAACTTGTGCACACTTGCTAACCTTTATCTCTGTAGAGTGTAGTGACAGAGAGATGGAGCCACTGGCAAAGACCAGCTTTTGAGCGAGGGAGAGAGAGAGAGAGAGAGAGAGAGAGAGAGAGAGAGAGTAGTCTGGCAAGAGCTAAGACTAAGGCAACATGTGCGGCCACTTGGAAAAAAGACTTGCCACAAACTCTCAACATAACGCACCCTCTCAGCCCAGTCTCGTGCAGATGCTGGTGTATGTTAGGCGTCACAATGTGGTTTTGATGCTCGATTTGGACACAAGAGTTCCATCCGAGTGCACTAATCTGCAGCTCAAAGGAAGAGACAGCTGAGATGGTGGCTACGAACTTGATAGAAGGGCACCCAACAAAAAATTTTGATTTTAATAGCATTTCATACTTTCAAATTACAGCGTTTCAAATAACCACCGTAAATTTAAGCCTTCTGCATCTGTCGGAGCATGTGAGGTTACATCTTCCCTCCCCTGCTCCTCTTCATCCTGCCTTTCAGCGTTCATTCAACACCTTCATCTCATGGGACTCCACGGAAAAAAAAATGATTGAAAAGTAAAATTGACAGAAAAAACGCAATTAAGCGTCAAATTCAACACGGCCCAAAAAAACCCCCAAACTCCCCCTAACACCAAACCCGCCCTGGATTCAATACCTGAAAAGACTTTTCTCTGGAACCCCTTCCCTGACAGAGCAGCGTGCCCTGGTGGAGGCCGGCAGCCCCTGATCAGCAGGCTGCGCGCGGCGCGGAGGAGGAGGCTACGGCGGGACGCCTGTCAGCGTGCAGATGCAGGGGCCAACATCAATAGCCCGCTGGAGGATCGCAGCGGACACCGTCGGAGACCCAGGCCGCACTGAACCGCCGTGTGTGTGTGTGTGTGTGTTTTTTCTTCTCTTTTCGTACGCCTTTGATCACCCTGCATCTATGGCCGGTCGGATGAACCGGCAAGCCAGGCAGAACGGTTCCTTTGAAGATCTCAATCATCTGCTACTGATAAGGTTATTATAGTGTTGCTCTCTGCCTCCAGGGCTGTAATCAAATGTGACAGAGAACGGGCCCGGTGGCGGCCGCTGTGCGCTCTGCGATGAGGGGCGGAATAGCGGCACAGGTCTGCAGTGGCTCGGCTCAAATCGCTGCACCATATTGGATTGTTGAATCTCTTTAGTTTCATCTGAGAATTAAGGAGCAGTGGATTTCTAAACATGGGCGTGGCCTTATGTTGTTGAAAAAAAGTCGCAAACATAGTGACGCTCTTTCCCTGCTCGCATTTTGTTGTGCGCGGTTGAGGCAAAGAAATGTATAGGAGAAAATCCTTCTGTGCACATTTCTGTTTTTCCTTTTTTTCTAATTATTGGGTAAACAACATTTTCATTGCTAAATTGGTGGCGCCCAACAATTTCGGAAAAAACGCTTTCAACATGACGAGGCCAGACCCCGATGTGCGGAGAGAACCACCATGCCTGCTTCTGAACGGGTGAGATCGGGATTGTCTCACGAGGCTAATTCGCCTGTCGCGTACAATAATTAATTATTCATCCAATGTTGTTTTTCGTCATTTTGAAGGTGATTCAAAGAGAGTCGCACTGATTTCTTCACTGCGTTACCAGGCATCGTTCATTTGGTTGAGCGTGTGTTCCATGACTAGAAATAGCGGGCAGCGATGGATTTTAAATTAACTTTTACAATTTATGACAGCACAGGCAGTACCAAGTGCCTCACGAAATATCAATAAAGCAATTAGGCAAATGAATTGAAATGTTTTGGTTATTCAGGGGAGATCCATAGCTGTGGATTGTCAATCAATGTTGCCAGGGTTAATGCTCTGTGTTAGCCCAAAATATCAGTAGTGTAATTGCTGTGGGATGATGGATGTCCTGTTGTTCCCGTACGCGTATTCCAGACACGGCACGCAGACCACATCCATGCTCTTCCTCGCACATTCAAACACAAATGCAACCAGACGGGAATATCAAACACAGGGAGGAGAGAAGACTAAAGATGCACCCATTGTCTCGTTCTAATCTTCTCCATCAAGCCCCCCAAAATCCTCGGGATTAGGCCTTGAGGCCCTGAGCCCAGTATCATAGGGAAGACTGCTGGTGCATGAAACATCCTTAATCACTGCTATATTATCACCACTATTCATACTGGCTTTTCCATCTCGCACCATCAGCTCAGGCACACCTGGTTTAACCCAGTACTGGATCCATGGAGAGAGGAGAAGCCAAGTTTTACTCGCCCTTAACCAAAGAAATAAAACCGAGTAAGGTGCTCCTCCCTTCTGCTGTTTTCTGAAAGCGATAGCAGTTATTATTTGGAGGGTTGTGAGTAAACCGTGTGAACCAAGACAAACCCAAACGTGGAATTAGGACGGAAAATGGAGAGCTGGAGAGAGGGCATTGGAAACAGCTGAAGGTCAACCATCTATCATCTTCTTGTTAAATAACCCAAATGGAAATCAAAGAACAATAAAACGAGGATCAATAGACGCCACGGCGAGATGGGGGGGGGTGAGGGTCTGACCGCCTTCCGCAGGAATTAGTAGCCAGGCTCATTGGCTTTTAAATGGCAAGCCAGCTCCGCTCTGTCATAGCGACGCAACAAGCTAATGCTATGTCATGCACATTCCCCCCCACCACCCATCACCCCCACCCCCCACCCCTGTTTCTCCATGTTGCTCGAGGCAGTGACCTTTCGCAGTCCTATTTTCACGGAAACGCCGTTAATGGACAAGCTGGGCTAGTTTGAGGCCAAGGTGTTTGTTGGACTCCCCCCGCGTGGGGGCGGCGGCGGCGGCGGCTGATGAGTAAAGCAGTGGGGTTGTTAGATGTGTTTTCTCTGGTTGTGTTGTTGTGTCGCCTCTCTCATGCATGCTGGTTATTGTGTGATTAGTCATTGTGATGCGGTGCTATCCGTCTAGACTTGCAGATAGGGAACACCTCACGCCCCCACCGCCAGCTGCCTCGGCCCCTCAGACCGGGCCCCTCAGCCACGGACACCTCTGCCATCTTTTACTGGGGGTCCTTCTAATGGAGCCGCATGAAGGGACGTTTTATCAGGGACAAAATGGTGGACGTTTTTTGAAGACTTTACAGAGGTTATAAATATTAATGGAAGTTCCATCACAACATATCTTCTGCGGTTTTAGATTCAAATCCGTTTTGTTTTTTCTGTGAGTTTTCTTTGGGATAAATTGTGTGAAATGCCGTTTTTAGTAAAGTGCCTAAATTTGTTTCATGCATATTCTATTAGCCTACATACATATTATTATCTTAACTTTTTATGAAATATTCTCTCCCAAACTAAAAGCAGAACCAAAGAAGTCATTTTTCATGGTGATTCCATTCTGTACAATAAAAGGCTCCATTATTTAATTTGCCCTGTTCAGCAAGACTTGCATACTGGCACTATGAGTAATGGATAATCAATAACTGTGATAATCATTAATAGCATGCATTAGCTGTAATCTGGTACTGGTATGGTTGGTTGGGAATCGTAAGTGGGCATTTAAAAGTTGTGGAAGTCCAATGCGACGGAATAGCCCTGCTTCCCTCAATGATTCTCAAAACTTTAAACGTGTCTTCCTAGACAGTACAGTACTCTTAGTTTTTGTTGTTGTATATCTTTAACTTTGCTACAGCCTTAATGAATATTCCTATTTTATAATTGTTATAAAACATTATAATAATACCAGATGTGCCTCCCACAAATGACAAGTATTAATTTGATGAAAATCGTGTTTTCAGAAGACTTCTCTGCTTGCTTTGGGCCTGATATTATGCCGGTATGTGCTTTCATTCGAATTTAAGTGCATAAATGAAATATCCCAAATGTTTACCTTTCGATCCAAAGCCAATCCACTTAAAGTCTCTCTTATCTTTAAACTGCCGTTACATCATTTTTCCATCCCCCAGTTTTAAAGTGGACAATTCTTGATGTCTCCTTTGCAGCGATGTGACAGCGGCAGCCTCTGTAATTGGCTTTACAAAGCAAACTGGACTGATTTAATCCAGGTGCCCCAGACCTATAAAAATGACAAAAGTCCCGGCTAGAGAACTGCCGTTCGTCGATGATACATCCAGGATAATGCGGGGCCCGTCGGAGGAGCTGAGCAGTAGTCAGGTCTTTGGGCCAATGGTCCGTGAACTGTGTAATGGGGACACGGGGACTCTCCCTCCCCAGCTCCAAGAGCCATATGGCTAAGAGCAGCTGCTCACCACGAGCGTTAATCGTGGGTAGCGCTTTGCTCAGGGCACTTATAACTTTAGAACCACTTTATGGTACAGTAGCTATACAGTTTAGCTTTTCTAGTGGCCACAAGGACCCGCACTCAAGTGTGCTATTTTTTATTTTTTTTATTTTTTTCAATGGTGTTTCCGGCGCCATGCATAGGCACTTTAAATAATTACATACCATTACATGCATCTGTGGACTCTTTCAACAGACATTAGCTTCATAGCCATAATTATTCGCACCTTAACCAGGATCATTTGTACAAATGAGTGTATTGTATGTGGATTTAATGCCAATTATGATGTCAATGTTGGACTGTAATTGTTGAGGGGGCATTCTTTGAATGCACAAGGCTGACATAACAGTCGATCCATATTAGGAAAATCTTAGTTCATCAATAGATGTATTCACCTTCAGAGTGACAGTCTAAGGAAGCTGAGTAGAAATTAAGTAGTTAGAATACACACTTACAAGGGCCTGGAAAATGTACTGAATTCTTAGCACACGTCTCATAAACAGCAATGGTTTTTCGAAACTTTGAGATGTTCTCCCTCACATGATTACACAACTGGGTACCTCCTCCGATGTGAAACTTGCAATGATATCATAACTAATAAACCAGATTGAATTATCGCCCGCGTTGCTGCTGAATTCTGCCTAATTTATATTGTTTGAATGTTTGTCTTGGAAAGTAAAGGTCTGGATGTATCTGCTAATTGCCGGAGCTTGGCACAAGTCATTTACCTGAAAGGATGTTGATTGAAGACTGCGCTGCACTGTCAACTCAGAATAGCAGTGATTGGACCGTTTCCTGGGACTTCACTCTCTATTTCCTTCCTCCAACCTCTCCTGGGGCTTTTCCCCACCCAGCTATCACCTACTCTCCGCAAGGGATACATCTTTGCTATCCATCCTTCAGTTGAGCTTTTTTGGTTTTATCCGCCAGTCCCCATACCCCCATATTATGATTTCAGAATGTGGGGAAACCATGCATTTGTGATCCATGTAAAACAATCACATGGATAACAAATGTGAGAAACTGCATTTATGATTCATCTTATTACTTTAGATAGAATAGAAAGATATGTATATAAGATGAATTCTATCTTGCATACATCTAACCCTTTAATACGTGAACCCACCATCCTTAAATCCTTTCGTTGTGATGCTACTGTATGGAAATATGCATTTACAAGCCTCCTTCTGTGAGCCCAACAGGGGAAGAGGGAGAATATGAGACAAAGACCCCCACTTCTTGCATCAATAAAGTGCAATTACTGACTGCAGAGAAATTGTTCATGCAGAGAGGTAATCTATACAGCTGTCACTCTCTCATGCTATCAAAGACACAATAGATCAGGGGAAGATATTGACAAGCTCATTTTGTTTTTTTTGAGAAGGCGAAACATAAAATATCAATCTTCTGAGAACACTGTGAAGGACCATCAGTTTATAAACGGTGCGTAGCTTAACTTAACTGAAATATGCGATGAAATGGAGTTAAATATCTGAACTAAATACATAAGAAAAGGTAGGGGCTTGTATCACATACACATCATGCCATAAAATAAAAAGGCAGACAGAGATTCAAGTATACCATTAATGGCGTTTCACTTTTGAATGGCTCTTTATATAAAAAAGAAGGGGAATTATAAACGGATGGAAGCTTGACAGAACAGCAAGGAGAAGGGAAATGAAGCGCGTCCAAGCATCTGGAAACAGCCGAGCAGCGATCTCTCAGGGTCTTCTGCGGACCCACGAGAGACCGCTGGGCCAGTTGGTGCCTAGTCCCTCCCCGGAAACATAACCGTGATTTATGTCCGCCGCGCAAATAGCAGTCTGTTTTTTTTTTATTATAGTTTGTGTTTTTTTTTGGTGTAATGGTAGAAAAGTAAACACCCACAGGTGTGTCACTTGAGCTCCAGTCTAGTACTATGCTGGTGTACTTTATGTAGGCCTAGTCTGATTTGACAGCTTGGTGTTATATGTATTCCATAGATGTAAGCTAAAAGGACTAGTATTTATATGTTCCCAATAGTCCAGGTTGCCGATATGAAATATTCAGGCATATATATTGTGTAGATCGGGTTAGTACGTCACGTACATGCAGAGTCTCCTGATTCAGCAAAACTGCATATACCGGGAGATTACTTAACATAAACATTATCCCTTGGGTCCACAACCCAAACAACACTGTCGAGTCTGGTTTCAACGCTTCATTTCACTACAACATAAGAATAGGCATAGCCACCAACAATTTAATACTGAACAATCATTCACAAGAAAGGAAATCATAATAGCTCTTAAAGTTACACAATGAACATAATGCATGCTGGGAAACCAGAGAACAAACTGTGTCACCACGTCGCTACAATATCTTTATGTGACGCCTGAATAACTATAATTTTACTGAAAACATTGATGTGTACTGGCTGAAAAGGGCTTTGTCAAGATGTCAAGTAGGTTCATTTTTTCCTCAATGAACCAATCTGCTGTAGATAAATCCTAATAACCCTACTTACTTTTCACAGAATAACAAAAATATGTAAAGTCAATGAGAAAGTTTTAATACTCTACAACCGAGGGTCCAACGACAGACTGATTGGCAACCCTGCCTATCGGAATCCACTTTACACCACTGTTCCTATTGACGAGCTGGATGGATGATCAGTATCAATTTGGCTCTGGAAATCCATGTGTTGTTGTTGAAGGGGTCAGTATAATTTACTGAGCACATTAGTGCTGTGTGCGACCCGTCTTTGTCAACATGAAGTGTGACAGGAGCTTGGAGTGATGGTTATAGGCAGCTCTGATTTATACCGCTGGTTTCTACTGTTGGTTGTCAGAGCAATGGATTGTGTCACGCTAGGTCGCACACAAATTCAACAATGTTCAGAACCAATGAATGGAATGAGATTCACCCCTATCAAGTTCTGATCAGGATTAGATGCGTGTTCTCCTGTTGCAGATACGTACATACAGTTGTAACGAACGCTGTACAATGAGAAATGAATACACACACTCAACAGAAGGGAGAAACAAAGTTATGCAGAATTTAATATTCTAATATTAAATGTATGATAATGCATTCTGAAAATGAGTTTCGGTTTTGCAAATCTCATAGCATTGACTCACTCATCCATTATGTGTTCTTGACCTTTTCCTTAATTTCAGGCCAAATAAATCTGTCTGATGGGGAAGAAGGGAAATGGCTGAAAATATCAGAGTAATTCAATCGTTTCCTACGATGGCTTTTCATGTCATCCATTATCGAAAGCACAGCTGATACAAGGGCTGTTCGAAAACCTCTGAAAGCCGTTCTTTTTATTTATCTTGTCTGCGAAGGCCAAATAGAGTGACAAACAACAAGACGCCCAGGCTTCAGAAATAGTCCCAAATCTCTTGTCTGTACCTTCCTGTTATTTGGGTATCAAACTGCGGCAAGAACGTCTAAGATCGTGGGATGACAGAGATATTAAAGTCAGAGGAAAGAAAAGACGGGGAGAGGGAAAGAGTGCGAACAGTCAAAGGGTTTGATAAAATGTCATTACCCATCAGGCAGTAATCCGTCTCGGCGTCGGCGGACGTGTGGTCTTTCACAGACAGCCCAGGGCAGCCTGACCCACCGTAACACCGCTGAGGGCGAGGGGCCCCATCCATCTGTCCAACAGATATTCCACTACTCGTGTGAGAGGGGAGCAGCTCCACTCTGTATCCCTTATTTATCGTTCTCTTTCTCGCTCTAGTCATCGCTGTCCCCCCGCGCGGTTCCACCGGAGCGCACTCTCCCGCGCTAGCATGCTAACGAGGTGCGTCTGGAGACTTTTGTCACAGTATCGATCCCTGTTGCTCCCTTTCAGACCTTAAGGGCTGTTGTGTGATATTTATTTAAAAAAATTATATTTCATACATTTATTTTTTAACAGATCACTCGATTTTGTGGAGATCCGTCTTGCCCACTTTTGTTTATTAAAATGAAAACGGTATAAACTCTGTGCATGGCTATGCCAATGTAATCATCTCATCGTCATTCTGTGTGTGTTTGGGTCTGCGCGTTGCCAAATGCACATCCTCATGGAACGGAGATCAGCTTCCTGCACACCAGCGTTACGACCAGATGGCCCAGAGACCTGGGACTACAACATAAGCCTTTCTGGAAGAAAGGCAAAGCTGTATATTATTTATTTTGTTGAAGCAGTTTCATCAGAAATTCTCAAATATGATGTTCGTCATTAGTCGAGTTCACAAAATGCAATTGTGCACTTCAGTGTTACGTTAGCAAAAACAACAACATCTATTGATCATCTTTTTTTCCACACTTTAACCCGATTCAACTCCTCATTATTAACACCACAATCTTGGTGGACGATATCACATCGCTATCAGTTTTGATTTGTTTTTGCTTTGAAAAGCGTTCAAAATGAAGAAGCACAAACGGTGTTCCTCTGTATGCTTGTCGTTCCCTTGGGCTTTGTCTCCCTCCCTTCATACCTGCTACTGTCATGCTGCCCTCGGTGGCTCTGCTGCGCTGCACTCCCCCGTAGATAGCAGGTGTCAGGTCTGATCGCCAGGGTAACAAGGAACATCTTGCTCCCCGGCTACCTTGCTTACTCATTCGTACTCTGACTCACTGGCTGGCTGGTCCCAAGCCAAGCCATGCGATGTCCCCCTCTTGTACAGTACAGAGGTCTTCAGCCTCGAGGCCAAACCACCATATATATATATTTATATATCTATAGATATAGATTGATATTTATATATATATATATGATCCTCCTCCACATCATCACCCCCTCCCTGACCTCCTACAGAGAGGGTCTCAAAAAACTCACAGCCACCTCGATTCATTTTCTCTTCCTGTTTGCCGAACCCCACGTACACAGCTGGACTATGGCTTTTGCTGCGATTTTATAAAACCCAAAGAGTGTGAAAAGTGCCCTTGGTGTAACATATTTTTGGATGGTGTGAAGGAAAGAATGAAGCCCATTTGACAGAATCGACCGGTCGTTGTGCGCTTGGCTCCTCACACACTTGCTTTCTAGGCATCCAAGTAGTATACACGGTTCTTATTGTTGACAGGTTTCCACTGATAGATGTAGTCCAGGGAGATTTGCTTACAAAGGGAGGCATATCACACGCAGTACATTCTCCAACCCTTTATCTCAGAGTACACTGTGTTGATTTAGCGGCTGGTGGAAACAGCCGGGGTGTTTAGGCACACACTGATATTAGCTTGTGCCGACTCTGGACTTTTCTCCAGCGGTCTGAAGCCAACCAGCTCAGACCTGAAGTAGGGACGGAAAGAGAGGGAGAGAGATAGGGAGAGGGCGAGAAAGAGAGGGAGGGAGATGGGATGTGGGGATGAGAATGAATCTCTTCAGTAACAACAAGAGATCATAAGTGGACCATCTCTTTGAATCAGTTTTCTCTGCTTTTACACCCCTGGATATTAATTAGAAAGTGTGGCCTGCTTTGTTGAAAGGCTATCACGGGAAAGACTTAATTAGTACAAGAAGCAAGGAAAAAACTGTACTTGAACACTGTTTTTCTCTTAATTAAATAACAAACGATCTAATAATAACGGGCCAAGAGTTGTTATTATAGCGCTACCCAGAGGAACCCCCTTTGTCACTTCTCTTGCAAACACCAGTGTGCAAACGTGTACGACTAACCACAGAACTTAGGTCTCGTCCTGTCCCCTCTGGCGGCTCTGCCTACCGCAGACATGCACGTGATAAAGTGGCCACTAAAGCTTACAGCCACCCAGACACAGTGGGCCTGCTTGAACAACACCCTTTTCCTCCCCGTACACCATGAACATGGTCTGCTGCTGTTTCTGATTAGCTGGCTCGGGTACATATGTGAAATCCATCATCACAGGAGTCGGTATGGTCGCGTTATGTGTTCTGACGGCCGTTTTCTCTCACTCTTCGCTGTCTCTTTCTCGCCCTCTCCTTTTCGCTATCTCTCTCTTTCTTTCCGTTTTCCCTCTCTCACCACTTCGGCTGGCTGTGATGACGCGTTCCGGAGCCAAGGAACCGGCCACAGTTGATGCACATTGTGGCACATTGAGGTTTTTTTGATAGCACTCGTTGCTAGCACGTTGTCTGACATTTCACTGCTGATTTATCAGTGTTGCTTATTCAAGCATGCTAGCCCCCCAGCTTAACGCGCACCAAGACTCAGTGTTGCTTTAGTCAAGCAGGCTAGCTCTCTAGCCTCACACACACCAAGACACAGTGTTGCTTCAGTCAAGCAGGCTAGCTCTCTAGGCATATACACACCAACACACAGCTTTGCTAAATCAAGCAGGCTCGCTCTCTAGCCTCACGCTTACCAAGACAGTGTTGATTTAATCACCGGGCTAGCCCTCTAGCCTCAAACACACACCGAGACACAGTGTTGCTTTAGTCAAGCAGGCTAGCTCTCCAGCCTCAAGCAAACCAGGGCACGTTTCTTTAGTCAAGCAGGCTAGCGCTCTAGGCTCACACATACCAAGACACAGCTTTGCTTAAGTCAAGCAGTCTAGCCCTCCAGCGTCACGCAAACCAGGACCCAGTGCGGATGCATCGGCCATCCATGGAAATCACCCACCCCGATATAGCATTTAGTGCCTTCCTCTTTCACTTTCCCTTTCAAGCACACCTTAACACCCAATGCCACCTTATGCTAATCATGTGGAGACATCTCCAGAGAATAATGATAGGACCTCGTCTTAAGGGGATTTCATTATTTATAAAAATGGAAATAATGAAATGTAATTATGTTAATGTTGAAGTGAATATAAACGAGGGCCTGCGTATCCCAAGGCCGTCTCGGCAAGGCTGCTTGTCGACCCAGGTTCAAACCTGGTGGAAGCTCTTCTCCCCAGCACCAGCACCACCCCCAGCACCACCCCCACCACCACCACCCCCACCACCAGCACCAGCACCACCA
>JAOPUD010000044.1:3191151-3202698 GCA_027122715.1 Trisopterus minutus
GTGTGTGTGTGTGTGTGTGTGTGTGTGTGTGTGTGTGTGTGTGTGTGTGTGTGTGTGTGTGTGTGTGTGCGCACATGCAGTTGCACATGTGTGACGTAAATATGTAGAGAGGACAGAGTGTGATGGGGGCTGCATGCTAACAATACTATTAAATATGGTGTCTTCATAACTATTTATACCGATATCTTTGTACCATTTCACCTTCATTTGTATGATTTACATTTGAAAATAGACATTTCACCCTTTAGTGGATTCTTTGTTATGCTCATTAAAGGTACTGCTCATGCTCATGTCATAATCTAAACAAGGTTTTCTTTAATACCAAATAATTAAGGAAAGGGAAGCACTACACTGCGATAAACTGTACTCCTACATTCACTGCAAAACAATACAAAAAACTGTATGTTTTTTTTATTTATTTAAACTGTAAATTCAACAGAGGACCCATTTAAACCTGAGCTCACCACAATAATGTCTAATTTAAACACCATTATAAATATGTGCAAGTTATAGATTGCTTCGCAAGATGTATTTATTCCAAAACATTACCAGAGCCCTTTGGGTGGAGTCCTGTGGTTAGCCAGGGGGCTGATTAGGTAAGGTCTCATATTAAATTCCTCCTTATTGTGAACAAAATACAAATTTTACCCATAGTTTTTCAACCCATTCCGTCGGTTTAATCAAGGGTATAGGAGGATGCCATATTAGCATAGTGGCTAACTGACTCCTTACTACGTCAGTGTGTTTCTTCTGTGGTTTTCTACTGGCTACTCCAGTTTCCTCCCATCATCAGCACCACTAACCACCAACCACCACCACAGACACATGCACGTATTAAACGTATTGGAGACCTTAAATCACCACCTAGACAAGTTATTGTGATGGACTTGTCTTCCAGTCGGCTTGTCCTCCTGACTTTGTTCAGTAATCAGATATTTTAGATCCATGGTCCACACACAGAACTTGACCACGAATGGACCATATAGTCATGGAGGTCCATACAATGTCGGCTGTACTGTATTATTGTTTTGTAAGCTGCTCACAAAATGATGATTTAGTTTTGTGTGTGTGCATGATGTCTTATTCAGAGGGAGAAGCAGTTGGTATGGTAAGTTCTGGGTCTGTAAATCTGTTGAATCTGGGCAAGCAACTCTTAAACAGAGGTAGGAGGTTTGTTTGTTTTGATTTTGTATAAAAGGCTTGGTTGCCTTTTCTTAGTTAATACATCTGAATTGTGGTTTATTTTAATTTATTTAAGATTTAATTTAATTTACTTAATAATTTACAAGCTTGACGTAGGCTTTGGAAGAATAATAATAAAAAAACGAAACGTTGAAGATGGAAAACTAGGTTTTCATGGGTTTTCTTCATTTTCATACCTGTCAGTATTTTTCTTCAACAGGCATCGTTATTTTTCTTTGATCATCTTTACATTGAATATACTTTGAACTGTCTCAAACGAAGATGCGTTCAGGCAACCTGGTCGTTTAAAGCCATTCATCTTAAGTGTGATGCATGTTTCACGTCTTATCACACTGAATGCATTTCATTTCACAAATGCAGCATGTCATTTACCACGCATATTTGCTTTATTGCAGTTCTATTCACTGATATGCAACATATAATTACAGTGCCCTCACAATAACTTCACAGTGCATCGACAATCTCACTTTGGCAAACGTCATTATGATTGGTGCGATTGCAAGTCAATTTGCCTCGGTATAGTAATTCTATGTTTAAAGCTTACCATATGGGTTTAAGGAGTCAGAATGAAGCATAGGCATGATAAATAAATATGTTAATAGAAACATTTAATTAGATATAGCCTAAGATGAGAGTGTTCAGCTGTATAGCTCAAACATAACCCACGTAACACGCAATCATAATGATTTTTATCTGGTCTTATATTCTAATGACAGTATAGTTAGCATCTAATCCTAGCATGGTAATATGGTTAATGTCATCTTAAAAGCCTTTCAGTTTAAGTCAAAACAAGTTCTGTGACATCTAGAGGTCTTCCTTATCCAATCAAGCCCTTAACACTTCTCAATCCCACAACCCCAAGCCAAACTCACCCGGCCGAATACACAGGCCCATACATTTCAGACGGAAACGCCTGGTGTACACACAGGCAGCTGGAAACTTAATTTAAAAACTATTATCTTCTAATAAAATCAAATCCTTGTCAGCAAGGGTTACTATAGGGCACACAGTCTGCACGTGATGTTTAAGCCTTGCATGGGGAACACATGCAACAGCCAGTGCTTGTCTGCATGCTGCTTAATGAATGTCTCCCTCTTTCTCTCCCCGCCCGGCCGTGCTTGCAGAAGACGCTGCTGCCGAAGGTGGGTATTTTGAGGAGAAACACCGCTCTGTTCTGTGTCTGTGCTTTGTGGAGCTGTACCCGTTTTAATGGTGTAGGAATTCTGTTAAAGATATTTCGTAGGACATCTTCTAGGGTTGATAATGACACACTGGTAAGGCTAACCCTGGAACGGTAGGTCTCGGCCCGTGTTTTTCTCAAAGAAATAAAGGCCAATTCAGTCCCATGTTTGGAAATCCATTTGAATAAAGTGAGATTTCAAAACGATTTGGAAGATTCTTGATGCCTCGCTGTGTTAGTCAATGTTTGCAATTGTTTAGCCCTTGGATAACCATGATGGATTGGAACTATGCGCCTTGAATCGATACAGGTTAATAGTTTCTTTTCATTTGTCGAGACTTGTCTTTTGTTGTAAATGGGCTGGATTGTTTAAACATATTGGTCAACTTTTAGCATAAAATACACAACATCATAGTGCTTAATTTATGCAGTTTGTTGGAAAAATCCATTTAGGCTCTGAAAACAAGAAGTTTATTTGCATAAACGATCAATATTAGTCAAAGCCAAAGTCAAAGCTAATAAGGCAACAGTTGTTAGAAAGCCACACAAATAACTGGCAGATAATTGCTCCAAGTTACAGTAATTATGCTTCTAGTTAAAGTCAGTGGTGTGGACATTTTTGCCATACCACAGGACTTAAGAAGTGTGTTTTAATAATCAGCCAAAATAAAAATCGATGGACAGGAAATGGAAAAGCTGACCCACACAAAGTAAATGCTGTGCATGCTGAACAGGCCTTTGCTAAGTGCAAAGTCTGATTCCATGTTAGAGATGTTTTAGATCTTTATCTAACGCAGTGATTCAATTCTAACATCCATCTTCAGGATTGTAAACATATTGCGTCTGTACTACATCCATCTACTGTAGTATATACATATGGCGTCTGTACAATATACTACCGGTACCATTTTACCATTCATGTTCTGTGAATATTCAATAAAGTAGTCTTCTGTGGTTCAACCTGCATTAAAAACATTGAGTGGAGACAATCACTTCTGATCCGGGGCTTCTCATGAGGGCCCAAAGCGAATCCAAACTGTATTTCTGAATGACCTCGAGTAAGTGAATAATGATGACGCATTGTAACCAGTGTGGTTAGCTGAATGCTCATCATGCCTTGTCTGTCAGACCCCCCCCCCCCACCTCTGTCCCTACTCTTCCCTTACCCAAACCAGGCATCCACAGTAAAATAAACAATAAAATAAGCGGATGCCCGTGCGTTAGTGTGACAATGCCTTCCCATGATCCCTTGCTCTCTGCTGACTGTGCTCTTGTTTTCCTTTAAGGTCTGGCACACCTGATGATGGGCGACCAAGGTATGAGCTCTCCTCCTTTCCCTCCCTCTCCTCCACCTCCTCCTCCTCCTCCTCCCTCTCTACCGTGTTTTCTCTTCCTCAATGTGTCCTGTTGTACTCAGAGCTGTGTGACTATCTGCCACTTTAATGAAGCTTGTGCAAAGAGACTTGAAGCTTCAGCTATGGCCTGTTATTTTAAATGACCTATTTTGTTTTTTTTCTTCTTTTCTTTTCCGATGTGACCTCTTTTTCCACGCTCTTTGAGCTTTGAACTCCCCCATCTGTTGGGGAGCCTTATCACTGCCGTACATTAATCTGCTTTGGTATTATTTTTGATTCATTTAAAAAACATCCAACCTCCTGATATGGTTTTTAAATGGATGTTGTTAAAATGAATGGCAAAATTTCCAATTACATTCCTCGGCTATAATGCATGATTGTGTCATCCCCTTAGGCGATGACACAGTTTAATTTAAACACAAGTTCATATATCAAAGTCAGAAACGAGGAGTCGTTGCATTTGAAGTTGCCGCACATCTTTTCATATGACGCCATTCAACAACACGGGGATGCATTTGCACCCCGCCACTACGATTCATTTTCCTGTTCATACAGACTTATCTTTTTCTTCAAATGCCAGATGCATTATTGATATTAATATACATAAAGGAAGCCATCAAGCATCTCTCTCTCTTCTCCTCTGTTTGTTTCCCCACTTGACTGTGACACTCACTGGTGTCTCCTCTCCTTTTTGTTCTTGTTTTGTCTGGACTCTGCTTTCATGGAACATTTCATCAAATTTCATAGGTAAAAGTAAAGGTACTTTATTTTATTTATTATTTTTTTCCTGCATTTATTCACCTGACCGTACAGGGAAAGTGTCTGTGCCATTATATACTTAGACTTGTGTAAGTATATACAGTCATTGGCATTTTTCCCTATCGCTTTCTTTGCAAATGTACCTGAACGGTGTCTCAGGTAAGGTGTTGCTTCTGCATTGCCTCTCTCACCACCATCACCCGCTGTGTCGACTGCTTTCTGTGCGCACTGTGCATGGTTCAAAACACAGACGTTAGCTACTCTAACACCAGCACCGCCGCGATGGTAAACACGTCTCTTTGGCTCAAACCGTGGGCGTGAGGCCTTGTAGTCGCGGCCCCGCCACAGTGTGGCAGCCCCCCCGTCCTGGCCGACAGCCTGACATCGCTCCCCTAGGGGTAAGTGGACTTCTGATTTTTGCCATTTGACTCTCCTCCTCAGGGCAAAGAGGGGAAAATTGGCTTCTAAGGTCCCTACTGAGCATTCAAGGTAAACATGTGTTATTATTTGCATTAAGTGTGTTGGTTAAGTGTAGCTTTAAATGTGTTTTAATGGCTACTGTCTGCTGCAATCATGGATACAATGTTCAAGATTCATGTATTCAATCAGAAGTAGTATCATTGATTAGTGGGACTTGAGTATCAAGATAAGGTTGGTGGTAGGTATACTAAGTACACACATTAGAGAGGAAAACTCTCATTCTGCATAATCCTTTTGGCCTCATAATTAATTAATCAATTGATACCAAATTTTTAACATTTATATCCATGATTTAATTTCCATCTTTGCTACTATGATGTACTGCCATTACTCATTTATTCAGACAGACTAAACAAGAGATGTCCCATTTCAACCATTTAATCATATTGTGGTCTGCGTTCAATACTACCTATGAAACGTTGTATGCTTTTCAAAGCATTCACATGCAACAGGTAAGGCTCCAGAATTCTGACCCATGTACACAAAGTTTGCATTGCTACTTTTAAGATCTGGTTTTATTGGATATTTGAACCATGGCACCTAATTACACCTATTGTTACTATTGTGCCGTCCTTACACACCAGTGATATGCATGTAGTTGTATTTGGTGACCACCATCTTACAAGGTAAGTTGTTAATCTTAATACTAAAAACGGTTTCCTGATCTGCCGTGGACAGCAACGGCTCACTTCAGTCATAATGAAATCAAAATGTTTAGAAGTGGTTGGAGACCCGCTGCTTAGTGTTGATTTATTTTCATGGTTATGAAGCTATTATCATGGCTTTTTGTGCTCTTACTATTCATCCGGTTGAAAATATACAATGTTACGTCAATATACCAGATCCAAGGTTTTCTACTGTAACTCGTCCACCGCGGCTCCAAGGTAACAGAAGGCGAACCACAGGGAGTGAATGCTGATGCAGCAGCAAGGTCACTAAACCAGGCAAGCCTGCGAGCTGCTTCCTGTGTTATGTAAGCACAAGTCCAGTCATCCATAGCCACGCAGACACATCTTTATCCATATTTCTGTACAATTGGAGGAGAAGGGCCAGCGTCTGGGTACAGTTCATTATAGAGGGAAAGGGGGTTTGGGTAGTCTTCATACGGATCTACTTTTCAATGTCACCCACTTATCCCGGACTTCAGTGCTGTAGCTCTGAGGATGGATCCTGTATGTTTACTGCGTTAAGCTTGTCATTGCGGGTGGATTAG
Organism: Trisopterus minutus; assembly: GCA_027122715.1. Classification (NCBI taxonomy): domain Eukaryota; kingdom Metazoa; phylum Chordata; class Actinopteri; order Gadiformes; family Gadidae; genus Trisopterus; species Trisopterus minutus. The sequence goes on from JAOPUD010000044.1 coordinate 3,197,342, forward strand.
GGGAAACCCCTGAGCGTGTCGTGGAATAAGTCGTTGTACCAGAGAGAGACGTGGTAACAGGGAAGGTAAAGGCTTTGAAAAGTGGCCTTCTTCTAATGCAAATCCATTACAGATTTAATTTCTTTCATTTTATTGCCGAAGCCCCTAGTTTTATTTCTTATTCAAACTTTATTCAAACAAGCTGGTCCTGTTGAGATGGGCTGCTCTGTTGGGGGGTACCTGGCCACGATAGCAGCCCAAAAAAAGACACAGATATCGAGACATTAAACGGAAATATAAAGATAGGAGTTTCATAGGCTTAAAAATACCACGAAGGCAAAACAAGTACTGCTGGAGTTATCCACCGTTCTATTTTAAAAGCGCTTTAAATTCCGAGAGAATTTACAAAATCCTTGAACTTGAAGATGTGTCTGCAGACTTCGGAGCAGAGAGTGCTGCTGGGATGACGAATAAGGCTACCAACCCACGTAGCATAAAGAGAATGCGTGAGATAATGAGTCATTAGGAATAAGTGTGACAATTACACATTATTATCGGGGACACCTGGAGGGCAGGTAGACAACACAGGCAAAGCCTTAAGCTCAGCCATCACCCCAACTGTTCAGCTCCAACTTGTCCATCTCAGGAGTATGTTGCAGCTCATTTTCGGTTATCTTTCAACCCAATATTTCATTCTGTACCATCCAAGGTAATTTCCTTACGCCACTAAATATGCAACCTAGTTTTACAAGCCGAGCCCATTATTTTTGTCATTTTCCTCACAGCTTAGCAGTTAGAATGCCCGAGTTCCAGTCACAAGGTTACCGGTTCAATTCCCCGCTGCGACGTGGTTTCTGTCGGTTGGGCGTTACATATGCTTGCAAGTTCCATTTGAAACACATGAGAGAAGGCTTTTTATGTTGAAAAGTGTAATTACAGAGCTGGGTCATATATCAACCACATGAGAAAAAAAAAAAGTCATAGCCCTGAAGATTTAATCTGTGCAAACCGTGTCCAACAAGACTAATTTTGATTGGCACCGAATCGCTTGTAAAGCTTCACTCAATCATAACTGATACGAGCATTGAAAGGGCAGATAATATTAAAAAAATATTAACATGCAACATTAACTTTCAAAAGGGGCTTTGTCTGTTATAAAGGCTGTTAATATCCATTACGTTTAACTCTAGCTTTCCATAATAGTAAAAGCGTTCAAAGTTATTTTACCTGTTAACTCATCGATTGTAATGGAGAAGTAACTCAAATTGTAAAAGCCGTAACATCTTCAGTGACTTGCTGTTGAGGATTACACTTCCCATTAGCCAGTGTTGTCAAGTGTATTTTCAGTTCTATCTCATAATAGCTTTATATTCTGAAACATTCTGAACCCTTTCATATAATTCAGAGGCTAAGTACTTGGGTTTCAGTTTGGAATAGTGCTCCATACTTCAAAAAGGCTGTTATATAGGTAACCACATATTGGAATATATCTGAGAGAGTGTGTGAGTATGTGTGTGTGTGTGTGTGTCTTTGAAGGCAGAATATCCACCACATAACCCCAGAGCATCACTATAGAACAGCGAGTCAGCATGAAGGCATGTCAAAGGCTTGAGTGCATTCTTTATTTGACAGGCAACACAGAGCCATGTTGTGTGTGTGGAATCTACAAAAGATGTTTCGTTCGTAGTTTCACATGAGTCCTAGGAGTGGAATTGGTCTCATGCATTCAGCTCCACTGCTTCTCCCTCTACATTGAAATCTATAGCGTTTGAGCATGTATAACCCATATATATATATATATATATAGTTATATATAACTATATATATATATATATATTTATGAATATACACTAGTGAGAGAGAGAGGGTTTAGCACAGGACATGACTTCACCTTGGCTGTTGACAACAGGAAATCAACAGCATTTTAAAAGTGTATCATATTTCACTATTGACCTCCGTTACTGGAGAGCTGTACGGTGGTTAAAACATAACCACCTTAATCCTTACCCCAGCCCTGCATTCTTTTATCACTCATAATTATGTATCATAAGAGGTTTAATTCTAGTTCTGTGGTTTACTGTTTCAACACTGGGATTAAGAAAAATAAAGCGTGCCTGCATTTCCCTCCAGCGAGCAGAACATATATATTTTTTTACTCTATATCCCACGCTTGTCTCTTCAACGGTAACCTAAACAGGGAGACAATTAGAATGATCTAATGGCATTACCTTTCAATGTTCCCTTCTTACCTCCAAATTAGTTCATTACCTGTTTTTTTCCTTTTTCTAAGCTTCACTAACATTTCAGAATCCTGCTGGGGTTTTTGTTTTTAATAATGCTTAAGGGAATGGTTATGTTAAATACCCAACCAAATTGTATAGTCATATGCCTCTAAGCTATCCCTGTTCTTTTTAAGCAGTTAATTTATCTATCAGTGGCAGCCGGTCTCATTAACTGCAAAACTGCTCTATTTGAAATCACATTCAAAAATTAAACACTGTCTTCGAGCACGACCTTTTGAAGTGTGTGAGTATATATAATACTTGATTTAAAGAAAATGTCTAAAGTTGTCTAGCTCTCTGCAGTGTACCGTCGGTATTTCTGCAATAGCTAAGTGCTAAGTAGGGCTGTCAAACGAAAAAAATAGAAATTTAATTGGCCAATTAATTAATCACACTTTCTGAATATGCTTAAATGTGGTTATTTTCTTAATGCTTAATGTCAAGTATACTCCAATGTGGGGAAACACGACTTTGTCCAAATGCAAGGGTAACCTTTTTTTTCTGACTATGTGCCAAGTGAGAGGAAACGGGCTCTCACATGGCGCAGACTATGCAGTGGTGGCCAGATACTTACTAGGCAGAGAAGACACCATTTCACGGGCCTCAGAGTGTGAAGCCCACCTCTGCAGTGGACTTTCCTCTCTGCTGTGCGGGTTGGCTTCGCATTATAACGATAGAGAGGTCTAAGTAGCACAATGTCTTCGTCTGACTCTGAGTCCGAGCCCATCACTCAAGGAGGATTTTCTGCTTTGCTGGCTCATCTGAGGTCTGTGCAAACTTTTAGGTGCTGCTTGTTGAGGCATCTCCTCCGGCCTGGTCCACATCTCCCCTCCCTCTCCCCTTGGTAGGCACTTTAGGTCCTTAACCTCAGGTCCAGGACCGAGGCGGGCTTGGGAAATGTGACGGCGGTTTCAGCCACCCGTGCAGCTAGGTCTCGCTCGATGGCGGTCCTGAAGCGCCGAGCGTAGGTGGGAGTGGTTATCTGAGATCTCCATGGTGTGATTCAGATGGCAGAGTGCTTTGAGCCCCCCAGAGCATGAGACGTTGTCATCACCCCCAAGAAGCTCAGTCACATACCGGCAACATTTAATTTTCCTATTTAATTATCGCTTGTAGCTCTGTCCCTTCTGTTTCGCTGGTCACCAGGCGCACACACACACACACACACACACACACACACACACACACACACAGTTTTGGAGCTGCAGGGACGTACCTGCAGACTGTGCTGTTTGTCGGCTGTGGTCAGCATCACCGACCTGCTATGGTAAATGCTATGGTAAATGGACTGCATTTATACAGCGCTTTTTGGGCCAGTGGCCACTCAAAGCTTTTACAATCAGTGCCTCACATTTACCCATTCATACACTGACAGCATGTCCTCTATATAATTTGAGCTGTCCATGTTAAAGGTGCGAAAGGAAGAGTCATCACTGCCGCCATTGAATGCTGAGGGCACCGTTGACAGATGAGACTTTGTCCTCACGTCTTCAATTCCTCACCACCGTAAGGCAATCGTTTGCGCAGGCATCTGCTTAGTGGGTCCCCTCGGTCTTCATCAGCGTTAAGGTTATCGATCGGCTGTGCTGAAACACCTAAGTAGCTATGGTTACACATTAAGGACCAGTGGTCTCCGGTCAGCCAAATACGCTCAGCTTGTGCCAACACCAACCTTTTTATTCTTCTCAGAGTCAAACAAGTCGGGGACTTTGTTGCCCATGGTGCTTCTTGAGGGTGGAGTGTAGGTGGGTGTCGGTGGACGTAGTTTGAATCCCCTTCATCCACCCCCTGTTTTTCCACATGATAAGTAGCCAGCAGTCCACAGCTGTCCATTTTGCAATGGAAGTCGTTTTCATTTGTTTGTGGCACGTCTCCTTGGTTTGGCCGACCGGCTGCATTCCATTAGCGATGTTTGGCGGAGGGTTGTGCAGCTCCCTGGGTTGCCAGCAGCCGCCTTAACCAGACTAGCAGACGCACTTCCTAGCATCTGTGTGGCGCTGATGTGGAATTTTTAGACTTGATTGTGAATCCATGGAAAGTAAATCCTTTTTAGCTATACTCCGAAGAATCACTGCTTGTTTGTTGATAGTATCTGGTCGTCTCTTGTACACACATTTCCCATTAGGAGGGCCAAACTGACCTTACTCATCAGCATCCATCATGCTACACAGCCAGCCAACCGCCAATTCATTTCTGGATTGTGTGATGGAGGCTTCAGCCAACCCTATAATCAAGGAAAATACAATCAATAGAAGTATCATGTCAATATTGTTTATCAGAGTAACTGAGATGGCACTCAATGTTGGTACATGTGAATGCAAACAAATTGAGTATTGCAACAATATTTTTTATTAAAGGTACAGTGATTAGAATTAAGTGGTAGCCATGGGAACCAGTACAGGCCAGTACAGGCCATTACAGGCTGAAAGGGATGGGTGAGCGGGGCGCTTCAGTTTGAGGCAATCTGCAACCTCACCGCTAGTCTTACACACCGGATATTTAATAAATATTTGATATGGCACTCAATGTTTGATAATATACATTAGCTTTGTATAGCTCCTGGATTACTGCTGGGACTGGGTCTGACTCCTAAACAGCGTCACAGCCAATCTGAGAGTGTTGGAAACGTAGATTAAATTTGGATTAATCACACTTAACGCACACTTACGTGTTAATATCTCAGGCCTAATCCTATTTCATAAATGACTGTAAATCATTAGCTGAATTTAAAGACATCCATCAGAATTGTTTACTATATAATCATATATACATTTTTTGTATTATATATAATATATTTTTTCTTGTTTTGCTTTTTGATTATTTTAGTAGGGATGGAGTCGGGGATGGGCTAAAACAGAAGAAAGGACTCGGAGTGGGATAGGATGTGCCTGAATGGCCTTTAGGCACAATTCAATTTGGTAACAATCTGATACCGGGTGGAGTCGCACTAGACACCAGGATCCAGAGCTAACCCTATCATAAGTTAGTCAATTATTTTGATTTCATCCAGACCCTCCACGATCCTGTGTGTGTGTGTGTGTGTGTGTGTGTGTGTGTGTGTGTGTGTGTGTGTGTGTGTGTGTGTGTGTGTGTGTG
>JAOPUD010000044.1:3401865-3414523 GCA_027122715.1 Trisopterus minutus
CCCCGCGGAGGGTGACAAACCCCTCAACACCCGGAGGAGGTGTTGGAACAGCAGTGCAACCACACTGCCGTGTGTGTGTGTGTGTGTGTCTCTCTCTTTCTGTGCGTTATGCTCCTGGAGTAACACACACACCCCTCCTACCCTGATCTCTGCTGCCATCTCCTCTCCAAAGACAAAGGCAGAGGTCTGGGATAGAATGCATACTTCCCCTCTCTCTCTCTCTCTCTCTCTCTCTCTCTCTCTCTCTCCCGCTCTCTGTCTCTCCTCCAATCACCCTGCTCGTGTTATCTACCCTTTTGACTTTTTGACCCTGAACAAAGAGCTGATAGTGAGAAAGCAGAACAGGTAACTCACTGAAACTCCCCGGGCAATGGCTCACACTGGAAGCAGCCGTGTCAGCCGGCCCCGGCTGGTGTGCTTCTCCGTTGTGCTTTTTCTTTTTTGCCCACAAGGCACGAGAGGGGCCTTCTTCTTCACACCTGTCCACAAGGATAAGTGGGCTTGTCACAGGCAGAGCTAATCTGTTGCAACGCTCAGTCACACACGATTCCCTCGTGGCGCTTTCCCCTTGTCCTTGAATGTGTGCCGGTGCTGATGGCATGTCCACGCTGGTGATCAGTATAACCGGCTTTGAAAACATTTGACTTGGGTCAATGGAAGGCAGCAGCATCGCCACCTCTATTTTTTAGGGGAGGGAAGGAGGAGAATATGTTGCCCTTCAGAGTTACTACTTCGTTTTTTGTACGGCATGGAGTAGATTTGGAGTGGATGCCTCTAATGTTAGGGAGCGCCAAAGGATGTTGGAAAATAATGATAGCGTTGGGGAGAATGATTGACCCTTTTCGTTACAAGGCAATCAGTAGGAGAGTTTAAATCTAAAGATGTACCTACCCACAAGGCTTTCCGTGGAGGGGGAGGGAGTAATTATATATATTTTAGTGAATAAGGGCTATCAGGATTGATGGCATAAGTATTGGAATGAAATTTAAAAAATGCAAGACATGAAGTGAGATCAGTACATCTCGTTGCCTAAATGAATACGGCTTTTCACAATCTGAATAATCAAAATTTAGGCTTGATTCCATTTTAATAGTATTCCTTAATTGAATAAAATGTTTAGCATATGATGCATGATACTGCCTGATGACGACAGACATAATTAACAAACCATTGCATTTTAATATTATTTGTTTTTTCTGTTTGTTTGGTTTGTTTATGACTCAGAGAAAAGACCCAGGTTATGTAACTATTATTCATCAAACTGCTCTGGCAGACTAACCTGCTTGCAGGAAGTTGAGTTTAAATTGTGCATACTTTTGTCTTAGAAAATCGAAGTAAAATGAAACATCTCTAGCCTTTCAACGGTTATAATAAAACCACTCCTACCTCACTTAAAGACATTTAGAAACCATTTATTTATTTTTGTTTACTTTTTTGTGGTAGAATCTTGAGATTCCTAGTTCCAAGTCCTTGACATTTAGTTGACCACCACACAGCCTGGTGTATAGATAAACGGTGGAGGTGGGTGTGTTCACTACACAATCTTGAAGCAGCACTCAAGACAGACAAAGTGTCAATGCAGAACAATTTATATACAGAAAGGCAGAATGACATCGACCTGACTTTTCAGACTGTACCTTGTGGAAGAATAATAGAATCCCATTAAGCGCCTCGCTTTCAGAAAGATGTGCACTTGCATTATTTCGAGATGGCACAAAGGACAGATTTTGGGAGAATCTTTTGATAAACTGGTATGCTCCATTATCAGCAGCCAAGAAGCTATACCGGCTCTAGGGCTGACTCCTCTATAAGCCTTTTAGTATTGTTTTTATTTTGAAATAAAGTAATATTTAAAAGGTCAGATCAGTCATCCTGTCCCCAATGCGATCCCTGGCTGCGTGGCCGTCGTCATTTGGATTATGCTTATAGCTATTTTGTTAAATATTATTTTGTCAAATTCAATCAGATATTACATATTTATCGAGAGTGCTGTGTGCATTATCTGCCTAATTTAAAAGAAGGAGAAATTCATTGTAAAGGACTCTGAAGGCATGAAATTCAACTATTATCTTAGTGCTCAATCCTATTGGTCAAGCTCGCCCTAAGCCCAGGGAGAGAACCAATCCTGGCTCCGGGATTCACTTTGAATGTCTAAGCCAAATTATCTTGACTATATATACTATATAGACTATATATTCTAAATGTTCTAAATGTTGCTTATTGATTCATTAATGTTAAAATGTCTGTGTTCAATGTTTTTCCGTCCTGCATAATGAATGGTATCTCTGCATATTAACAATCCCGTCTTTCTGAATCAGAACTCTACACAAAAAACATAACGGTCAACCAATGTAATATCAATATTGCATGAATTTTAAATACTTAGAAATCAATTCTGAAACACTACAAATGCGACTACAAATAGTTTGCTGAGTTCCCGCTCATGTAAGTGGTGGAACTATTCCCGCAAAGCCAACAGGTCGTATTCTATTATTCTTCAGCCAAAAGCCTTCTGGCACAATGGCGGCACTAACCACCCTCTGTAAAACACTATTGATCCACTTCCACCTGCAAGAAATACTGTCGCAGACCAGTCTGCCTCTGCTGGTTGCCATCGTGGAGGAATAATTATAATTGGATTTTTAAAATGGTGCTGTGTCATAAATGCATGTGTTAATCATGTTCACACAAGGGTGCATGTCCCTGTGTTGCCCTCACCGCCTTTCAGCAAACCCTCTGGCCACTGGTCCAAAGGGCTGCAGGGATGGGCCTAGTAGTCTGGTGGTGTTTGACACTCAGCCCTAACGTCCGGGTTTTCAACAAGTAGTCCTCCATGAACCAGATGTGTGACCCCCTGTCCACTCCTTAATGTCCCTACACTTGAGGTATGAATGAGTGCTGAAAAGTGATGGAGTGGGTTACAAAGAACTGTTGTAGATTTGGAAAGAGGGTGGTTTTGAAGGATAAGATGTAAATATGGACACCCCTCCCCCTCCCCAAAATAAAGCGTTAGTTTGATGATAGTGGACAGGATTAGCTCACAGGGTGGTTTGGTTCTCTTTTGATCTACAATGCACTAAAGTTAAATGTACATCTATAGCCCTTAGGTCCAATGACACGTTAACCCCTCCCCCCTCCTAAATCCAGAACCCAAAACACAAGGAAAAGACTCCTGGGAAGAAACCTTGAGCGGGAACACAGAGGGAGAGGGACCACACCCTCCTGGGCTGCTTCGGAATGATGGTACCCGATGATGAACCCTATCCCTCTTCCCTCCCCCTCCCCCTCTCCCCTCTCTCTGCAGCCAACCCCACGGGCGCCAGCCCCAAGAACTACCCGGGCACGTCGGAGGTGTTCCGGGAGTCCAGCAGCACCACGGGCATGGTGGTGGGCATCGTGGCGGCGGCGGCCCTCTGCATCCTCATCCTGCTCTACGCCATGTACAAGTACCGCAACCGCGACGAGGGCTCCTACCAGGTGGACGAGAGCCGCAACTACATCAGCAACTCGGCCACGCAGGCCAACGGCAGCGCGGTGAAGGAGAACAACGTCAAGCCCAGCGCGCCCCTCAAGGCCTCGGGCAAGGGCAAGAAGAACAAGGACAAGGAGTACTATGTGTGATGTTCCTCTCTCTCTCTCTCTCTCTCTCTCTCTCTCTCGCTCTCTCTCTCTTTGTCTTTCTCTCTAGCTGTCTCCGTGTCTCTCTCTTTCTCTCTCTCTCTCTCTCTCTCTCTCTCTCTCGCTGAGGTGCCTGTTCCCCACGCCAGCGCCTTCGTCGCCGGAGGGGGACCAGAATTCACACTTTGACTATCCGGGACGAGACGCACATCAGAAGATCCTCGTGTGTACAGTATAACAAAAATACAAATTATTACGTCTTTGTTCGGGTTTTTCGTTTGTTTTTTTTTCTCCTCCCCATTCCCCGGGTGACGGTGAAGCTGAATGGAGACTATACAGACAATCCTGCGCTAGACTCCATTCAAGGAAACAATGGGACGGGATTTGCACTCGGACGCACTGACAAGACTGTAAGTCAGGCGGGAAGTGCAATGCCGACTAATAGACAACATACAATAGCTATCTAACATCCACCCATGATACGTCTCCTTGGACTCATATGATGCGTTTCGACGGCCCGGTTTCTGGCGGGGCGAAGGAAATAACGGACGTTTCAAGGAACTCTCAGCATTACAAAACTTAATGTCCTCATTAACATTGCCTGTGTTTGTGTTGTTGAGACTTTTTTTCTATGAGCAAATGACACAATGCATATATACGTGAATAAAGAAAAAAACGCTAATAATATACTTTGGATGAAGAGCAAAATGAAATAAAAAAATATCTGTATGGTAACAAAAGGAAAAAAAGGTCAAAAGATGGAAAGCCACCCCAGCAGAAGGTTTCAAAGAATCAGCCAATCAATGAGCACTCCAAAAAGGCAGTTATGGCGGACAAAGGGACTCAAACATTACTACTCTCTGAGCTGATTTCAATGCAAGCTTCACTTTAACCAGATGAACATGTCCATTGTGCCAGTACGAATTCGGGAGGCCTTCGATTTCCACATCTCTCCGTGTGAAATCAAAGTGCTTTCTCCAAATTCCCACAGATGAAAACCGATCATTTTGAGGGAAGGGTCCATGCACGCAGAATTATATTATTACAGTACATATGTTTATATACAGTTAAAAAAAACACATCTAAATGTGCTTTATGGACTGTGAACAAAGTGGTGTTTTCTAGCCTGTTGTATAGATGATGCAAACTATAACTGCTCCTCCACCCATTTTTGGAATAAAACCTAGAAAACTGACAAAAAAGACGAAGTAAGTGTTAAGTGTTGCTAGACCTAGACGATTTTAAGACATCTGCGATATATATTTTTCTTTATTTGGATTCTTCAATCCGGCCTCCTCGCCCTCCTCCCTTCTTTTTACATTTGTCCCTACATAGTTTTTTATACGGACCCTTGAGATAGACCAGGGGCCCCCAGGGGACCCCTGCGCCCAGTGGGGGCCCCTAACCCATCCCTCTACCAGTTAAACAGGGGGGCCGCCGTCGTGGCCCCTGTTCTAAGGATCCCGGTAGAACCACTGCCTCCCAGCTCAATCCTGACGGAGATACCTACATATGCGAGAGAGTGACCATGAAGAATGTGTGCGCAAAGTTGTCGGATGATGCCAATGAATGATCTTGACCGTGACTGTGTTAACTTGCTTGTGTGTGTGTTACAAAATGGTATTACAGTATCTATGGATGTCCATTGTATGCTTGGGTTGACGAAAAAGATTTAAAAAAATGGTCGAGGCAAATAGTTTTAAGTAAGTCTTCATTTCAACTGTCCTCTGTCCATTCCTTGGTTCCTGTCAATCAACTCTGCTTTTCTTTTTTATGAAACTGTACTTTGAGGAAAGTGATCATAAAACATAAATGATAATGATTATACATTCTTGGTTTGCTGTTTCTTTTTTTTTCTTTTTTTCCGTGTTTTTATGTTCAAATGTAACACTTCTTAAATGTCATCCGAGTGCAATTTATTATAAAAAAAAATAGTTTTTAAAAATCTAATGAACAAATGAATAAAATATTACTTCAGTGAATCCCATGTATTTCTATGATAAAAAAAACAAAAACATCAAGGTAATATGCATTACTTCTCTTCTAACGCCCCACCTTGGAGGATATAGAGTTACATTGATTCCTCTGTTCCAGTCGGTTTTACTTTCAGGCTCCTTGAGATGCTATTACAATAAAACACCTAAACATGTACTCAGTCTAAGGTGGGATGCTTGAAAAGTGGAGTCTCAGGTCGGTTCTAGTATTACTAAGTACTTGGCTTCATGTTCTCATATACTTCCAGCCAAAATAATATCGACAATTCATATCATTCCTGCAGGGAATTCCATGCTACCATGTCTGAAAGCTTTATCTAGTACCACGTTTCACCGGAGATGTGTAAGACTGTGGTGTAGTACAATTGAACACAGAAATAGCCTGACCCTTATCTTTAATGCTTTGGAGGCATTTAGAATCTTCTCTTAAATGAAAAACGTGGTCCCCAAAGGAAATAACACCCAGCCTCAATCTCCAACCTTAATTTGAAGGATTTGGCAAGTTAAAAGTATAATATGTAACTTTGACTTGTGTTAAAAAGGGGTATGACGGTCCAAATTCACAATATCAGAGAGGGTTGTCACCCGCCGCCTCTTCCTCAGACTGGTAGCTCACACGGGTTGCCAGGTTAAGAACACTGGACAAGCGCAAGATGAGCTAAGCACAATTCTATTTTGACAACAGCAAGTGACGACGATTCCTACACTGTAAGAGGATCAGCTAATGTTTACATGTGCAATTTATTTATTGTCTACAAATATGAACCAGCTGATGCGGCCTTCGTCCTGAAATCCTTCTGCACTTACAGCCGTCTCCCTCTTTCAATTAAAAAACACAAACCTATGTTTTAGCTCCGCTCTGGCCATGGAGCTTTGTCGAAAGAAACAATATCAGTTGATCCAGTTTGTTCCGTTTGTGTGCCATTTTGATTCATATCTGGCAACCCAGGGTACTCAAGAGACTAGAGAATCCTAACACAGACTGAGACAAACACAAAAGTTCAAACCCTGAAAGGAAATCTCAAAGGACAGCATACTGGCTGTAGCATTGTTGTCAGAACAGCCAGTATTTTGATTGACCATGTTTCTTTAATATCTGATGACATATTACGGTCCTTTGATGATTTATTACAGTAATGTGTTATTTAAAGCTCCTTTAAAAAGTAAGGTCAATGTGCTTAATTAATTCCACCTGGATTGACCTTAACTTAAGGGATAATGTACAGCGAGCTGCCCAACAAACGCTGACTGATTGATGCAGGACCCTAATGGGAAGCTGTGAGGTCTTAAATCACCCTGGCTCCATACTAACAATATGCTTCATTTAAAAATGATCTAATAACTTTTGCAAAAAACAACAATTTCCGTTAGTATCTGTGGTTGGGAGTAGCGTCCATTGCTACAGTCTGCTATTCACAGCAGTGGTTTGTATAGGAGTATTCATCAAAGTTGTGTCATAATGTGTGTGTCAGAAACCCTTTATTCAAATCTATATAAATGTTCTAGATATACCAATGTCCCAGTTGGCAGGCCTTAGGCTTTTTATTTACAGACCACCAAACAGTTGAATTTCCATGAGATGAAATGTGACAGTTGCATCCTCTTTTGAGAAGGTTTTACCAAATGCCTTATTTTCTTCCATGCACGCATACATACAAAACATCTACATTTTCTTGTTCTTTATTAACAAATATCACCATTATAGTATTCCTCTATAAATAATGCTATTCCGAGACATCTTCGGTGGTACAGTTATAAAATAATTATCATATATAAATATCACTTTCTAAGTCTCTCAAAGCAGCTACCCATTTTACCAACTTGGTATTTATGCTGCGTAGGGTAAGTTGTATGAAAAATGAGTGGTGATGTAAATTATTAATCAAGGCTTTTATTGTTTAGACAAGGAGCCCAGTGAGGAAACTGTAATAACATTCAAGTGATAGCAGTGTGGAACACTACACGCTCAGAGAAAAAAGCCATTAACCTGATCACCTTCATTTAAGTGTGCAGATTACCAAGACTATTCGAGAAGATTATGAACAATGTATCATGTGTACATAGATCTCAGATCTGACTACGGCTCAGATTCAGAGGCTATCAAGGAAATGTTTGTCACAAATTCAAACCATAGATTCATGACCGCATAGTCTTGTGTTCCTGTAAACCTTCTGTTTTAATCAATGCGGTCATGACAACGTATAACACATCCTGTTTTACAGAGAGTGGCAGGCCAAACTGTGAGTAAGTGACTTTGGTTGACTGGCGTGAGTGCCAGTGCATAAGCAGAGCTCTGTGTCTATGTATGGGCTCGCCTCAGGACATTACGCTTCAGCACCCTGCAGGTCTGTCAAACAGGCATTAAGATACTTGAACTCAGCAGAAATAACCCAAAATGATTGGGCCTGCAATGAGGTCCACTCAACATGTACCTTACACTGGCACTTCTTTTGCAACCCCAAACAGTATGTTTGCATCAATACATACACACATACACACATTTGCAGTGTCATTTTCTTAATAGAGCTCGTTCTAGGAAAAAAATAAACTGAAAATACATAATAATAGATAGTATAAATATAATATAGAAAGCTCATGATTAAATCAGATCAATTTGGCATCCCCACTAAATCCAGAATGCAAAACCTTAGGGACAAGGAAACTTCATTTTAGCATAACATTCTTCTCATAACAACAGTTTCTCCATTCATCTCATCTTACTTTCATCTTCCATTTCCATCTCCATCTCAAACACATACACACTCACACATACACACTCACACACACACACGCACACACATTGTAGTTCTCTCACTTGTTAGCATTCACACAAGGCCACCTCAGTGGTTCTTTTTGCGCGAGATTGAGAAGTTTCCCTTTTAATTTGATACACTAATGCAATTACACTTTTCTCCAATAGCACAGTTTGCCTTTTCAAATGTCCTCTGCCTGAATTCGAGACACATTCTTTGTTTTTTTGTCCTCAAACTGTGCATCAGACTGGATCCATCTAGTTTATTTGCTTTGCTTATTGTTTACAGACTAATCAAATTCCAACGATGGTGAAGGTCAGAAGGAAAACTATTCGGATGAAGAACTTAATATGTAAATATATAAACCACATACTCTTTGTCAAGGAAAACCTTTTTTAGAATGTCCTTAAAGGCTTAATGTGAAAAAAGCTTAATGAGGCAAAACAATATTTAACTCAAACCTAGTCTGCCATGGGACTTGATTTCATTGAATATGCAAAAATCTACCAAAAAACTGAGCTTAATGTGGCCAAATAACCAAAAAAAAAGTCTGAATAAGCTAACATTTATACCCATTTCACTCCATCATGTGGACATGCTATGATGAGAGGTAAAGCAATTTGGGAAATATACCGGCATCAGATGTATGTGAGATGGTCAGCTGAAAATGTGGTGTTCAAAGAAAATCAGTAAGCAGGTGAAGCAACGATTGACATTCCCTACAGACAATATACTGAACGAGCTTCATGTGAGTCAATGGCCTCTAACTGACTTACTGACTGTGTGGAGGACATCAGAAGGTTTTACCCTACGAAACTGAAGCCCAAAACAATTATATTAGTTTGAAACAAGCTCAAACAGGGTTCACCTTTAATAATAATATGAAACTTTAAGTACAATTCTTACAATGTAAGTGCCCTTCAAATGTTTTTCACCTATATTTTAGGGCTTACAAGAATAATTCGTAAATATGTGCTGTTATTATTATTATCATTATTATTTGCACTTAAGATGTAGATGTATTCATTTAGACTAAACATAAAATATGCTAATCCAAAATCGGGAGATTCTCAGTTGGGTCAAAGTTTATTTTTTCTTTGTTTTGTTCTCGTATTCAATAATTTATTCAAATTTGAATCGGGGGCGAAGAGAAGTAAAAGTACTTCAGGGCAGTTGGCCTGGCAGTCGCTGCACCTCCTCTCTCGCCTGTCAGGCCTCCAGCCAGCAAGGGCAGAGGTTCCCGCTCCCGGTCCCAACCCTCCAGCCCAGAGAGGGCCCTGGGAGACGGGGGAGCCGGCACAGGCAAGGGCACCAAACACATTCTCCCCGCGAAGACGCCATCGATCACATCTTGACAACTCGCACCTTTCATTGGCGTTTTTGCTTTATTACAAGTTACATTTCCTCCCCACATTAAAGCGTTTACCTCGGCCTGCCTTCCTCGGAGACGGAGCTTCAGACGAAACGCTGAAATGGAGGCATCAAGGTGACAGCTTGGGTTTATTTGCAGAACTATTCTTTTTTTTCCTCCCTGGTTGCATGTGTGAAGTTGGCTTTTGTGTGACTTCTAAGGACGTTGCAATACACTGCAGAGTTGTTGAACAGAAAGTGTTTTGTTTGTACTGTTGGCTAAATGTTAAAAGGACAAGTGTCTGTTTAACTGGGGTCGTCCGTTGAGGATTTAAGTTCATGTTCTGTTTTAAAGTCACGCTGAGGGAATGCAACGTCTATTTCATTGTGTTCGCCTCGTAGCTGTAAGACAAGAATAAGGTTCACCAAAAATAGCACTCAGTCTATTAATTGTCCCCAAGCAGGTTTAAACAAACACAAATTGACTCGTAAGTGGGAAGTTACTTGAAATAAATTCCCCGATCTGATGAATTCATGAAGATTAAGCGGCGATTTGTCTTCTCCTCGATAGGCATAAAAATACAAATAATTGATTTAACGTCATAAAAATTACAGCGTGCTGTATAAAACTGTCAGTTATTTTTCCAACCGTTATAAATCATTGACCATTCGGTTGCCTCAGGCTAGACAAATTAATAAGCACCTACACTGAACGCAGGGCGACAGGGCGATGTGTGGAGAAATTAACAAACAAGAACCATTGGAAATTGAGCATGAAAACGCATCTTTAATTCATGGCCTTCACTCACTTTTGACAGAGTAACGTTTTTGGAGAACTGACGGGTAAGTCAACCAATTGACCCGAATACATTCTCCTGTTCTAATCATCATCTTTAATCATAACCAAGCTCTACGTCAGACAACTGAATAAAAGTCTCCTGGATTCAGGCAATGAAAAGTATCAACTGCGAGGGGCGTAGTTCACCTGAGCAGACAGAGCTTTCAGAAGGGGATTTGAAGATGTGTATTTCTACAGTGGTCAGTAGCAATAGTAGGATGGTTCACTACTGCTGGCTGAGTTTGTTTTCCAATTGCACATTTACAGATCACTGCCTGCAGCAATATGATTGGTTGAGACCAATATGAAGCCAAAGAAAGTCTCTCCCAGATTTAAGCTTGTCTGCCTTTGTGAGACTAGCCCCAAAGCAACACAAGAGTCCCCTTCATATACTGTATCGGATATTACAGATTATTTGACAGAAGTGATGATAAGGATGATGATGATGGTGAGGATGATGATGATGATGAGAGGACGATGATGAATCAATTGATTGATTTCTGCCAGCAGCAGGGACTATCTTTGTGCACAGAATTAAACATGCTCTTTCAGATGTTATTCATTCCCCGCTTCTGGGATCCAGCATAATGCTATAGTCAATATTTAATATCATACAATCAATGGTGTGTGTGTGTGTGTGTGTGTGTGTGCGTGCGTGCGTGCATGCGTGTGTGCGTGCGTGCGTGCGTGCGTGCGTGCGTGCAAGTGTGTGTGTGTGTGTATGTGTGAGATCAGCATATTCAATATGTTCTACTTTTCATGCTTTTTACTTACGCTTTCAAACTATTGAACAGGTTTAAAAAGATAACCTTAAAAGATTGATTGCTCAGCTTTCCCCTGGTGTTGTGTCCGTTTTAAACACCAGACTGCAAAGGCATTTATTTTATTTATTTAGCATCCGCCCACTTCTTCATAATGTGTTATACCTCTTCCGTAAGCACACTGTTTCTCTCATTGTAGAAATGCATATTATAAGACGCTGCCGTCAGGGGTCTGGTGAACTTCATGTTTGATATTGAAGTCAACCGTTCTGGAAGAATAAACTTGAACAGTGACAGATTGCGGCAGCTACATTTAGACTCTATATACCAGCGAGCACACCTATTTTCTAATAAGTTGCCCAGAACCTCATATGCAGGAACTACCTGAACAAAGAGTCTTATTTTTCCTTACTCTGGTAGAAAGGAAGATCAATAATTCCTACAGCTTGAACCATGAACCCATTGTTGGCCTCCTGAGATGGTTCTCTTGGTGTGTGTTACAGACTGTGGGTTGTTTTTCTCAAGGTTGTCTGCTATTCTGCTGCTCTCTGTGACTCAACACTGAAAGAAATCGGAAAAACTGCAGTCGAAAGCATATTTAATCAATTTCATACTTAAAATAATATGCTTTTCCTTGACTTTGAATTGTTGTCTTTTGAATGACCGAAGGAATGTCCCAACAAACACAAACATCCAGCCTGAGAATATAAGAATTTTAGAATATTAGTCTGAGTAAGTTGATCGACACCAGTTTGACATTAACCCTAACATAAACGCACTTCCGTCAAACAACCACCACATCCTCAAACCAAAACATAAAAACCTAACCTTAAAGCACCCACACCCTAAACCCAATCCATAAGATATTATCCATTACTAACCATATTTCCATAACTAACCCCATCACCAACCCCCTGTTCCCCTGCATAGGGTCTCTCCGCCTATCCAATCCCATAGTGACACAAACTACCATTGGGTTGGTTCACAGTGTGGAGGTAATGGAAAACAACTGCTCTTCACCTCCACTGAACACAGAGCTATGTGGATGGCACCTGCTGAGGCTCCCCCAGCCGGACCTCTGGCCTCGTTTGGATCAACAAGGCGCCCCTGCTCTTGACCTGTACTGCTGGGTAACTGTGGAGGGCCAGCCATAAATTGCCTCCCATGTGGAGCACTAACCTGTCTAATTCCCAGCGGCCATGACTGCTGTATGGAGGGACACAAGTGTGTGGTAGCCTGTGTGCGTGTGTGTGGTTTGTTTTTTTCTCTCTTTTCTCTCTCGCCCGCCCCCTCTCTCCCTCTCTCTCTCTCTCTCTCTCTCTCTCTCTCTCTCTCTCTCTCTCT
>JAOPUD010000044.1:3429940-3442905 GCA_027122715.1 Trisopterus minutus
TACACACAGAACATAGGAAACGCGACACACACTACGCAAAACGTTTGGAAAAACGTACACTCTCACCCCGACGGGTGGCTATCCATATTGGACTGAACCAGGTACATTGTACCGCAATCAATCAACACACAGGTGTTTGTCTGACTTATTGTAAGTCGATGGCTTTTGAACATTTTAAATAGATTTGCGCAGAGTGATTGTGTCATTATGGCAGTGATTAGCCAATATTGTTTGTGCTCATACTGTTAAATGGTCTCCTCTTCAGGGAACTGACTGGCACATTGTTTGGCAGACTCTGTTTTGCGGTGAGCTGCCATTCATAAGTCATTCATCAAATTAATATTGCCACTTAGTGTTCATCAGCTATAATGGGCATTGTAATCAACCTATTACATTCATGATACAGTGTGATAATACCTAATCCCCCCCGATGTCAATTCTCCAGCAGGTCTAATAGCTCCTGAAAGGGCCATTAGGATATCCAATAACTAGTGATCTACGGATAGTACTTACGTAGATCACGTAGATTACGTCGAAACTGTCTCGCAACGATGTTGAGAGACGCCTACTGCTGAGCTTCTCCGTCATCAAACACTTATGAACGCATTAACGCTGTAAACTTCAACTTTATTTTCTTTCACGGAGAGTTATCATATTAGGTGTGTTCCTTCCTTTCCTTTCCTACCGGTCTCTACCAATCAGGTTGGCACAAAGTATTAATAATTTGGGAACAGCCCCACAAGAGAAATTCAAAATAAATTATTTTCTAAGGCCCTATTCATGAGGGATGTTTTATGTACTTTTACAACAAAAGTAAGAATATTTAAAGGAATGTCAAATGGCCCAGAGATGTTCTTTTTGACACCAAATGCCAACACAGCGATGGGAAGTCGTGATCTGTTGGCCTTTTCAGCAACATTTTATTCATGGCAGTGTTGAACGAATGTGATGTGAGTATACCGTGCCAGTGGTTATTGCAGACACAAGATGGGACATGTTTACTGGAAGCTTTACATGATTGAATCCAAATTAATTGTCATCTCTCCTCGATATGTTTTTTGCGCAAACATGTCCACAATGTTTACGCTCCAGATGGAATATATGTGTGTATCTGATTATCTTTGCTATTAAGAAGCATCAGAAATCATTCAAGAAACCTAAATAAAGTCAAATTAAGTCATCCCTTCTGTGTAACACCGTGCTGCATGCAAGAGATAGCAGACGAGCCTATGATGGATGGCTAAAGATAAAAACTAATTGGGAAGAATTTCTTCTTCTTCTTCTTTTGGTCCTGATTGAGGTTAGGCTTGGGAAGATGTTACACCATCCATGAATATTACAATCATTACATCGAAGAAGCGCCAATCCCGATTAAAAAGCGTCCATGTTGGGGAGATATCAGTGTAGAGACCCAAGTCACATGACCGACCCTGTCCCCCAATAGGGCGGCAGTGTTGCTAATTTGTGCCACAGGGGGTAAATATGAACAGGCACGTGTCTAAAAACAGCTTTATCTCTCTGCATCTATGGGGGAAATAGCACATCCAAGAGCGCACTGAATGAAATAAGATATTCAAACATGCAAACTGGATGGTATCCCCACCTAATAATGGGCTTTGATCCTTATGGGGAGCCTTCTGATGGAGCTTGTTAACTTGCTATTCACCAGCCTTCAAGGTACCAGTCAGCGAGGGTGCCTTAGAATATATTACAGCAAAGGGCTCTTATATAATTCATCTTGCCTCACGGCCTCTCCTGCTGACCAGACCAAGCACTTTACTGAGCTTCGGGTTCAATGTGCTTAACAGCCCAAGATCTCATCATTTACCAAGCCTTGGCTCACACACACACACACACACACACGCACGCACACGCACGCACACGCACGCACACGCACGCACACACACACACACACACACTTGTGATTCAGATCCGATATTTAAAAAAGACAGGAAACACCATAGACCAAGACCAAAAATCCACTATATTTCACTGCTGCCATTTTGGCCAGCCCTTGCTCGAAAAAGAGGTCATTTAATCTCAAGCAAAAAATGATTAAATAAATAAGATACTCCCACATTTCATCCACTTTTTAGAACATAGCTACTGTACACACGCGCACAGGCAATAACGCTGAAACACTTGAAGTCTCAGGAATCAGGAATATGTTTACCCTTGGCACTGGAAGATAAGAAGTGATTAAACCCCGCCCCTGCTGCCTATTAGAGCTGCTTTGGAGATGCAGCACCGGTGTACACTCAGCCCTCACAAACACTCCTCTTGCATGGCACTCGAGGGCTCTTTGTAAAGGTACCATGTGTGTGGAGAGAGAGACAGAGAGAGAGACAGAGAGAGAGAGACAGAGAGAGCGAGAGATAGAGAGAGAGAGAGAGAGAGAGAGAGAGAGAGAGAGAGAGAGACATGCTGACTTACTCGGCAGTTGAAGCACAAACACACACACACACACAGACACAGACGCACACAGGCACACACAGATACAAGCACATAAACACACAAGTACACACACACAAACACACACACACACACGGACGCGCCAAAAACCCACGGTGCGAGCGCAACGCCCGGCTCCTCAGACTTGCCCTGGCACATCTTCTACATCATATGTGATAATATAGAGGCGCTAGCCCACACAAAACGTGGTGAATGCTTCTTGTTATTACGCAACTAATGTTTAAAGTGGGTCTCCATGAGCGCTATATACCGTGTGCACTTCCCACTCATCTTGCAGCATCCCTTTTTTAACCTCCACTTAATTCTGCACATAT
The DNA here is from genome assembly GCA_027122715.1 of Trisopterus minutus. NCBI lineage: Eukaryota > Metazoa > Chordata > Actinopteri > Gadiformes > Gadidae > Trisopterus > Trisopterus minutus. Next base: position 3,432,727 of record JAOPUD010000044.1, read on the forward strand.
TTTGACACTTTGACATATTTCGGTTTGGAGGATCATTTTAGAAGCTGCCGGGTTTCACCTGCATTGCACCGCATCAGCCGTTCTAATAAGCGAGGGGGATCTGCCGGTTCCTCTGAAAGACTGATAGCGATGCGTGGCGCGTTCAGATTGAGGCCGCTATCGTCCGCTATGAGAAGAACAAACAACATGATCTCTTCTTCCACGTGTCCATGGTTTGTATGGTCCGATTGCTTCTTTTATATTACAATAGGAACTGGAAATGTGTTCATATGTTATGATATACATTATGATAGTATATGTGGATATCTAGTGTTATTGTAAGTGCTCTAATTATTATATTTCCGGCTTGGTAACGTATAAAGCTTCATTCCTTTCCCATGATTTCCCAAAAGTTTTACAATTTTCAGACGACATTTGTATTCCCCAGTAAGCAGGGCTACAAAACATTTGCCACCATTTGACCCATAGGGGACACTATCATTTGCAATTCAAGTCAAACATCAGCCCGCCCAACCTGATGGAAGATTTTTTTTTTGGATCCATTTTGTCTGTCTGAACGATTTTTGTGTACAGTAAACTTTTCGGGAAAACAACCATTTTCTTCTAAATAACCACAGACACAAATGTCACACAATTTGATGCACATGCTCTATGAATGAGACTGATTAAATATGAACAAGGGTTTTGATTGCACAGAAAGTGGCGTTGAAGTTATGCCCAAAATCTAAATATATAAAGCGAACATTATTCTATGAATCACAAGTCCACAAGTGCCAAGAAACGTGTGGTGCATAAAGAGGACATCTCCCTGAACAAGTGTACCAATTTGGTGTCGATAGCGCAATCGATGACGTCACGGTGTCAATTACAAAAAATGCTCGGCAGAGCGGCATGCACCACTTCGTCTGCAGGGGGTGTCAAAAACAGAAATGACATGTACTATGATACCGTGACTCAGATTAGCTCCAAACCTGATGGGAAAACTAAACTCATCGACTGACGGGCCTCCACGAATCAGGAAAAGCACAGTCTGTCGGGTAAGGCGGTGTGTGCGGGCTGTGAATACCATTGATGACTAATTAAAACTAACTCATTTCTTGGATTATTGTCTTAGGTAAAAATAATAACACCCTTTTCCTGATGACTTTTGACATCAAGCACGGCTGGTAAGGCATAGCATAGTAAGTAGGCTGTGGTTAGCGGCTTGATTCCCACTGTCTTAGTGACACTAGCTGCTTTCACATATGGACGTACAACGGTCTACTCGCCGTCTATTCTATGGACGTGCCGTATATGTGAATGACATATCCTGACGTTGGACCACCTGAAAAAGTACTACCCCCGAGGTAGCATTTTCTCCGTCGGAAATGCTAATTACCTTATATGTGAATGAGCAGTAGAATGTTGGCATTTCACCCCAGTTGAGTGGGCGTGTTGATGACGCTTCGATCTACATCTGCATGTCATTGAGTGGCACCCGCACCCTAAGCGATAATCAGCCTATTGCCTTTTGTTCGCTGAATGGTTTAAAAAATATTTTAATGTGTCACTGCTTTTCAGAGTCATTCGTGGTGAGCGCTAAATGATAGGTCTTATTGTAACCATTAAAGTATGCATCATACAATAAATTACAATACATGAGTTCACAGCTGCACGCGCATAGAAAATGTTTTTTATTATTATGTTACACCTTTCCTGCTGTCGGCTCCCAAACCGTAGTCGAGGAGCACAGGAGGAACATTACCTCTAGCGTAGATGTTCCCTCGGGGTAGCGGCAGTGGGGCTGCTTATAGGTTTGAAAATGGTCGGAATAAAGCAGACTCCTTCATTACTTCACTAATCTGACATACGCTACCGCTCGCTCTCCTCGCTCGTCCACTAACTCTCACACACACACACACTGCCATTCTCGCGCACACACATGCGCTAACTGTCGTTAACACTTATTATTATTTACATTTAGCAACACAACAGTTAGCTGAACATTATAGGGTCCCGTCCTTCCACTCCCTGTTTCTTAGTTAAACACAGAAATCAACTACATTTGTCCCAGTGTGTTAGATGTGAAATAAAGCCAAAAAATACAGTCTCTTCTACCGGTAACGCAGTCGTTCGCGATGCCTTTCTTGTTCGTGGTTTCTTCTATTTGTCTGTAACTCATGCTTCAATCTTTAATCTATCGATGCGGATGTTGTGGATGCGACGGAACATATGCATCGCTGCAGCAACATTTAACATGATCGCGATTCTGCCCATTTTGCCTGCGTGCTGTCTGCAGTCAAACAAAAACAAAACCGATCCCGCCTCTTGCGAACCTCGACCCTATGTCATATCCCATCCCTTGCAAGCCCCCCTTAAGCAGCCGGAGATTCTACTGATGACTGAGCGACACCGATCTCCGCATATCGGGCATCAAGTGTGAATAAGTGTGAATGACCCTCAGGGTCGAACCTCCTGCTCCACAAATGCGGAGAAAAGACGGAGGTCATATGTGAAAACGGCTAGTAGCCTTTTTATAGTAGAATATTTCATACAAATAATTTTTTGGATCCTATTCGTTGATTAAGCACATCGGGAATAGGTTCCCTTTCCCTCTTTAATCACGTCACGTTTGGTCACGTCTACCTCAGATGCTAGAGCATTGCATTAGCACCGGAAGAATGTGATCCAAAAAGAGTAATCAAACAAAGCAATCGAAGAAAAGTTTTTTGCTCAAAAGGTACAGAATGCTGATTTAGAGGACTTTTTTTTGATCGGACTGGTGTGTCATAGTGCCTGCAATAACACTGAACTTATTCTGCAACCGAAAAAACGATCAGGATCTCTCTATGAGAACTTCATATTCACAAAATTAAATCATTTGTGCTTCACAAGAGGCCTTCGGTGGATAAAGACTGAATTATGAAGTACAAAAACAGATGGTGCATATTCTTTAATGATCAATTCTTGCACTTAGGTCTGTTGAAAGCAAAAAGCAAAGAATTAAGCTTTACAGATAGGTTGAGCTGAGGAGGAGGGGTCTGTGGACCACTGCAGATGCTGCCTTCACACGCCTAAAAGATTACTGCAGTAATAAAATTCAATAGAATAGAACAATGCGTATTATTGTGACCACAAAAACAACACAGAACCCTCAGATAGGAAGTGAATTTGAGTGCACCGTGGGTATTTCTTCACTTTCCTCCTAAGCTTCTTTGCTTGTTTCATTATATCAAGCGCCCCCTGTGCAAGGAAAGTGTGTGTGTGCCTACGTTCTTGCTTGTGTGTGTGTGTGTGTGTGTGTGTCTGCGTGCGTGCGTGCATGCGTGCGTGCGTGCGTGTGTGCGTGTGTGCGTGTGTGTGTGTGCCTAAGTTCTTCCCTGTGTGTGTCTGAGTGTGTGCCCGCACATGTAAGTGTGTGTGTTTGAATGCGTGTGTGTGTGTGTGCTCGCGTGTCGCGCGTGCACGCATGATGGGAGGTTGCAAGTGGGGGCTTGCATAGATGAGAGGAGCCCCGTACAAGATATGAGGATTGTTTTTATGAGGCGGGGAAATAATCAGCATATTGTGTAGGATGGGCCACCAAACGATCCCCTGTGCTGCTCCTGAGCTAATGCTCCCAGGGAGTCTTCATTAGGCGGCAGCCTGTCACCACCGCCTTCCTCCCGCTCCTTTCTCCTCTCCTCGCTCCCTGTCGTCGTGTGCTCCTTCAGTTGTGTGTTCTGTGGGGTTGTGTGTGCGGCGCGTCACGCGGCGCTCCTTTGGTGCGTGGCTGGGTACGAGGCCTGAGCGGTACGTCAGTTACGCTGGCGACGAACAGAGAGCCAAATGACAGCCTTTAAAGGGCACCTTTTAACTGGGGATCCAATTTAAAACGGGCGGGCGAAGCTTATGCTAATTATCCCGGGGAAACGCGAGCCTTGTCACCACGGGTGTTGGAACCCACTTTTGTTTCGTTGTCGGTAAGAGCTCCTGTCTCCGCCCCGCGCGCTGAACAGCGGCCCTCGCGGGGTTGAAGTATACATGACGAGAAAAATGTGTTTTGCTTTTCCCGCGCGCGCTGTGAGCCTCTCGTCGCGTGAAGATCAAACAGGCGATTCAGAGCTCGGTAGGCAAGTGTGCATGCATGTGTGCGTGCGTGCGTGCGTGTGTGTGTGTGTGTGTGTGTGTGTGTGTGTGTGTGTGTGTGTTTGCGTGTGTGTGTGCGTGTGCGGGTGTGGGTGGGGTTGGGTGTGCGTGCGTGCGGGTTTGCCTGCTTGTGTGCGTGCCGGTGTGTGTTTGCTGGGAAGGGCTCTCTATCTTGGGAAGAGCCATTTATAGCTGCTGGGATACGATCACAAAGCCCAGGGCTGCTCTCCCCACATTCTAACCTCTGCTTTAACATCACATGCAGGAGGCCTTTTGATTCAACGTGTCAGATCTAAACACAGCAATTCAACAGCACTTCTGTTAATAGGCTATACTTGCGCTAATTAGAAGGTGTTGTTTTTATGCTATTTCCCGTGTGGTAATCATCACAACACAAAACACATGAATGTGTATTTCTTTGTCTCTTGCAGTGAGAGATATTCTTTGCCTTTTGCAGGTCTGACTTCTCAAAGGTCTGGTCCACGTTGACAGGAGCCTATGGTTTCAACTCCTGAAGACTCTATAGTTATGTCTATACTTATGTCTAGCATCAGATAGGAGTAGAATTCAGTGTCTGACACATCGAGAGATTATCATTGGCTCACATTGGGTGGTATGGCAGTGGATCAAACAAACAGGAAAGTACGTAAGTGAAACGTTCCTTAGCTACAGCTCAAATGTGTTTGAGAATGATTGGCAGATAGATAACTGTATTTTGTTGAGTTACTATAGGTTGTTTTAGAATTTATTTGAGAGTTTAGCTAAACGGCACGACTACTTGTACCGAACCAGCTTGTTTTTGTGTGTGTGTGCGTGCATGTGGTGCATGCGCATGTGTGTGCTTGTGTGTGCTTGTGTGTTCTTTCCCTTACTCCCTGGCTATATGTCAGTCTGTCCATCTGACAGTGCATCAGTCTGTTCCTCTCTCTATATATCTATCTATTTCTCCCCAATGCTCACTGACAACACACACACACACTGCACGTATACCTGGTCATTCACCAGACTAAGCCCATATATACCTGTCTCTCTGCAAGACCCACAGCGCAGAGGGCGTTTTAGCCATCCTGACACCTACTCAGTCCCCGCTGTGATGATAATACCTTGAGCACAAATAAAAATGGACCCTGGTTGTGGTGGGATGGCAGGACGTCCTTGATCTGAGCGTTCTCTGTGCTGCCAAGCTCATAAAGAGCTCCGTTCAAAGTCACTACTTCCTGTCTTAGACGCTGGGTACTAATCAGTGGAGGGAGATGAAAAAGGGCTTTATTGTTCCTCGTCGACGGTGCCTCTTCCTCTTCCTCCTGCTCCTGCTCCTCTTCATCGCCAGCTCCCCCGCCTGTAATCATTACGATGCTGTTCGCCCTCACGTGCTGCAAGTCGTCCAACAGATAAGATCAGTTCAGGCAACAGTGTTGGCGTTTGGCTCCAGATTAAAAATGTCACATCTTGACGATGAATTTACCTCGACCAAGGAGGTTTGTTCTTTTGACCTGTTTGTGTATCTGTGTGTCTGTGTATCTGTATAACCGTGTGTCTGTGTGTCTGTGTATCTGTACAATTGTGTGTCTGTGTCTGTCTCTCCATCTGTGAGTCTGCATACGGATATACGGGATGTCTCTATTTCAGCATGGATTCGCACAAAATTTGTTAGTAGGTTGGTTTTGAGCCGAGTAAGAAGTGACTCACTGTTCATCCGCCAAAAGGGGGCGTGACAGTGTCCGTGATGTGTTCACAAAAAGGTGCTTAACGTCCCATAGATTCACCTAGAACACCACCAACACCAAACCCTTCAAGGTCTTCCCAGGCTTCCCCATCGTTGTTGGATGAACTCCCCACGCCCCGCCCACTTCCTGTTTACTTGAGAATCTCCAAAGGGGGCCTTGTGGGGTGTCAGGGGACTCTGCCAAGCCCACTTCTATCAAGCTGACTCCCTTGGCAGATGTCTTTGCTCGAATAAGCACACTTTTTTTTTCTAATGTTATTATCACTTTTACATGATATCCTCTTCTTTTGCTTGCTAGTTTATGGCCTTTATTTGCATGTGTTTGATTTGTGGCGCGTGCCTTCCCTCCTCGGTCTGCACTGTGTCATATAACGGCTGATGCCTAACGCACCGTGACGGCGCCCGGCGCGTTACCTGACGGCTGAGGTTTCCAAGCGGGCCGCAACAGGAGGTGGAGACGCCCCCCCGTCCCCGTCCCCTCCACCACACACCTACAGCATCTCACTGTGCACCTGAAAGAATCGTCTTCAGCCTCCAAGAAAATGCATCTCACTCATTGGCCCCCAGCAGGTCGGTCTTTCAGAAATGTTTCTCCAGAAAAAACTGACACACAAACAACATAACTTTGTTTCCCCTTTTTAGTGCAGGGACGTCGAATGGTGTTTGTTTGACTTCCAGCCAGAAACTTCTGGGTTTTAAAATGCCGATGACTGCAGTCCTACCTGCAGTCTATCTGCGGGCAACTGGCAGTGAGATGCCCTGACCCCTGCCTGCTCAGATGCAATCGAAAGTCAGAAGTTGGAATTAATAAAAAGTTAGTAAATAGTCAAATAAACCAGAGTAAACAGTGCTCTAAGTTTACCGGCCACACTGTCTGTCGGCGTAACAATTTGACTTGACGTGCGATCAGTAAAAGCTGTCCTTCTGTGATATCTTAATAGCATTCACATGAACATTTAGGGTGTTTAGCAAACGCTTTTATCCAAGGTGACTTCAAACGTTTCATACACACACTCAATAAGAACGACAACATGGCCATAGGCGATCTACTTTCAGCTGCCATACCTGCGGCTGTAGACCCTGCTCACCGTAGAGTTGATCGATTTTAAACAATGTTTAGATTTAGCTCAGGAATAGAGAGAGGAAGGAAGCGGTTAAGAAAGGCTCATTATCAGTTGTGTTTTTCACGGCGCATAACTTTTGTCTTGGTAGACTTCACTTTTTATTCTCATTCTGGTGTTGACTAATGAAAAATACAGCATGCAATTAAAACTAAATGTCATTGTCACATACAGAGGGAAGGAATTTTCTCTGCTAGTACAAAGAGGGAGTAAACAAGTGTTTTTTTTATCAAAACAACTGACAGGCGTTAAGCCACAGCAAATACATGAAAGTGCTCTTGTTCCACACAAGTAAGGACAACGATATAAACAGTGTTTCACGCCCATTCTAGACAGGTGACTGCTTACACAGTAATAGCCTTACCCGCAGCCCATTGGAGCTGGTTGTGTCCTAGGATGTTTTGCAAACCTACAAGAAATGCAGCTGAGCTGGAGAAAGAAACCGGCGTTTATTTGTTCCAAAGAACGTTTGCAGAAAAGATGTCCATCGACCGATGCTATGAATCCAGCAGCATGGCATTTAAAACCGGCAAGGTGGTAGGACCAGACATCCGGCAATACCTAAGAAATAACATAACGGACAACACAACACACACCAGCACAAACATTCACATTAACACAGACACCCACACACACACACACACACACACACACACACACACACACAAGCCTAGGGGCCCTGAATTGCTGCTTTCGGCTTAATCTGTTAAAATCATTACTTCTACTAACTACATGAATCATTTCTGACAGTAAATATTGGAGTGAGGGTGGGGGAAAGATATAGCGCACGTGAACAGTGTCAGACTTGCATAACAAAGCTATTGATGAGGGAACCAGTGCATCCAACACTGGGAATCAATAGTAGTCTATGGAGAGTAGGGATCAAGGCCAGTACACTAATCACTCCGTTGATCAACAAAAGGAGTGACAAGTCATGAGTCCGGGGAGTAGAGTCGCTCGGTATCAAAGCCATCGATTCTGTGGATGATAGGGTTGATTATGTGTGTGTGTGTGTGTGTGTGTGTGCGTGTGTGTTTGTGTGTGTGTGTGTGTGTGTGGGTGTGTAAACTACTGTTCTGCAAGTTACATGCCACTAGAGATTTTTTTAAGGGAATTTGTTTTTATTTAGTATCCATAAATATATTGATGGATATGTGTGTACGCAGTTCTGTTTCTTTTGTATGTGTGTGTGGGTGTGCGTGTGTGTGTGGCCGTGTGCGTGTGTGTGTGCGTGTGTGCGTGTGTGTGTGTGTGAATGTTTGGGTGTTTCATTTGGCCAAGTCTGTAAGCATGTTGGCATCCCCCATTTCTCTTCAATTTCTATTCAAGATGATTCACTGATTTCATTCTTCGGTGCGCTAATAACGATCAGCGCTAAAATACTGCTGGGAAAATGTCAACACACCACCTCTGCACTTCTCAGTTCTCACCGAGGCGAACCACGCATTCTGCATTCCCTTATAACTCCACCAAGAGTTAAGCACCCGACAAATCTCGCTCACCTCAATAAAAAGAAGGAGAAGAGTGGTGAACGAGCGAAGGGTCATCTGGCGGTGGCCGTAATTAGACAAGACCCCCTTAACGCTACGCAGACACAAAGAGCAGCAGGAAGTGGGCCTGGAATACAGAAGTCCTAGAGGACATTAGTGTGGGAGGCTCAGCGCACTAAGACCCTGGCTTTGCTTTATCTACAGAAGGTGCCGTCGGAAGGCCTTATAACAGCTGTTCAACGCTCCCGGTTTAATGAAACGCTGCTGGAGCATATATTTGCTCGGATTTCAGCACACCTATAAACAGAGCCGGGGTTTCTGTCTGAATCACTAAACCCAGGTAATCTCGAGATGTCGTTTACAAGCCCGGTGTGAGCTTCTCGAGAGCGAGCGAGCTAGCGAGCGAGCTAGCGGGCGGGCGGGCGAGCGCTCCTGCGTTCCTGCGCTCCTGTCTTTTCTTCCTGCGAGACAGAAGTCGGCGGTTAAGCGGAGTGGCACTTTGGTGGAAACACAAAGTTGGGAAACATACTGACGCTGATGTTTTTCGCACATTGATGCGGCAAGTTTCATTACTTAAAAACAAATGTGTCCATAACACAGATAGCTCCGTCTTTTTAAACTTGTTTTTACTGGCACAGCGCTTTTGTTGCTGGATGCAGCAAATCCAGCAGAGTGTGATTGCACAGCATTGCACAACATTGCTGTGATTGCACCCTAGTTTAAACAAAATACTTTTGAGTATGTTGAGTTGTGTAGGTACAATCTCACAAAGGGCTGTCTCTGTACCATCCAAGACCATTTCGATGTTAGACCCCAGAACACTGTATAGTGTTCATACATTCAATATTCTCCTTTCTGTGTATACGAATGATCAATTTAAATAGCTTGAGATGTATGTCATCACAAGCTTCCGCAAAAGCTTCCGCAACCAGCTTCCACGAAAGACTCATTTAATGTACACACTTATTGAATGTTGTACGTCATTGCACTTAAAAATAGTAGTAGTTGCATTGTGCAAATACATTGTGTGTCCTAGCTACCTTTGTTGCATACAGGGAATGGGTTAACCTAACAACTAACACCTAACTTGTCCTATAAACATCCTGGCTTTATTCTCACAAATGTCCTTATTGTACATTTGTGATGCCCTAAATGTAAATGAATGTAAATGTCTACCAAAACACGACGGACACCCCTCAACCCACGTGGTCCTACAGCCGCAGCCCACCTAAGGGTTCTGACCGGGGGGCTGACAGCCCCCGCTGTAGCCTCTGTTAGCCATGGTCAAACCCAGCAGACCATGGCTGCCGGAGCCCAGGAGGACTGTTTCACGTGTGAGCAGGGGGTGTGTTGGCATCCCCAGCCCGCCTCAGTCTGTTGTCAGACCCGGTCCTCCTCCCCTGCCGGTGCTGTCTCTCACGGAGTGAGGCCCTGTCATGGATAATTATAGCCCTCGACCAAGCCAGCGCCGAAACACCTGGAGTCGGCTTTCAGCACAGAGCATCGGTGTCGGCGTCTGGAGGACATCCACTCCATCCAGTGGATAACAGAAACACACGCATAATTAAACGTGTCAACAACACGTTTTATAGGAAGATGTTTTCTTCCCGGTTTGTGTTATCTCAGGAATGACCAACCGATGTCAAGGTCGCTCACGCCGTTTGTGTGTGTGTGTGTGTGTGTGTGTGTGTGTGTGTGTGTGTGTGTGTGTGTGTGTGTGTGTGTGTGTGTGTGT
>JAOPUD010000044.1:3484060-3510837 GCA_027122715.1 Trisopterus minutus
GTGTGTGTGTGTGTGTGTGTGTGTGTGTGTGTGTGTGTGTGTGTGTGTGTGTGTGTGTGTGTGTTTGTGGGTGCATGCGTGTGTGTGAGTGTGAGTGTGTGAGTCATGCTGTACTCTCTTGGTTGGCTTCCCTGGGCCATCATTTAGTGGCTGTTGATAGGAGGCACTACCCTTGATCGAAAGGCCTTGTTGGAGGAATGTAAGCAGTTTTACAGGTGATGTAAAAAAATCAACTGTAAAATAATTTTAAAAGAAAAGTTCCATCATGTATCTTAACACGAAAGGAGGGAGTGGGCGGCCCTTTTCTTAGGAGAATGGGAGAAAAGGTGGTTTTCATGAGCATCTTTTCTATCACAGGGTACTGCAATGTCTTACAATGGCTAATCAATATGACTGAGCAATGTTGTATTGTAATAATATTACTCTCACTCAAATAAAAACATTTGAAGGAGAAAGTCAAACAAAACCTCAAGAAAGACATGGTGAAGCGAAGGAGTGCATTGCCCGGTCAAAATGTGCGTGTTGTGAACCGGCCGCAGAGACTGCTGCTCGCAGCTTTCTCGAGAATCGCTCATCCAAACAGCCTCACACTTGACACTTCCTTGGGTCCTCAGCAATTCACCCGCCAAGTATGAGGTTGATCGAATGAATGGTTGTTGAGGAAATCTCACTCTATGATTACGCTCGGTCATATCTCATCTAGAAGCCTTTAGTGAATGATGAGGTCGTCATTAACAGAAGATGTATATGCATTTGTAGGCGAATAGTAGGTGCCCAGAAGACCATCCTATCCAGTGGACTGTCCCAACTGGTCGGCTGATCTATCCATCATTCATCTAGGGGGACACTCCCACTTGTGATCTCACTAGAGGGTAGATGTTGACATGGCTTGTAATGGCTGATCTAGATCACACCTAGTGGTAAAATAGGGTCCTTTAACATAGCCCTTATCAATCTACAAACGTATGTTGATGTTTTTTTTATTGATTTGTTTGTCTAAAACTAAAGGCTTATAAATGACTTATGACTGAATGTTGTTATGAGGTCTTACCAGAAAAATCCCAGAACGACAAACATAGAGACTCCTCTGAATATAGTGGATTACAAACGGCTTTGTGGTGTCATGCTATTGTGTTGATGTTTTGTGCTGTGTTGTGGTCTGATGCATCATCCTGTCTTTCGCAGTGTGTCACACACAATACAGTGAATCATTTGTTGTATATGATGTTGAGTTGTTGTGTCCCTGAGTCATTGTATAGTTGTTTCTTTTAGTTGTGTCATTGAGTAATTGTATAGTTGTGTTGTTTTCACATCTTTGTATTATTCTCGTCTCATTAAAGTTGTATTGCCGTTGTTGTGTCTTTGTATTATTGTGTCGTTGTGTCATTGTGTCGTTGTGTCATTGTGTCTTTGTGGTATAGTTTTGTTGTGTCGTTTTATAATATTTGTGACTTTCTGTTATTGTGTCTTTGAATCAGTGTATATTTGTAATGTTGTAAAGTTGTGTAGTTGTGTCCTGTGTGTGTGTCCTCCTGTGTACTCTCCCTGAGCCACAGCTCTGACCTGTGACTATCAGTGGGGCGCCTGCAGGCCAACAGCCAGCAGCCAGAGGTGAGAAAACCCATCTACCAGGAAGGACCTCTAATAATAACAACAGTGGAAAAGTGGTGCCCGATGATGGCCTGCTGAAAAGGCTGTCATTCCACGGTCTGCAATGCTGGACTTATTTTTAGCCATGCAATCTACTTTTGTCAAAGAAGCAATCCAACTGAACTAGTTCCATAATACAATACCAGCCAATTAAGACTTCTGATGATTCATTCAACCTTGTCTGGAAGTGAATATGCACCTGAATCCATAACCTTATATCCTCGAATGGTAAAACGTAAATGGACTGTATTTATAAAGCGCTTTTATAACCAGTGGCCACTCCAAGCGCTTAAAAAATAACAAAATAATAACAAAATAAATAATAACTAACCACAGGCAGTCAACCATGCAAGGTTACAGCCAGCTCATTGGAAGCAGTAAGGGCGAGGGGTTTTGCTCAGGGACACCTGGACACTCAGCTGGGAGGAGCCGGGGATCGAACTAGCATCCTTACGGTTACCAGTCAACCCGCTCTACCTCCTGAGCAATCCCGAACCAAATACATAAATGTATCTGGATTCCAGACACATATTGTGTACAGTGTACAAAATAGTGTAGAGCTAAAATAATTTACTTAGTAGGGAGGCTTTTCCCATTAAATTAAATCTTAAATTCAAGAAGTTGTGCCATGCTGTAAAAGAGACAGCAGGTCAGGGTCACTGAAATAGCGAGGCTATTGGGTCTGGAAGGGCAAGGATCATTTTACGAGTTGTCGTAAAATGACGGTTTTGGGATGATGAGATGATTGCTGAAGTAGGTCTCTGAAATCTATTGATGTTGGTTAATAGAAGCCGTATAGTGTTTTAGGAGTTGTCAGATATGGAGACATTTTCACTTCCCACTTTTGTGGGTTGAGACATTACTGGTATGAAGTTATTTTATTTTCTATTGAACAATACAATCATAGATGCTTCATAGATAATCATAGATAGTTGCTACAATTAAAAACGTATGCATCCTTCTTGTTAAAAGTATAAGGTTTGATTTCATATTCAGATGTCTTTTTCAACACATGCATGTCATTCATGAAAGGAGTCGAGACAATGGGAATCAAACCCAGTCCTTTTAAGTTGGGAGTCAACCCCCCTTACCACATAGACAATCTTATCCCTTTGTTACATTTGTAATCAGTATTCTTTTGGATTTAGTTTGTATCCACAACAATTAAACACACAATTTAATTGGCAACAAATCTTTTGAAGTGGCTCAGAAACAGCTGCTATATATATGCATGTATGACACCAAAAGACCTGTGAAGCCTATATTTTAACTGTCACTATCTAGATGCCAAGCTCACAATATAAATGTTTTTGCTTAAGTGTTTGGTCTACTGTCCTAAACTGGAAGGCTATGCAGAGAGCTGGCAGCCTATTGGGTCCTGGAGTCTCCAAATGACTTCATGAGTGAGTGCATTCTTTTGTATTTTGTTTTGCTTTGATTAGCCTGCTGGACGCGCATCTCTTGATGAACTTGATGGGGCGTTTACTAAGACACATTGGTCTGCTGCACAAAGCACGGCGCTCACTTCTGCTTCTCCTTGTGTGTGTGTGAGTGACGTCGTGCATGTGAGGAATCGTAATCGAGGCGCAGGTGAACAGATATTGCTTCAATTTCTTCACGGAGCTTGCAATTTGAAGACACGATGTCATTACCTTACCTTATATAGGGAAGACCTAGATCTCTTTTAAGGACACCGTGTGGTTGGGTACAGTACAGGCCACTTTGTTGAGGTGGAAAGGACGACACGTATGGCTCCACAGGGGTCACTACGGCTACTTTTCGCGATGTCCTGTGTGGTGAACACCTGCTCCGGCCTGACCTACATCTGTCCGCAGATCTGTCGCTGCAAGGTGGACACGTTTCAATGCACCAAAGAAACCCAGGGCTTCCGTAAAAGTGCGCTTCCCGTGTGGTCATTGTAAGTAGCCGAATTGTATTTGTATTTTGTTGTTTTTTTGGGACATTTTCTTGTCATCATGTCTAACCGTGCACATTATCTGTTAAATTATAGAAGTCTCCGCCACTTGTCCGTGAAAATAGTTCCACGACATGCCTTCAAAGACATCAACGTGACCAGAATGTAAGTTGCCCTCATGCATGTATCAATACTTTGCATTAGGATAGGCTACTCTGAATCATTATCCCGAAGGTAGAAAGCCTTAAAGGCAGAGATATATAACATCAATTCGGCAATATGCCCACGTTTAATAATTTAAATATAACCCATATGCAACTTCAAACCATCCATGGAGGGATTGTGACTGCTTCTGCTTTAAAATATAATTTCAGAATGAAAAAAACGAGCGGATTCATAGCCGACTTAAAATAAAAGAAGATATCGTTTTGTATGTATTTAGTCATTAGGGTTAGCATTCCATTCACCATTGCATATGTTTGAGTAAGTTTGAAAGATGCTTGAAGAATATAAAATGACCACCTTTACTCAGGCATCCTACCCATTAGGCGCAATGAATTACCTACTCGCCAATCAGGCTCGTCAATCAGCAGATATATATATATATAAATTGTTTTATTAATTAATCAAATAATTTAATTTATTCTTACATGGTAGAAGCTCACTCGGGGTCCATTCACAGTTTTTATGAATATGTTTAATACATTATAACCATAGCAGCCTAGTTTGTTGGTTGACCTGCTAGTTTGTTGAATAGTTGCTTGATTAATGTGTACCCACAATGTTGGCACGTTGGATCAATGTTGTTGGTTCCAAGTATATTGCTTTATATACTATATACTACTGTCAAAGTCACCTGAAAAATACATCTGATTGATTCTGAATGAATCACCCTCATTTTAACCTGACTGCACCAATCTCATGTCACTGAGACGCAAACTACAGCCACTGATACAAATGTAGAAATTTTGTCCCAGCATCTCTTAAAGCATAATCTTAAGGCCATCACAAATATATGAACCCAATAGTTATCAGTAGAACTTCAACTCACCATTCAGTTATCAGCTTGCACATTGACTACTGGTTGTGTTTCATACCAACATTATTTACACACACACACGCACACGCACGCACACAGTTAGGGTAGGCCTACATATTTGGCCATGGAAGAACGTTCATTTTATAGCTGCTCAGAGAAAAAGTGCATTTTGCTCCGTGTGTTCTTAATTTGCCATCGGAATTCCACTATTACTATTAGTATTTAATCAATACAAAAATAAGGATATACTGCAGTGTATGCATCAGTGTATGCACATTAACTTATGAATGAAGTCCATTCTCCAATCCTTCTGGACAAAAATCTCTGTTCTTACCTCTCTTTAGTATCAAGCCTTCAGTTTTAAGTCTCCCCGTCTCAATGGAGATTATCGTCAAGAGCGGAGCAAAGCACAGGCCTACTATTAAAGTCATACGCCCCCTTCAGTGCGGCTGAGGTACTGGCTGCCTCACCTCATGCTTTTACAGTGCGGTTTTATGTCAGATAAGAAAGACTAAATATGTTATAAACAATTTTGAATTTATGGAAAGTGAGGAGATATAATTAAACCGTCATTGCATTGGACAAACATTGCCTTGGTGAGAAACCGGGAGAAAGCAAAAGGCGCAAGCGCTCAACCCAGTTTGGATTGACCAATCAGAGGTGAGGCAGCCGGTACCTCTGCCGCGCTTCGCGTGTCGCCGCTCTAATTGAACTGAAAACACGCAAATACAGCGATTTTGGTTGTTTTTTTTAAATGGTTTATTTTTTTAATGATTGAAATTATTGAAATCGTACAGAAATATTTTCAAATTTATTTTATCATTATTAGTTTTTTCTTTTCACAATGAAAGGTGAGGCTCTGCCTCCCCTGCCTCCCCTGACCGCATGTCCCTGCTGGAACATCTAAAATGTTTGTTTTTATATAATACATAAATATAGTGAGCCGTTTCCCTTTTAATTGTGTAAACCAAGAAGCTATTGAAAATACCCCAATCTCTGTCTGCAAAATTAAGTGAATCATTCAATTGAAAATATCATAAGGGCTTTCAACTTCAAAAGGACTACTTTCTTCTGTTGAAGAAAGAATTAATAAAGTCAACGTGTATTCTTACAGTGAAATCTCCCAAAGTGTCAGCGTCACAAAGATCCAGAGCCATGCATTCCTCTCCCTGCACTGCTTGTCTGAAATGTAAGGCTCCAGTTCACTCACCCACACACCCACGCACATACACGCACGCAAAGGCACATACACACACACACACACACGTGTTCACGCACAAACACGCACACTTCAAGCCTTATTAAATGATCTAACTAGCGAGTGATGGGTGTTCTTTGGTCGTCTATTTCCTCCTGTAGCTCGCTGCAGAACATCATCAGTCTGAGGTCTATTGAGAGAGGAGCCTTCACTGACCTTCCAAGACTCGAGTATTTGTAAGAATCTCATTTCGTAAACAGTATGGGTTATTCTATTAAGGCACACATTTATTTTTCTCCTATTTACAAAATGACAGCACACTTACTTGTACTTGTAAAAGATTCTTTCATTATCCAAAGGACACAATAGTGTAGTGTAAACCTATGTTTTTGTCTGATCCACTTCTATCTTGAAGGAGCATCCACAACACAGGCGTGGTGCACTTCCCTGACTTCACCTCCGTCTCCTCCCTCGTGTCCAACCTCATCATGTAAGGGGAAACGTATTATATCTGCATATGGGGGTTGAGTTGAGTGGTTGGTGGTACTGTGGGTTGCACTGAGTCCTTTTGTGTCCCTATAATCTTGTCATGCACGTCAAACTGTGTGGGGCCAAGGCTGTCAACTCGAAGCCATGAGAGTTACTATTATCTAATCTTCACAGAGGAACACACAAGCCGCAGTGCTGTCTCACACAGGGCTGAGGCAACTGTCTCCACTGTTGATCTGATGAATAATAATAATAATTCCTTAACCCCAATCGTAACGCTGGATATTTCTTAATAAAGCAGTTCCTGAGACTTTAACCTTTTTTCGCTTGCAGAGAAATGGCGGATAACATAAAGATTGACTTTATCCCGGCCAATTCTTTCAACGGTATTGCTGAGGACTATATCGTCATGTGAGTATGAGTGCCATGTAAATGTTTCATGGCCACCATGTTTAATCTAGGAGCAACTGTTGGTCATAATTTATAAGGAATGGTTTTGGTAGGTCTCAGTGCACATGTATAATTGAATGCTGAAGCTTGTGAACCGTATGTGATACATCCGTTTGGGATATATCCATTTGACTGGCAATATTTGTAAAATGTCCTTGACAGGAACCTATTTAGAAATGGTTTCAAGGAAATCCATTCTCATGCCTTCAATGGAACCAAGATAAACAGCCTGTAAGTACTGTTCAAACGAGAACATTTAAGCATACAGAGTTTATAAAATATTAAATGTGCGATAATTGTTGAAATTAATGTTAAGATTTATGATGTTTATCTGTGGGAGGGTTTTCTGTAATCAGAGTAAATGCATAATCAAAAACACAATGTACCAGCAAGTAGGAGTTATATAAGCCAAGACATAGATAGGACGGTTCTCTTTGTCCCCCTTCATCAGTCTCTGTAAATGGAAACACAAGTTGTACTGAAGTCAACTTATTTCAGTTAGCGTAATAAAGCCATGAAGACTATAATGTCCACGAGTGTTTATAGTGCGTTACTGCTTTGAAATTCAAATTAAGATTTATCAATGGCCTGTAAATTAAACTTTCCAAGTTAACCCGTGTAATTAAATGTGTCTTCCAGAATATTAAGAGACAACAAACATCTCTACCATATCCACGAAGGTGCCTTTGATGGTGCTTTTGGACCAAGGGTGCTGTAAGTGCCAGTGACTGATAATGCAGTTGATGCGTTCTCTGCCTTAACTGCCCCCTATAAGCCA
Source organism: Trisopterus minutus (assembly GCA_027122715.1). NCBI lineage: Eukaryota > Metazoa > Chordata > Actinopteri > Gadiformes > Gadidae > Trisopterus > Trisopterus minutus. The sequence continues at coordinate 3,491,580 of JAOPUD010000044.1, forward strand.
AAATAAGCACTTCTAAAATACCTCTCAACTCACTCAAAAATAATAGGGCAGTAATGGGATTGGGCCATATAACTGCTATCGAGCCAGAGCATGCGATGATTCTATTGAAAATCTGGTCATCATCAACTTGTTTTTCAATTTAATGTGGACATTAACATGATTGATGGTGCAATTAACACAGAGTACAGAATACAAACTGGGTAATGGACGGCAAACCTGCATACCCACCTACCATACCATACACATCAGAGTCTTCATGAGTGTGACAGGCCTCTGGCTTTTGTTTTAATATCAATATCTTTGAAAACAGCTACTTATCCCTCAAAGCCTAATGCTTGCTTATATATTCCTATTTCCTTCTACAGGGATATTTCCTCCACAGCTCTGAGTTCGTTCCCCGCTGAAGGGTTGACGCAGGTGAGGTCCCTGACAGCCGTGTCTGCCTACACTCTGAAGGTTCTCCCCCCACTAGAAAGCTTCACTGAGCTGCGGGAAGCCAACCTGACATACCCCAGCCACTGCTGTGCCTTTCGAAGGAAACAGAGGTAGCCAACCACACGAACCAGAGCAGTCCAACACAATCGTCTTTCTTCTCTCATCATTTCACGTCATCTGAAACAACAATAAAAACCCTTAAAGGCTTAACTGTGACAGATGTATGCTCTTATTCCTGGGGTACTTTGCTGTAACTATGTTGTCCCGTTTACATCAAAAGGGAAAGTGCATTAAAGAACTTCACAAGGCTCTGCGATGTCAGCGAGGAGGACATGTAAGGACATGTTTTGTTGCACAAACACACAATGCCTTATTCATTTTTTCCATCTAGCTTTTCACCATCTAGACATATATTACAATCATGTTAATTAACTTAACCCCAACCCTTTACTCCATAGGGAACCCACGGACGATGGTTTGTATGGAATCGATTACATCACCATCCAGTATCAGGACATGGAACCGGACTGCCTGAACAGTTCCTTCATCAAGTGCACCCCAAAGCCTGATGACTTCAACCCCTGCGAGGACCTGCTGGGCTATTCCTTCCTCCGCTCTCTAACCTGGGTCATAACACTCTGCGCAGTGGCCGGGAATCTGGGCGTGTTGGTTATCCTCCTGGTTAGCCACCAGAAGTTGACAATTTCCAGATTTCTCATCTGTAACCTGGCCTTTGCCGACCTCTGCATGGGGCTCTACCTGTTGCTGATAGCGGCCATGGATTCCTATTCTAGCCCTCACTATTATAACCACGCTGTTGACTGGCAGACCGGTGCGGGCTGCAGCGTCGCAGGATTCTTGACGATGTTTGCCAGTGAACTGTCAGTCTACACACTGACGGTGATCAGCCTTGAACGTTGGCACACCATCACCAACGCCATGCATTTACACAAGAGGCTCAGGCTACGTCACGTGTCGTTCATAATGGCTGCAGGCTGGGGCTTCTCTCTATTGGTGGCTCTGCTCCCTCTTGTGGGGGTCAGCAGTTACAGCAAAGTGAGCATCTGCCTGCCCATGGACATTGAGACGCGAGGCTCACAGTTCTATGTGATAGCTCTGCTGATGCTCAAGGTCGTGGCCTTTGCAGTGGTCTGCCTGTGCTATGTCTGCATTTACCTAAGCGTCCGCAACCCTGAGCTCAAGACATTCCACGGAGACACCAAGATCGCCAAGCGCATGGCTGTGCTCATCTTCACCGACTTCCTCTGCATGGCACCTATCTCCTTCTTTGCCATTTCGGCAGCCCTGCGTATGCCACTCATTACGGTGTCCCACTCCAAGATCCTGCTCATTCTGTTCTACCCAATCAACTCCCTGTGCAACCCCTTCCTGTACACCATCTTCACAAGGGCCTTCCGCAGGGACGTCTGGCGGTTCCTGCGGCGCTGGGACTACTGCCAAACCAAGCCTGGGATCTTCAGGAACCAAAAGCAGCCTGTGCACACGATCATTGCCAACAACAAACTGTCAGGCGCCAAAGCCCCCTCATTTAACTTCTATGCCTATCACATCAAAATGCAGGGTTGTTTACTCAATAAAGGAGCCACATGATCACAGACTCTTTCCTATCATCACTTCGTCATTATCTCGATTGGTCAAAAATTGCCCCGGCCTGGAATGGTTATCTGCTGAAAACATCAATAAAACCCCCCTTGCGTTGTTCTTCGGTCGGTCAAGAGAACGATAAGCCCCGTACGTGTCTACAAAGACAGACAGGCCGTAGCACTTGAATAGCCCACTAAAAAGGGAATTAGGTTCTCGCAATTCAAGAGATGAATACAGATCGAATGGGCTGCAAGGACAGTTTGTTGGGTCAACACAAGAGCATAGTGTGAAATCATGTGGTCTTAAGTCTTCTCTGGTTAAATTATAACTCTTATGACTACTGTACATCATTACGCTGTGCATTTGGTAGACAAGAGTTCCTTCAGACATTTTGCAGAACGGCTAAGATCATCATGAGACAGGGTTACTCTGTGGTCTGGCAGTACCAGATGATTGGAGAGTGTTTAGAGAGTGGAGTGTTTAGAGACTGACTTGTGACTCAAGGGTTTCTGGCTCCTGAAGGTCACTCGGCAGCATGGAAATATCCCATGAAGGCCGAAAGCACTAACTTTCACACACTACTGCTGTCCGGTTGAATATGAATATGTTACTGCAGTATTTTTTGGAAATAAAAAATTACTTGAATGATTCAATATGCCTCACTTTTTATTTTCCAATAAAAACTCAATTGTTGGAGCTGAATTTAGTTTGCAGTCTAGTTTTTGTGTTACAGACTATAAGTAAAAGTTAGAATTTTTGCATGTGTTGATTTGAGTTTTACGGTAAATAAACATGCCGTCCAAAAACAAATGTGATCAATGAATAATCAGCAAGCCAATGAGCCAGGCAACCAATGCCTTTAGTACAGTATTTAGGACCTTTTACGTGTGCTTTGTCCTGCATCTACAGAATTTGGTTCAGTGTAACATTTTGTTTAGGCTTCCATAGAAAACATGACGTAACTTGTTTGTGTACAGCATATTTAATGTGCCTGGGTTGAAAACAGTAGAATTCTTCATTCAGAGAGTCAGTTATGGAGGCATATGCAACACGATAATAAAGAATACATTAAACAACAAAGAATACACAACTCCTCAAAATAAATAAATACATACATACAATAAATTCTCTCTGCAATGCAAGAAAAGCAGAAAGAAAAACTAAATAAAAAGGTGGACTCGTCAGGGTCGTGATCAGTACCACGTTCTTCAGTCCCTGAAACCAGACACTAAAATAATCACCACTCTGCCTCTCCGACCGCCTTAGAGAACACATAGTCCCTGCCGCCGTAGCACATCACGGCGTCCTTCAGATGGAACTTCCAGCGGTTCTTGCTGCGGTGAATCTGTCACAGCAGTAAACACCAACCACAGTTATACCACTGAAAGCACACAAATGCAAATGCGAATGTGAGAGTGGTGAATGGGAGAGTACCTTGTCATACTGGCACACGATGACATTGTCTGTGTCAAAGAGGTCAGGGATGTCCTGCTCATGCACATCGTCTCCTGAATTCAAAGGATCCTAGTGAAGATTCAGAAAAGGTTGTTTGCATCAATTATATATCAAACAATACAATACATACATTTTGTATGATCCAAATCCTATTTTTCTATATAAGTTACAAGAGCTGATAAACAAGTTTAGTTGAAAGGGCTGAAAGACCAAACAATTTTATGATTTCTTGAAGTGCCATTAGATACGTTGAGCATCAATATGATATAAAGGCCCAGCCAAGTGAAGCCTTCAGGGAAACAAGCAGTCCCTTACACCAGACCATCCATACCTCTTCAACGACATCAGCAAGCTCATCCACTGCATCACTGTCACTGCTGGAAGAGGCACTATCTCCATCACTGCTTCCGTCCTTCATTGCCTCGGCATTGATCATGCCCAAGAAGTCATTATCCTCCAGTGTGACTTCATCTTCTGCCTCAATATCCGAGTTGTCAAGAGGACCGTCCAGTTGAACAATATCCGACAGCTCAGGGCAGCTAGAAAATACCGTCTTGGTGGGTAATCAGCGGGGGGAGGGGGGGGGGAATATTAAAATGCTGTTACGGTAAGTAACCTCAGATACCCTAACCCTAACTGACTTTAAGTGCAGGGATAAGACGTAAGCACATGAGAAATTAGTATGTTAAAGGCTTGAGGATGTACATGAAAACCACTGTCTTACCTCGGTAACAGCCTTGTTCATCTCATCTTCGATCACTTGTTTCAGGATATCATCTATGTCTCTCGAGACCGACCCTGCCGGGGCCCGTGCCAACGCCTCCAGAGACTCTGTCCGAAGGTCGAAGAACTTGGAGATGGGTGTGTCCACACCTGTGTTACCAGGTTCCTGGCCTGGCTGGACTCCCCCTTCCACCATCACCTCTGGTTGCTGTTGGAATACTTGAGACTGCAGGTTCACAGCAAGGGGAGCCTGTGGGATCTGCTGGGAAGCCATGTTTACCTGACTTGGGTTATGAATGAGGGTTTTCTGTGACTGTGGCGGTTGTGATTCTGCTGCTGGTGGTGGTTGTGATTCTGCTGGTGATGGTGGTTGTGATTCTGCTAGTGGTGGTTGGGATTCTGCTAGTGGTGGTTGAGATTCTGCTAGTGGGGGTTGAGATGCTGCTGGTGGCTGAGATGCTGCTGGGATTTGAGATGCTGGTGGTGGTACAAGTGCTGGCGGTGGTGCTGGCCCCACTTTGTGCGGAATAGTTTTGACCAATGAAGTGCCGCCGGTTGGTTGAGGGACACTGGAGTCTCTCCAACTGATTATCTTCTGTGTGGTTTGGGAGATGGTGTTGCTGCCAGCAGGACCCTGGGTAACCACTACTGGGACGTTTACCTTGTAAAGTTGACCTGGGCAAAACAAAAAGGAAGTGTAACCAAATTAGCTCATGTAATACTAAAATGTGGTCCTGTAAAAGGCTATAGAGAGCTATAAAAGGCCTACCTGAGGCAGTTTGCAGAGTGACCCCTGCTGGTATTTGCACTGGGTAGGACAACCCAGGAGGCAGAGAGAATGTAGCAAGTGTCTCAGTGCCTTTCTGTATTATGCAAGACAATTGTGCAAATATGTCATTTTCTGGACGATTAAGTAAAATTTAATGGAAAACTGTCCCATCTGAAATGTAGTATGACCCACATAAGGCAATCTGATTAGATTAACAATCCATCATCAAACATTTTTTACATCCAATATTATATCTTTTAACTTGTAAATGTGGAGATGTTTCTCGTATGTACAGGACTAATATTACAGGACTACAAAATATGTAAAACACACAATGTTAATTTTGTAGGTTTTATAACTCACCTTGAGAGGGAAATGAAATGCATTTTGACTTGTTGGCATCCCAACTGCGACTGAATTTGTAACATTTGAATATATAAAAAAGATCAACTGATGATTCAAATCAATTTCCCACCATGCCCAAATCATGTTATCAACTTCAAGTAACCCACAACGGATATGTTAGTTGATACTATGACATCAATAGCTGGGGTCTACCTCTGGGCCTGCGGTCCTGATCGGAGTGGTTGTAGTGTGCAGGGAGCTGCAGCACAAACTTTGAAGAGGTGATGTTGTTATGCCGGATGTCTTCAAGCGCCTTCGACGCCATCACCTTCGCCTCCCACATCTGGAAAAAAGCCGCCTCATGTAGAATGGCGTTTTGATAATTTTCGAGAAATGTTTTTTATTTTTATTTAGTTGGCCGACGATGTTCACTCTTTCTGAAGAACATTTTAAACTGTTCACAAGCTTTGACTCACTCGCTTCAAATCGTCAAGGACGCGGTCCTCGAGTCCTTCGTCCAGAATAAGTTCCCGCACACTTTCAATCACATCCTCAATGATGGACATGTACAGTTTAGCCTGAGAAAGCCAGTTCATAACACACTAAATCACAAGGCTAACATTAGCTTTACAAACACATTTCAGTCGACGTGAGAATTGACAGATAACAACACCAAAAACCTTTGCTTACCACGTTTCCTGTGTTGCCCGACATAGCGTACAAATTGCCGAACGCATTTAAACACGAACTATTCAAATTACAACTTTGCATGTGACATGTAATGTCGCTGTAAAACGCGGCAGCATCGCCGTATTGCACACAGGTGACCAGCAGTCCCGCGCCAATCAATGATCAATCACTGCCGCTCCGGGGTGCGCGCGACAGGCCTGGGAACGAGGTGCGCGGTCACGATGAGAGCAAGCCGTTCGAAAGCATCGATCAAAGCGTTTGCCTTGCCTGGATATAATTTTATATGATTTCTCTTTGGATGATGCGTAAATATTTAACTAAAACATTTGGTAAAATATGCTAAATCTTTTTCTGAATAAATGTTTACACTAAATATTGATCATTATCCATATTGTTGATCACATACCATTTATTATGTTTACAAAGGGTGCCAGTCCTTGAGATGGGCATACAAAAGCAAATACAGACATACATATATTAATATTATTATAATTTTAAAATATAAAGTGCTAGACAAAGGACATATCATATTGTTTAAAATGTTAAGACTAATTGAGCCTTTGTAAAAGGAAACAGAATTGGTCCACTATAATGGTACAAAGGCTACTATCATGTGATTAGATGAATTTAACACCACAAGTGTCCCCAAGGGTCATTTCCCTCTGTGAGAAAACGATTTGGCAAAGAGTTCACTGTGTCACACACGCAGCCTGCTTCTCCGTCTCCGTCTCAATCCACTTCTTTTCAATTTCAACCTAAAAGGACGGATCAGTCGGTTAGTGATGTCGTAGCTCAGCATCCATCTTGGTTTGATATTTTCTTTGTATACGTCATCAGACCAGCACGGCTCCACATCTTATACCTGACAATGATAGCGGGTCCAGCTGGTGACGTGTTTTTGTGGCTGGATGTCATTCACCGTGCCCAGGGACCGGATTCTGGTCTGGGAGACGACGGCCCCCAGGATCTCACATTCCATGGTGACAAAGGGGTACCAGTCGTGTGGGATCTCCTGGTCGGATCCCAGTTCCAGCTTGCAAGACAATGAGTGAGGATGATCGACTGCTGCGAGAAAAGAGAAGAAAGGACAACAGTTGCAGTCAATAAATGTTACCACTAGATGGCAGACAACATTTTGATGGCAAGATTAGAGGTGACGTATTATAATATCAGATGTGAGTGTGATTAACCATTACAAGCCTTTTTGAAAATCTGCCTGCCTTCTGACATCAAAAGTGGGTGTGACGGATATATGAGCAACGTTTGCTGCAGTCCACCGGGTAGGCTGGTAGACTGATCTATCCAGCAAACATTAGGTGGACACGCCCACCTGTGATGTCAGAAGAGGCAGATTTTCAAAACTTATTGTCACGGCTAATCAGACTCACATCTGTAGAAGTGTGTTTAAATAAACCCTCAAGTTCCTACTTAGTCACGTGTATTACATGACGTCTGCTTACCAGTATTCTTTGTCGGAAGTTTGTCAATTCTCCAGACGATAGCCGAAAATACATTCTCATACTTCACTGTGCCAAGAGACACATGCATGACCGGTTGGGACTCCTCTGCGTTGACAGCACCCAAACATGCGTTCCTGTTCATGCGGGCCTTCAGCGACCTCTGGCGCAGTAAGGCCACCGTCTGGGACACTTTGACCCAGTCTCCCGGCACCGGTATCCAAATCACTACGTTCTCGCAGAGTGGCTGCGTGTCACTCGCTGCGGCGGAGCTGGGGAAACCTGTCGTCACGTTCAGGAAGGCCTGGAGCTCCACGTAGGCGCCCTGCACCGTGACCACGGCCTTCACGGAGAACGGCAGCTCGGTGCGGCCCAGCACCATGGTCTTGAACCGCATCAGCTCCGCCCGGCACGCGTCCGGCGGGGAGAACTTAATGAGCCGCGACCTCTGGAACTCCACCTCGTTGATGCAGTTGTGGAAGTGGCAGTCGGTGATCTCCATCCAGGCCTCCGAGTCCCCCTCGTTACTGTAGCTGGGGTCAAAACGGAGGAGCCCCAGGTCGTTCAGTGCCAGGAAACAGTCTGCTTCCCCGTTCAGAAAGGCCAGACAGTGAATCTGTGTGAAGGCTGCGCGGTCGATGACGCCCCCTGCCTTGTCCAGCTGTACCCACAGGTGATCTGTTATCTGCAGGGCGAACTCCTGCTCCTCATAGTGCCGCCGTGTCTGGTGAGGTACGGGCAGCCTGAAGATCTCCTCCTCAATGGACGCGAGCAGGTCCTCCATGTCGCTGTGCTCCATGGTGCCAAATTTCAGCAGTTGTTCTACCTCGGCCTCGTGGGTCACCTCCAGCTTGGGATGGTACCTTTTCTTCTCCGTGTAAGAGAAGTGTTCCACCTTCACGGTAAGGATCTTCCGGGGCTCGCCGTGGCTCTCCAGCTTGGGCTCCGACGGTCGGCAGTGAGCGAGGAGCTGGAACTCCTTGAACGGCTTCTCCAGCCCTCTCTCGTAGTACATCTGGAGCACTCCCCCTGCCAGGAGCCGCAGGTAGATAGGCCCCCACTGGCGAGAGGACATGCGGTTCTTCTTCTCAGGAATCCGGAGCATCAAGGGCCAGCCATCTCTTTTCTGGCCGCGGAAAAGACCCTGAGGAACAAACTGTGTTGTGGCCTCTTGTGACAGCCTGGTTTTTAACTTGGTTTTGCAACTAGGCTCTCGGCCTCGGTCTTCTTCCGACTCCTCTGTCCCTGCTCGTAGGCCCTCCAGTTTGTGGCAAATGTAAGAGAATGAGTTTTGAAGTTGGTCACGTTGCGGCACACCGCCTTCTTTGGTCCGGATAAAAAAGCGAGGTGGGGCATTGTCACATTCAGAGTCTGAGGAGGAGCTCTCTAAATCCACACTGGGGTCGGCTCCTTCCCAGAAGGGGTTGAAATGTCCACGGATCCCCTGTGAGGAGGAAGAGAGACTTGGTCCCTCTAACGTCTGACTGCAGGCCTGTGGGCTACTCCCTGTCCCAGTGGAAGATGTAGGAGATGTGCTGGAGAGACTGTGGACAACCTCACTCTTTTCCTGTGTCCTTTTGGCAAAGTTGAATGGAGATGTTGTACTTTGGATGGTGCTGACAGGAGTGCAGAAAGGAGTGTTGCAGGGAACTGAGGATCTTCCATTGGGACTTAATGGTAAGTGTGGGGATTCCAGGAAACCATTGAAGTTCCAGGAGGTATCTCTCACAGATGGGAGCTCCAACTTGAGGCCATTAGGACGGGGCACCGATCGTTTGCTGGGTTGTCCTGATGAGGACTTCTGGGGCGAGGAGATGGGTGTGCTGTCATCCTCAAAGGTCACCCAGTTTGTGTTGTTCGTGGAACACATCACTGGGGTTATCTTGGTGGCTAGATGTTATCAAATCCTCCTTCCTGGGAAGGCTGGACTCTGTGTTGCTGGACCTCTGTAACAAAACAGGCAAGAAAACATCAAAGTTATTATTGTTGTTAATAATTCATAAAAGCTCAGTCTTGGAAAAAGAACACACACACACACACACACACACACACACACACACACACACCTATTAATTTAGTAAACTCTTAAGATTCACCACTCAAATTTATTTTGAGATCTTTTTCAACTAGATCACTTTTGTCCATCTTACAAGTTATTGTAAAAACGGTTAACAGAAGTGCATTCTCTTCCCAACTGATTCACTTTCTGAAAAGCACGTGGCAAATGTTTTAAATCTCAAACATTTTCTGAGATTGAAGTTGACACCATTCAGATGTTCTAACATGCAATGGAAATCAGTCTCTGACACTGCAGCAGTCCTGGAATCCAGTTGTAGATTGCAAAATAATGTGGCATGTCAATATTTTAAGAGACATGTAGCAGATTTTTACCCATTCTTTCAGGCAATTAAATATTTGAGGCTGTTTTTCAGGCTGAAGTTCACATCAACCAACAAATAACATCCCAGCCAGCAAAATCCTTATACGATATTAGCAATGCTAGTATTAAACCTAGGGAAAACATGTTTTCCCCTCCTAATGACATTAGACTAGTGTTGGTGCCAAAAGTCCCCCTGTCTCATCATCCAGGCATCAAGTCAACTGTGAGAATTAGGTTACGGCTCACAGCAGCTGGTAATACACTACACTAGCTGGGACCAAGCATAGCTAGCTAGCCTACATTGGAAGATATAGCAGCATAATAATTGCATTACTATGTGGTATGACAGATTTGATAAAGAAAAAGGTTGTCTTTGTAGCTTTATATAGACTATATACCATTTGTTATTCTTCATTGTTATTGCTGGGGCAAACATTAAAACTGCATTTTGATCCTCTTCGAACAATTATTATCTCATTATGACACAAACACAGCCACATCTCCCTGCAGATTTGAATATAAGGGAAAGAAATAATTGAAGACACAAAACCACAATTACAGCCTTGCTCCATGATCACAGCTATTTCTTGCATGGTGAAGACAACCAGTGTTGTACCCCCTCTCGCTATAAATAACTGTGGGATTTAGAGAAACGATTCAAGATAATGGGCTGACCAGACAGAATGTTTCGGCTACACTGTGATGAGTGAATTATTCAGATCTGTCCATGTTTTCTGTCCACTGATGCCCACTCTGTCTTATGAGGAGAGACAGAAACAATGGTTGTCAGAGTGAAACAATACAAACAAAGAAGGACGGAGCAAGTTATCCACGTTACCCCAGTATCTCAGTTCGGAACAGCACAGAGACAATGTCAACTCCAGCTTTTATTTGTAAACTTTTAAGAGGCCGGTAGCTTTTTTAGCAAGCAGGCTTCTCTCTGCTGAGGACAGGGAAGGAATTCCACACATTCCTCTGGGACAAGCTGCTTTTCACACAGGAAATACCACTAGGATTTTTTTATGAGATTTGACAGCAAATATGCGGTAGATTGTGTCTTTATAAACTCACTTTAAGATATCTTATCTTCAGCTCTTCAAAGCAGTGATGCCTTTCATGGCATAAGACTAGCAGACTAGCAGATGACCAAGCAAAGCTTGTTAACCAAATAACAGACTATCTTATGCCTAGGGGTTTACAGGTGTGCAATCTTTTTTTAAGAAGGGTCACATAGCCTACAGGAAATAATTAGTGTTTTACAAAAAAAACGAAAAATTAAATGAGAGCCTTTAAGCAATGGCATGTAAACCAACGGAGAGCCAATGTTAACTGCCTGGCTGCTTCCTGTATTGCCTCAAGACTTTGGCAGCTGGCACTCTCTCAGGTTGCTGCAAGCTGTGATATTTAATTACAACTCATTTAGGCCTACTGGACATTTATCACCGTTATCATGCCTGTGTTAAACAAGAAGTGCATTCACGTTTTCAAACGGCCGCTTTATAATGAAATCCAGTATTCCTTCATTAGAGCACTTCTGCAAAAAGTTAGTGTTTGTGATGAGCAGCCGTCCACCCAGAATGGAAAGAACAGCCTTAATCCCTGGAGCGAAACGTTCCCAGGTTTCCTGTTCGATATAGAGAGCTGATTGATCGCAGCCCTGGTCCAAGCAGCTACACAACAACCACACAATCCCCCTGTAACCTATAATATGTACGAGTCCAACTTCCCTTGACTCATTCCATCGCGTATTCGCGATTTACACTCTTGATGCCGTTTACAATCACGTAAGTTTACAACCGGAGTGTGTTCCCAGTGAGTCGGACCAGAGACCGTTTAGGTAGGCCCGGGATGTTTCTAAAGAGGCCCGCATCTGGTGCCGAAACGGTCCATTGTTTTTGGAGCGAAAAACTTGTCCGGAGTACAACTAGTCGCGTCCTGCGTTGTTCGGGTCGCTCTTAACATAACGGTATGCGCGCAATGTTATTGCATGAGCAGCAAATGTGGGGTTTCATTTAACCACGTCGGACTTTTAGACGACACACATCCATCCCGAGTTGGTAAGACGAAAGTGAAAACTTGCAACAAATGTGTCAGCAAAAGCGAAGGTGATATACTCACAGAACACACATCTGCAGTCCACAGGGTCGGGACGTTATCCGGGCTTTTTTTTTTTCTGTGGACCGGCCACGTCCGAGTTCCGATGTCGGTGGGTGTTCGTCAAAATGGCAGAGCGCAAAAGCTTGGTAGTTGTAATAACGCAGCGTTTCCCCCCTCCACACTCTGGTGTTGTAACGGGACAGCCCTGTCAAGGAATGAACGGGGGAGGATGCCCTCTCTGCACCTCCCTGAACCCTGTGTTCTCCCCATGACCCGTTAAAGAGGCAGGGCAGGGCTCTAAAAGTGGAAGCTTATTTTGAGTTGTGTTTAATGGACACTCGCTTTTGTTTGCATGACTTTGTAGACTCTCTGTAGTGGTAATAAAATCCCCTTCATCTTGCTCATCTCGGTCACGGGTTTTAGGAAATAGTGTGTCGAGATTGACGTCGGTTTATGGAGGGCGTGCTGCTGTTGATCCTATCCTAGCCGTGTGCTTCAGGACTATTCTGAAAATAGAAAGCTTTTAAGTAAATAACAACCTATAGCAAGTTAGACTGCAATACATAAGCCATGTTAGATAAATATGGTCCTTTAAAGGTCAAATTTCTTGATTTTAAATTGACTTATTTAAAGCTCACATTTGACTGCTCCTTCAAACAGTAATCCAATAATTAAATTTTTTGTTGTTGAGTGTTGCTTATATTTAGCCATTTACTTAATATGGCTAATTATTTCCTTAAGTTCTTGTTTCACGAGTGGCTCAAAAAACAATAACAAGCAGTACAATGGATTTAATGATTTAAAATGTGTTTATATTCAAAATTACCCCTTTTTCATCCATTCACGATGGAGCATGACATTATACACAAGTGTTAAGTGTACATCCATACACCCTTTGGTGATAAAAACTGACACAACAGGGCTAGTTCACGGCAACTGACATTTGTATGGGACCGACATTTGTACATCCAGTGTGGTATTACCCAATGGAAAACAACTTGTCTAGAGTAAAATGTAATCAAGTGTAATTTAATTGTTGGTCAAATGTTAAACAGGGATATTATATGTATAATTACATGTCCTTTAGAAATAAAAGCCCCCTCATTTGTTCTTTGCGCAGGCTCATGATTAGGCAAACACATTCTGCTACCAAATAAAATTCACACATGTCCAGTTACACAATACAAATTGCCGTCTTTCGCGCACACGCACACACACACACACACACACACACACACACACACACACACACACACACACACACACACACGTCAACAGAGTTTGGTCTTCAAGTCTGGACTTCAGGAAAATATCACTCACAGTTCATTTCCATCCTTCCCTGAAGGGACCTAAAATTGCCTGCTTCCCACGCGTGACCATACCGCTTCGCTATTGTTTCACGAAAGTATCATACAAAATTATTTCAGTCACAATTAACTGTGGGATATATATATATATAGGACATCTGGTAGACATAAAGACATGTGTCCTCCACGGTGGACGTGGATGGGATTCCTTTTGATGTCCCCAGCCTGTAAACCAGGCAGCCAATGGGAAGCCACCGCAGGCCAGATGCCCCGCCCCCGCACGGCCAAACGGCTCCGGCCTCCCTAGCGTCCCTTGTTCTTTTTGGCGTTGGCCTAAAAGCAGAGGAAGAGAGAGGCTTAGCTCCTCGTTAGACATCAAAAGACATGGGAGCAGATCAAGTGGTGGCCGGCCGACAACATGGTGTTGGGTGAATATATAAGGGCCACACATGCCCACATTTGCTGCTGGTATTTTACCACCAACATTTCTGACGGTCTATCCTTACAGTAATAAACTTTATACGCACGAACGCATGCACACACGCACGCATGCACACGCACACACACACACACACACACACGCATTCATGCATGGACACTCTCTACTAGCCACAGGCCTCTCCACTACGGCCTTCTCTAAATTACTTTCTCTGGCCGTTCTTACGGATGCTTTTCCCATCACTTCCTGCAGAGATCCAGCAGCCGCTGGTGAACTTTGATCGTCCTAAGAACCATTTTACGGATTAACCTCAAACGACCAAAGGGGGCCGACGGTGGGTTCTGACCCCACAGCAGAAGTGTGTTATGGCAGGACATCATATTGAGATAAGCAACTCTTTTTCAAATAGAAAGTTTAAACTTTGTTGTCGTTGTTTTTAGGGCATCTTCAGATCAGCGACTGCAAAACTATCGCAATGTGAGAGTTAATCTAGTGAGATACTAATGCTAGTGAAAGACAATAGAGCACGTGTATATTTGCATTTCAATATACTGGTCTCTTCTATGTGTTGAACAGGCTTGTGTATTGTGTGAGTTCAGGCAGACATCCTTTTTACTTCCTACTGCATTCAGCAAGAGAGAAGAGAGCATGAGCTCTGATTGGCTTTGAACAACGTAAGGCCGCAGCCGTCAATTAATGGCCAAGGGAATAACTGGATGATCTCAAGAGGCTAGGGTGGCTCCGTCGGACGAGTAATGCCTCGTGATTGGTCAGCCATGTTGTAAGGCCATTGGTCGTGTACTGAACAGCGACAAGAAGTACCATAATAATCTCCCCCAATTGACATCAGGATCCAGAAAGGAAAATGCCAAAGTGTGTGTATCGATAGATTGACTTATGGATAACCATCCAATGACTATTGACCTAGTTAGAATCTAATCACGTATTCAGGTCACCTTTAATACCCACGTTGTGGACACTCACAGTGCATACGCACAGGGCCAACGCTAGGCTAAGAGCCCTGGAGCATTAGCTTAGCCAATGACAGCGGTGGTGCGAGCGCAGCGGCGGCCGTACCTTGCTCCCTAGCTTGAGCGTGTCGATCTCCTCCCTCTGCTTGCTCAGCGTCTCGTTCATGCTACACAGGTGGTCGCTCATCATGCTGAGCTGGTCCTCGTAGCTCCGCTTGGTGGTGGTCAGCTCGTCCTGTCGCCGGGGAGGTGCGCAGTGTCAGCGGGTGGGGGTTTGAGTGTGACGGGGCGGGGCGTTGTGTGGGACGAGGGGGAGAGGACCTACCTGCAGCCGTGTGACGTTCTGGTTGGCCACCTTCACCTCCTCACTCAGGGCCTCGCGGGACTTCTCAGCGAGCGCTAAACGCTTGGCCAGCGCCCGGCACTACGTTGGAAAATGGAATACAAAGTTGTTGTTTTTGCTCTCTGGGTGTATTCCAACGCCGTACAGGGAGACGGGGCTAAAGTTTAAAAGGGAAAATACTGTTTTGGTTCCCCGGTGCCGCAGACGACGCGTCGCGCATTCTGTTCCGGCGGCGGTGATTACAAAACGCAGATAACAGACACGTGGCAAATGAGACAAACGCACAACACCAGGGTGCAAATCGGAGTGCCGGCCCCTGACTCACTCCTTCCAGACAATGCTGCAAATACAATTCCTCCTCTGAAAATATAAGAGATCTTCACCGCTGCAGCACGGCTGACCCAAAAGGATTGCAGTGCTAATAATAGTATATACTCCTTAATCATTTAGCGAGAGTGACTCACACATGGACGCCTAAAGGCAGCATTTGGTGTGGAGTTAGACTCCCGTTGCTGTAACCCTCCCACTATCCTGTCCCCAACGACCCCTGAGGCGACCAAAGTGAGTCGGTGCGTTCCCTATAATTAGCCCTGTGTGTCCACCTCACGCCTGAGTCAATTGAGGAAGTGAGCGGTTAATAGTCGTGGAAAGATCAGTCAGAGGAAGTCACAAGGTGGAAGAGGTTGTGGGTGGCAGCCTCCCCTCATTGGCTGCCAATTTGGGATTGTTTCCACGGGGGCCTGTGTGAGCTGTGGCAGCAGTGCAGGCACGGTGTCACGGCCCCCCCGCTTGACGCACACCTCACTGAAACAGAGCGGCAAGAGGGAGCTGGGGCCTGACTCACCTCGGCGTGGAAGTGCACGGCCTTGCTGTCGGACAGCTGCAGCTGAGAGGTGAGCTCTCCCACCCGGGCCATGTAGTGGTCCTTGATCAGCTGCTCTCTGGACTCCTCGTCGCCCACCTGCACGCGCACAGGAGGAGGAAGGTTTCCTTAAAGAGGGCAGACACTGCAGTCCCGTCTTTTCAGCAGAATAAAAATCAAATCCCATCGGTGTGAATCTTGTGTTGCCTGGCGTTCTTTCACTCACGTTCTCCGTGCTGAACGTGGTGGACAGCATGCCAACCTGGTGATGGAACAGAGCAGAGAATGCCGTAGCTTCAGGGATGCAGACCAGGGTCATCACCCACAACTAACCAGAGATGTTACTAAAGGATTTGGCCCGTTTGTTAAGACCCCAGGTTAATTGTTGACATTGTCAATTAGTTGGAAAAAAAAAACCTCTTACTTTTTACCCTACTTTTTGCCCCCACGACTTAGTGAAATGTTACTGTTTCTGGAGATCAAATCCACTGGGTAGACCTGGCCAGATATCAACATATCCAATGTTGTGCTAGCTAGCTCGTTAACCCAATAATGCGAGGTTCTGAAGGCTGAATTGAATCCCCTTTTCTAATCCTTTTTATTTTAATTAATATAAAAAAAAAAGAGGAAGTCCACTATTAATCCTAGTGACAGGATTACCTACCGCCCATGTTTACATATTTTTATTTAATAATACAAAGACAAATTGACAAGATAGTTAACACGTCTGTGTGTTTGGGTCCAGCACACCTGACTGTCCTTAGACAGGCCGGAGGGGGAGCTTTGGCTGCATGTATGAATTTGAGTAACTTCACCTTTGAGTCAGAAATTGATAATTATAGGTAAGGGGGAGAATTCAGCGCGAGTATCCAAGACGAACAGTAGAGCTCTCTGTAAACAAGGCTCCTCTACACCCTTTCCGCCGCATCAGCACAACGCACTGCCGGAAATGTGTTCAAACTAGAGAGCCAGAGTGGGAGCAACAAGCCTCCCCTGCTCTGAAGCATGTGCCTGCCTGCCCGGGCGCTGAGGAGGGGGGGAACCGTCTCCAGAGGGGTAGAGCAGAGACTGGATATCGGAGAGCCGACCCACGGGAAGGGGAGGAGGGGTGGTTCAGCGGGGTGGTCGTACCAGGCTGGTGCTCGTCGTGGGCTCCGTCCCGGAACCCTTTGACACCACCTCCGCGTCCTCCTGGTCGTGCTCGGACGCGTCGGCCGGGGGTACAGCCGTCGCCGGGGTAACGGAGACCGGGCCCCCCCGCGCTGCGGCTCCGGCGGCGGCCAGCTGGGCCTCCAGCTCCCCGATGCGCTGGCTCTCCTTCTCCAGCCGCACCTTGCCCAGCTGGGCCTCCAGCAGCCAGTGCTCCTTCTCCTGCTCCAGGCGGGCGATCTTGTCCTGGCTCTGATGCACCTGCAGGGGGTCACGGGCAGGAGATGCGGGGAAGGAGACACACGGGGAGTGTTGTGTTAGGGATTAAGGGATTTTAGCCTTTTAAAACCCTCTCTTGCAGGTTGGTCTAGTGGTTACGTGTTCCCTGTTGAAAGGTTCTGGGTTCGAGAGCCAATATCAACAGTGTAACTCAATTGTGGGGCGAAAAAAAAGAATATGGCGAAATGCCGATATTGTGATATTCTCTTTGCCAGTAAATAAATCCCATGGAGGGAATGACATTTAGCACGGGACGGCATCTGGAGCGACCCTGCATGCCAGGTTAGGGCACTGCCAGGTCACCAGGGAGATTTTGCGCCTCAGGGAGGATGTTCAGACCAAGGGGATGTGTTTGTTTGAGTGCAATTGAGGATCAATGAACCATGTATGAGCAACAGAATGAGCTTGATGTGGAGGAGAGGCCGCGGGGGGGGGCAGACCTGCTGCGTGAGGCCCTCCCGGCTCTCTGTGGAGCTGGTCAGAACACGCCGGTTACCCAGAGCCTCCTTATATGGCACCGACTGCGGCCTCGGCTGAAACCAACACAAGCATACTGATCAACACACAGAACAGAACACACACATACAGTCATTCTGCATGTTGTTCACCACTTTTTTCGGCCTGAAAATGTATTGGGCGACACCAACTGCTCATGTTCCGTTTTATTTTGTGCGTCTGCTTCAACACATTGTTTAACGTCGTCTACATCTGCCAGTTATATCATAATACCCAAGTGAAGTATTTGTTTGTGTCATTCATTCGTTTGTTGTTAAGCCCTTAAATATTAACAGCTGCTTTCGGCTGGGCCAATTACTGGTCTGTTTGTAGACAAACTACAATATTGTTGGTACTGGCACTCCATTTGAATAAGCAACTACTCGGAACACCCCGCCAATATACCGATAGGTCGGCGTATCCCTTTGATAGCAAAACAGCATCATCCAATATCTACAGCTTACACATCAGCAAGGCTCCTGCCACCCCATAGGCACATGGTTCCCCAGGTTGTGAACCACCGCACTGAACACCTGAGCTGAACCCCACCCACGTGCAACACCTTGAAGTATAACATGATCACACACACCCTTTGAATGGCATGGAGGTAGGACACCGCTTTCTTCTTGTTAGCCAGCATGCTCTTGGCCTGCGAGGGGTCAAGGGTCGTCTTGCCACCCCTGGACCCGTAGCCTGGCGACGACGTGAAGAAGTCCAGGTTGTTGCTGAAAAAGGTGGCGATCTGCAGAGCAACCAAACAGAAAACGCCCCCATTAACAGACGCCATGAGCAGGTCCACACAACGGGGAGGTTCCTCTGGAGAGACGGCACAGCACCAGGCCAGCCTCTCCAGTGGTGTGTAGCGCACTACCGATGGAATTGAAACATTCCTTCCTCTCCGTAATGAGAGAGCAGGGTGTTTTAAGCCAAACACCAAAGTGTACGAGTCTTCAAGTAGCAGTTCAGGGGCGGGCCCCTTGATTTCACCATGGCCTGGAGGAGCGAGTTAATAATAATAATACAGAGAATTGACGAGAGAATGAGCGTAGCTTGCTTAACACCGATTAATGTACTCGGTAGGCCAATTAAGGTTAATCGTCTTTAATACTCCTTAAATAGGCCGAGAGAAAAGACGCATTGTGTGGACAAAGGAAATGGGATTGGTTTGAAGAAACTGGAGAAACTCTCCAGTTGAAGACAATGGAGCCGAGCCCCTCGAGATGCTGCCTCTGCCCCCCGGTGGCCATACCTTGCTAGTGCTGTTGGTGAGTGAAACCAGGGACCCCAACAGGCACTCTGTGGTGGTGCGCAGCTTCTCCGTGACATTGGACAGCTCGCCCTCCAAGCTGGCCTTCTGGCTGTAGTGCTTTGACATCTCTGCAGAAACACACACACACACACACACACACACACACACACACACACACACACACACACACACACACACACACACACAC
>JAOPUD010000044.1:3526541-3536842 GCA_027122715.1 Trisopterus minutus
CACACACACACACAGACACACAGACACACAGACACACACACACACACACACACACACACACACACACACACACACACCACACACACCACACACACACATCAATGCCAGTGAAGACACAACCTGGCAGAAGTCGACAATTCTGACACCAGTTAGCAATTTCTCAAATAAAATAGAGCAAAGTAAAAAAAAATAATCTCCACTCTCATGTGTGAATTCAACTCTTGTGTGCCGGCCTGCGAGATGGGCTGTGAACGGCAGGTCTTCTGTCGCTAGGAGGTGGTAGTGAGTGGGCTGAGGGCGTTACGGGACCACGCTGTGTTTACCTGGGCGGGGAAGCGGGGGGTGTGCAGAAGGCATCGGCGGTGGGGAAGTGCTGCTTCCTAAGAGCTTGGATCAGGTTGGGCCGATACTCGGGGTCAACGCACCACAGAGAGCCCTTTCCGTTGGCCTGTAGACAGGAGAGCAAACAAGCACTGGAGGTCAAGTTCACTGCAACCCCCTTCAAGCAAAAGCAAACAGTAAAGCATCAAGCGGTGTTGATACAGACGGTATTTAAAATCAATCGATTTGTGTAAAATAATCATAATCATGTGTCAACTCAGCTCCTATGAAACTACCAGCATGACAATGTCTTCATGCTGCTAACAAACATAAACAACTGTACTTGCTGTTACAATGTGTGAAGACACGTTTGAAGGACACTGAGCGTTGTTGCTGGGTCAGGAGCACTATTAAGAAGGACCCACGAGGAGTCATCTTCCCCCAAAAACCTATTTTGCATGTGATGTTCAGGGCAAGCATAGGTACCATTCTGTATTGGCCGATGGCAAATAAGATGGTATTTAGGTGGGTGCTGCATGCAGCGCTCAACTGTTGTTCTTAAGTTTTATTATTTCTTCTTTATTATTATAAACTTTGGGACCTATCTCCTTTCTCAATTTTTCACCTAGAGACCGAGAGCTTGGAATCGGGCAGAATCACGGTTTAAGTTTCATTTCCCTACTCGCCTCGTATATTTCCAGTTGGTCTGATTGAGTTACGTTTAGCGCGAGGATGACGTTCAGGCAGTGTTGCCAGATTTTGCAGTGAGGACGTTCAGACAGTGTTGCCAGATTGGGCGGTGAGGCTGGAGTGCAATAGCCCGAGGTGGCTATGAAAGCTAACCACTGCGGACGTCGAGGGGCCTAAACAATATTTAACCTAAAATACCATGAAGAAGCTAACTAAACCACGTAAAAGCTAAATGCTAAAAACAATGCTTGCATGTAATAAGTGGTGAGGGAGGGCCATCAGACCTGTCACTCAAACCTCTGGGCCAGTCATAAGGAGATGCCTTTTAGTGGAGCTGCTGTTGACTGGACATATTGTTCTTATTTTCATGTATCAAACATTTTCTGTGTCCCTGCACACAGAGTACATGTGAGTGTGTGTTTAACATAAAAGTTAATAAGTCAATAAGGCTGCATTCAGGTGTTTATTGTGCTCACCATTGGTCTTTTACATCCCTTTTTGTGTGTTTGTATTTATGTCATCTCACTGACCTCATTGAAGATCCATTTGCTGCTGCTGTCGGTGTGTTCGTCACACAGACCTTGTGAGATTTGCGTATGAGAGATAGATGAGAGGTTCCTTGTACATAACCTCATAGTTAATAATCAGGTTGTGTTAGGTGTGTATTTTTGCATATGCCATTGCAGAAGTATATGATTTATCTGATTTCTGGCAATATACGTTTTGGGCGGGTTTTTTGCTTGATTGGGCGTTTTTTTGTGTATAGTTGGGCTAGACAGAACAGCTCAGTTATTTTATATTTTATCACAAATATATCCAAACTTTATCACATTAGCTAACACTTCATGGCTCTTTAAAAAAAAAAAATCAAACCATTTAAAAAAAAATTGTAATGCATGTAGTGCATGTTTACATTGTTTACTCCATTTAGATTCTGCTCAAATCCCGTCACTTGATTTAAGCCATTTAACATTTCTTTACGTCTTTAACTATGTGGTTTTACTAAAACATATTTCCAACCTCACTTTGCACTACAGCACTCACCGCATTTTCAGTAGGAAATGCATTTTTTAGTCACTGATGCTGTGACCAAAGCTAATCCATTTGAAACAGTTATTTATTATTTTTCCTTGAAGAATCTTAGTGGTGTGAAAGAAGGTTATATTTGGGGTTGTCTCACAAATTTGTTTAATTTAATTTGTGCTCATTCAAAGATAGGGTGATGTGTGACGAAGGCCTAAAATGCTTTAAAAACGTTAATAATCAAGGTATATTCATTTCCCCGGCACAAAAAGTGGAAATAAATAACAAAAACAAAACAAACAACAAACAGAGAAACATTGGAATTGACTAATGGCGTAAATAACACATCGATATTGGCCAACATTTTCACAATAGTGCATTCGTAGTGTAGTAAAGCTGATTATTCCCTTTCTGTGGCAGTTACTTGATTGGAAGAAAATACGATTAACGGCAGCACGGCAGATAAGAAACCTGCCTGTCTGCAGCCCGACAGAGCCGGTGAACAGGAGCAGGAGCCCTACTACTCTGCGTCGCTCCGACTCAAACACAAAAAATAAACAATCCTCCCAACCCCTGCTCCAACAAGGCAGGTCTAGGTCCAGTGAAACCCTACCCCAGTGTTTATTCTGCTCCTGCCTTTTCACAATGGCTCAAGAGGACAAGACACAGGGGGCCGATCAGACGGTGGAAACGGCTCCAACACAAGCTGTAGGGAAACATCCAGCTGACAGCGTATGATACCAGTGTGATCTTACTATGTCTGGAATGACGAGAGCTGAGGTCGGGCGTAACCTTGACTCAGATTACCAGCCGGCTCGGCTGCAGAAAGGGAAGGGAAACGTGGCCATGGCAACGGAAACCACAGCGTGTTTCGTGTGAAAAGCGTGGCTGGTCTCTCATGGCTGGCGGAAGAGCTCACGCGGGGCACCTGCCTGTCAGGCAGCCTGTGACGCGGCCATGTGTTGCTGCTGGCTGGGAAGCCAACCACAACGCCGCCCCCATGCCTGCCGCCTACCCACTCTCACATTAAATAAAGGATATAGATGTATATAAATATATATATACAAGTTATTATCTGCCAGCTCTGAGCTGGACAAAACATCACCCAGCACAGGCCTCACAATGCCCGATTCTGACCGCAGCTAGCTGAAATAAAAAGGCTATTCAATGTGACAAGGCGTTTGGATTGTGAACGCTCCACAAGACAATCAAACCACCTTGAGATACGTGACAATAGTGTTGCTTTGCGGAAGGGCCGGGCCAATGCTTTGACAGTGAAGGTCAATGAGACGGACGTGGAATACGGGTGACAAAATGTCAACCGTCATGTTTCTTTACAAGCTACCTTCTCCTTTGTTGACACGCATGCTCGGAGCCTTCGTGACATGCCCTGCCGTTGGCCCAAGAAGGTTTGTGTGACAAGACAACTTCTGCTTTACACTCTGCATCGCAGAGACTAGTAAGAAAACAGGAAGTGGACCCGACTGCAAGGGACAGACATGGAAAAATAGAATCCCCCTGCCGAATGCCCCTCTGTCGCCTCAGTCCGCTGAATCAGTCCGGTTCCGTTGAGTTTTTGTACTCTATTATGATTGTTGTGTTGCTGGGCTGCCCGGGGGCTCCACATAAATCAGCCTCGTGGCTAAGCCTGGGACATCTACATTGACCTCTGAACGAAAGTATTGACCGAGTACAGCGTCCTTGCCAAATTAAACGCGAGTAAAATAAAAAAACGATGTTGGCACAAAAGGGTCGTGCTTTGTTTATTTCTTGTCAAGACACGGCGTTTCAAACGAGTCCCGCTACGGGCGGTATGTGTGCTCCGACACAAAAAGCCCTGTCTCTCTTTGTGCTGCGCTGGCGTTTCCTGTGAAGAAGGATCCCTGACCTTGAGTGGATTCCACCCTTATCGCAGCCCAGTCAGAGGTCCCTGCGGCCACTGTCACATGATACACACTGCAGCGCTGCATCGCAGTGCGCCGCCGACACAAAGATAGCAGTTCAGGCACGTAGCCCGCTCGCTGCGCACCGCCCCGGCCACGCAAACTCTCACAACCGCCACAGGAGTAGGTTACGGTGAACGCTTGCTAAGCAGCATTCAACTCATTTTAGACCACGAAACCTCATGTGGCCGCTGTGTGTGTGCGTGTGTGCGTGTGTGCGTGTGTGCGTGGTAGCGAGATGTTGTCCACCTACCTTGCCCAAACTCCTCTCGACCTTGCGGAAGCATTTGTTCAAGGAGAGGTTGTGGCGGACAGAGTTCTTCCATCCCGTGGGGGCGTTGGAGAAGTAGGGGAAGTGCTCCAGGATCCAGCCATAGATCTCTTTGACCGGCAGGGACTTCCTGGGGGACTGCTCAATGGCCATGTAGATGAGGAGCGAGAAGGAGAAAGGAGGCTTTGACTTAAGCGAGTCCCTTTCTCTGCCTTTGCCGTGCGCTGAAGAGTGAGAGGAAGAGGAAGGGCCCTGGCTGGCACCGTGGTCGCCCTCGATGTCCAAGAGGGGGCTGGCGCTGGGCAACGCCTCGGGGCCCCCCAGGGTGAAGTTCTGGAGCAGGTTCTCGTGGAGCCAGTTGAGGTTGGTCAGCTCCTCGTCCTCGGAACCGCCCGCGCAGTCCACGCTGGTGGCCAGCGGGCTGGAGGCGCACTCCGCCTCAGGCAGAGTCCCCGCCCCGCAGGCCCCCCGGAGCCCCGTCCGCTCCTCCTGCATGCCCGGGACCTCCGCTTTCTTATCTGGCGACATGCCAATAATTGGACCCATTAACCCAGGGAGTCCTAGAGATGCCGAGACAAAGGGAACAAGACAACGAATGGTTAACGCCGCCCGTGGTAAACAACAGCATGCCCAGTAATAATCGACCACAGAGCCCTGAGCAGTCCTCAGTGAGCGCCGTGCTGTGCTGTGCTGTTCTGGGGTCTACTGACCCCTCCTCTCCTGCAACACTTAAGAGGGTGGAGAGGCCCTCCATGTCCTCCTCCAGACTCCAGCCGAGGAGCTCCGAGCAGATCCCCCTCAAGAGACGCGAACCAATTGACGAGAAAATCTCGACGCCCACCCAGATTTAAGCCAACCGCTTGTCGAGTGTCAATGAGCATTAAAACCGTTTGTGAGGAAGGAAATGTGGCGGCCACGACTGCAATGAATTGAGTGGAGGGCCTGTGCCCCACTAAGTGGACGGCTCTTAAAAAGGGCCGCGGCTCCACCTGCTTCAGAAAACCGGTGGGTTAAGATCCAGACCTGGGGGTCTTAAATCACTCACAAGGCACTAGGAGCCTCAAGGCTCCCTGTGAGCCTGAACAATCAGTGGCAGGGACCTCGGTGAGAACCTCTTAAAATGAATCAAATGGGCGGAGATACTTTGGTGGGACCACATTAAATCCTGTGTTAAATCCCTTTCAGGAGGACAAATAACGACAAGGTGAGGTACAATGGCAACAAGACTGTGCTGGATCTTCTTATGGGGATTACACATGTTAGGAAGGTCGATATTTGGCTGGGAAATTTGCCCTATCATAACTTTTTTTACACAATTTCACATTTGCAAGACAAAAGAGAACAGGAAATGGATATCGGTACAGTCAGAGTGATGACCTTGTATTTCCTTTGGAACCCAGTGTGAGCCGTACGTTTCCTCCAACAACACAATCCGTTGGGGAATATTGGGTAATGCAGTGACTTTCAGGTTTTCAGTAACAGAGTAGGTTAACAGATTGATTTATGATTGACTAATGAAACCTCTTGGCAGAAATTACCCTTATTACAATCAATTGTGTCACAGCCTCATTAAAAGGAGGCCCATTGATATTAATACATGGTGATTGAAAGCACCTTGTAAAAAGCACCAAGCACATCGCATTAATGAAATTAGGAAACGATGTTGTATTTGAATAACACTGCAAGTGTATTCAACAGAAAGCTTACCAGCTTTTACCACAAATGTTAATAATCCTGTGAGTGTGTGTGCGCGCGTGTGTGTGTGTGTGTGAATGTGTGCGTGTGCAGCGCAGGGTTTTAGTAGCTGCCCTACATAACAAATAACTGACATTCATGTTGAAAATCAAACAAAGAAAAACAGTCTACCATTAACATTTGCTCAATTATTTGTAGAAAGGAAAGATGAAGAGATGCTTTGGCCAATAAAATACCTCCAAACAAGGCGTGGAACACCATGCATCCCAATACAAGACGTATAGCAGTACAGTAGTAGTTCACAGATTAAGCAAATATTAATAGACTTCTTCATAATGTCTGTTAAAATAATATCATGTCAATGATAGCCATTGTTAAAAATGGTATGGTTAAATGTATCATGACTCACATTAGAATTTATATCATGTTTGCATATGAATAGGGCTTTCATGACTCATCATTAGTATTGTTACTAACTTAGAAAAATAATTAGGCAGTATTGCAAGAAATTATACTACAGTTAATTGTGTCTAGTCATGGAAATTTAAGAAATTGTCTAAATTGAAACAGAACTAGTATAAAAAAGTAATACATTATATTAACCATTATAATTTATTGATAAAAAAATCAGAAGACAAAATGGACTACAGGGTATTCAGGGTTTGATTTTCCCTAGAGGCTAAAACATAGTTTGGATGATTTCAGTCGCATCTTCCAATCCCAGCCCCATGCAGCCTGTGTGCTTTTACACACTGCTCAATGAGGCCAGGAGCACAAAGAGATTGCTCCTCAGCTCGGCTCAAAACAAGCTTTAATCTATGCCCTCCACGTCACCATGACAACCACGCCATCCCGTCAATTAAGGGCAGATATCCGCCCGACAGGAGAGTCAATGGGAAAATGAGTAATCCATCCGGGCTGGCTGTCACACACCGAGCCACCGCTGAGGAGCCGCCCTGTAGTGAAATGCTCCCGTCAGCAGCACGGTGCGGTGGCAGCAGATGCCTCCGTCTGGGGAGGTCTGGGGGTCTGGGGATCAGGGCTGGGGTGGGGTATGGACGGGTGGGTGAGTGGAAGGATGGAGGGGTGGCTGGGGCTGGGGCACAGTATGCTTGATGGATAGGGAGGGAGGGGGGGGTAGATTGTCTTTTCACCAATGCTCTGACAAGAATTGGGTCAAATTCTAGATGCAGATCGCGGCGCTGTTGTGCACTCCTTGTACATGCGCTCACGATGCCTTGTGCATACAGAGGTGGTAGTGCAAGATGGAGCTCTTATTGAAACGCATGGTGTGAATACCATGACGTGGAGAAGCGTCCTGTGCTTTGAATTTATAGCTGTTGTGTTTTTCCTATCAACGATGACACGGCCACACCTAAAGGAAAACTCCCGGATTTGTTGTTGTGACACATTTGCTCAAAGGCCAGCTTCAACTGGATGTAAAAGATGTAAAAATTAATGAAATAACTACACATAAAAGTAAGACATGAGACATAAACATTCAAATGGATTCACCAAACAGGTCAAATTCAACCACACAGCATTTTCAAACTGAGATGAATCACAGCCCTCTAAATCGCAGAGCAATCAGAGGTCATAGGCGGAGAGCAAACTGTCTAGCGCAGTTAATGTTAAGATTCCTCTCAGCTTTCATCACAAAAGTGGAAATCTGCTCACATTGCTCTGGTCCCAGTAAAATGTACAATTACAATTATTAAACGTTTGGTTCCTGAAGTGATAACCAAATAAACTCAAAACAAGGACCCACTTGTTAAAGATGAGGTAGGAATTGTTGCTCCGGTGAGATGACAAATTCCCAATTAAAAAGGGCAGGACTGGGGAAGGGACTTAACTAAAATGTTACGCTCTATGGGAACAACTTTTACTCCCAAGGAACTGCATTTAAAAACGCCAGAAATAATTTCCATTTCAATTATCTGCATGGCCTCTTTACGTCACTGCAGGCATCAAATCACCAATAGTATAAATAGTTATCGGTTTTATAGTGGGAGATGTAAGGGACGCCAGTGTTTACAAAGCCAAAACCGTTGGTCCTGAAACGAGTCAGCATGTAGTCATGCAACATGGGGCACATGTCTCTACCTAGCCCTAACCACCACCAACCACTGAATCACCTCCAGGAACCAGGGCAGCGGACCTCCACCCGAGCCCCAAAAGACATGACGGAGCTGTAGCCTGGGTCCGTTGGGGGTTCCTGAGGATACTTATCCGAAAGGCTTCCCCAAACACTCATTTAAATATCAAACGTGGGGGTGGTGGAAAAGGAGAGCGAGACGACAGATAAAACAAGGGAGCCGAGCGTTCGTCCAAACACGGCAAGGGCTTTTTCACCCAGATTACTGATGCTCAATTACCGCCGCGCCTGCACTATCGTTGCTCTTATCAGAAAGCATCAAAGAGCACGGCGGCAGGGGGATGCCAGGGATAATGGGGCACTAGTGGGTAAAGAGTGGAGGGGGAGTCGGAGCTAATGAGTCGCGTTGGCCTGTTGACTGCCGCCCATCCATGAAAATACACCCAAGCCCCACTGCCTACTGACCCCAACAGGCTAATCTGCAAGTTAAAATAGCTCTGCACGCCGCCGCCGCCGCAATCATATTCATGTGCAAACAGGCAGCCTCAAACAGCAGGTGCCACGGCACATCTCACTCCCTTTTCAAACTGCTCTTTTATCCGGTGAAGCACTTAGCCTATTAAAAAAACATAGGCACACAAAGACACAAGGAGGAGATCTTTAGGTTGCATTCAAGCCTCCGCGTCGAATACACACGGCGACGAGAGGGAAAGCAGTTGATAATAGGGGCTTTAAAGCTACGGGTCCTGGTTTAGATGTTTATTTTCTAAAGGCACTGTACGAGACAGCATATCGGGGTACCGTTCTAAGCATCAGTGCTCAGTTGCCACGGCAGCCAGTGCTGTAAGAGAAGCAATTGTGCACGTCTGTGCATGTAGAGAGGGCCTAATGTGGGGAGATCAATACTGGCGGAAAGTGCTGAGGGCAGCAGTCTGCTCCGCATTCTCTGCAAAACCATTTTGAAAAAAAAAGCACAGGGAGCGGCCAGTACTGACCTGCGTGCCTTGACACCGATTACCTAGTGCCAGTAAAGCACAGCCCGGTCCCCACGTCATATCTACTTCTGTCTTAAAACAATCAATCTGTGGCCACGTCTTTTTCACAACCAAACCTACCTTTTGGTATGCAATATACCATACTAAAACCAAGGGTGCTGCTCGATAGACAACTTACAGTGCTACCAAACATTTCCCGGCAATAGGGTGGTTTGCAGTGACGCAGGTGAGCTTGTGACACACCCTGTTTACGAGAGCTAAACCAGTTCACAAAAACCAGTTACACCTCTGTATGAGATAAACAAAGGTGTGTCACAAACCCCTTTGGCAAGGGCTGCTATTTGGAGAGACAAACTGAAATTAAGTCTGCCTGAAGTCAATGCAAAACGTTCTTTGGCTTTGAATGGTGGGGAGAAGGAAAGGAGTGCCTGGGAATAGATAATGGGAGGGGGTTGGAAATGCAAAAGCATGTCACCCAAGTAGGGAGACACTTCACAGCTCTGCCTCTTATCTGATCTTCAGAGACGAGATTACGACACAATGGTAGTACATGCATACGACTTTAACTTCAACGGGCTACAACCAAACAGTAGCACACACATTAACAACATACAAGTTATTGTGTGTCCCTCTCTGCCACACCACACCACACATTACAAAAGGAAATAAACCCAAAGCAAAAGGGATCGCTCGCACAAAGACATTACAATTGGTCCCGGGCATGTGTGGCATACAAAAGGCCAGTTGTTTTTGCCCTGGTAATGTTTCAGTAGTGCTCAGTATTCCCCTCACAGTTTCAAACAGAGAAGCAGGAGGGGAAGGAAACACCTCCGGTCTGCTGGGGAAGTTCGTTTAGCAAAAACAAAAATCTGACTACAGACCACAGACCCAGACAGCTCCACTCTGATATGTTAGAGAGTGTGGACATTCTGAGAAACGCTAGGTCTGTTTGCAGTGGAAGTTGGAAAAACGGATCGACTTGATTGAATTTTAAAACTAAAAAAAGTAACCACGTTTTAACAGGCTTTCGTATGGCTCTGAATTTGATTCTTGTGACAAGCCGACTTGCACACAACTCACTAAACATGGATCCTGGCAACTCTAGGACAAATCTATAACCCCTTGACAAACTAAAGGTACAATATATGATATATTTATAGAAATGTATATATGGCTGCCGATGTCCCTGTATCTATCTCACACACACACACACACACACACACACACACACACACACACACACACACACACACACACACACACACACA
>JAOPUD010000044.1:3554255-3565262 GCA_027122715.1 Trisopterus minutus
GTGTGTGTGTGTGTGTGTGTGTGTGTGTGTGTGTGTGTGTGTGTGTGTGTGTGTGTGTGTGTGTGTGTGTGTTCCCCGCAGCGCCAGCAGAGCAGTACCTCCAGGAGAAGCTCCCGGACGAGGTGGTGCTGAAGATCTTTTCGTACCTCCTGGAGCAGGACCTGTGTCGCGCTGCGTGTGTGTGCAAGCGCTTCAGTGAGCTGGCAAACGACCCGATCATCTGGTGAGACCCCCTGGTCTGCAGTGCTGTTAGTATAATCACATCCACATCAGTTGAGTTGGAGTGGTCCATCATCAGACCTGTTATATTATGAGGGCCATTAGTGGACATTAGTTGTTTTATGGTAAATGGTGATAGCGGTCAATTATGTAGTTATTTTTTGGTTAGGCAAATGGTATACAAGTAATGTTATGATGAGTTCTGGAGATTATCGGCAGAGCTTATACAATAATTGAAAATGTGAGAGGTGCTATGGCTTTTAAATTAAATAAACGTATGAACCCAATAATCAAAAATGAAAAGTCTGCAATATTGGCTAGACTAGGGCCTTAAGGTTGAAAAGTGCAGTTACAAATTCAATATAGTGCTGCTGTCAATATTCAGAGAGCCCTAACTCCGTCTATGCTGCATTGCAGGAAGAGGCTCTACATGGAGGTGTTTGAATACACACGGCCAATGATGCACCCAGAGGCAGGGAAGTTCTTCCAGATCAACCCAGAGGAGTATGAACAGCCCAACCCTTGGAAGGAGAGCTTCCAGCAACTGGTAATGAGCCTTGCTTATGCATGCTAATTCTCCGCCACTTAAATTCAACTTAATTGCATAGATGTAGTCCTTGGATTACAGAATAACCCTCACAGCACAAGAGATTGCTTTTTTTTTGTTGCTTTTGAGTATTTTATAGTATTTTTTTATGAGCTGCTGTTTTTTGAAGGTAATAAGCCTTAAACCATTTTGGGTTTTTAAATGTGGAACATTTCAATCCACTGCCGTAAAAAGGTCTCATACATCACGGGAAACTGCACTGCCCTTGATAGTAACAAGATGGTAGTCATAGCCACTATAAAGCTTTTACTTGCACTATAATATATTACGTTCTTGTATACTCTGCTGAATACAGCACATTGTTAATGACAACCTTGATTCATTGCCATGTTTTCATTCATGGATTTTTAATACACTTCACTTCACCCAGTCACCATTTCTTCTTTATAGCGGTTGTTGAAAACAATATCCTTTTACTAGAGTAAACGGGCTGCAAATGACAATAGCCATTATACGCTTTACACCCCGTTATCCTTTTGTTGCATTAATTTAAGCGTCTTGATGGCGGCTCATTGGTCACCGTATGACTGTTTTCCTCCGCAGTACAAGGGAGCGCACGTCAAGCCAGGCTTCGCCGAGCACTTCTACAGTAATCCGGACCGGTACAAGGGACGGGAGAGCATGCTGGTAAGCGACCACCTCTTTAGTGTCGGGTGTGCTTTCCCCGTGTCGGCGACCCGAGACATCCGAGACCGCCTTTTCCCAACTGTCCTTTTGAATATCCGTATCGGCGGCGGTGCGTCCCTTATTCCTAATAATTCCCGGCAATCCCCTTCAGTACTACGACACCATCGAAGACGCCCTGGGAGGCGTGCAGGAGGGCCACTTCGACGGCCTCATCTTCGTCCACTCCGGTGTCTACACGGACGAGTGGATCTACATAGAGTCGCCCATCACCATGGTTGGCGCCGGTACGTGTCTGAAGAACCCGTCTCCCCCGTACCCCCTCCACTACTTCCCCCCACCCCCGTGTGTTTCAAAGGGGTCCCTGTGGTCCCTGTGGTCCCTGTGTGTCCCTGGGTTCCCTCTGACACCTCTTGCGTCTCTTACCCCACAGCCCCGGGGAAAGTGGCCGACAAAGTGGTCATTGAGAATACCCGCGATTCAACGTTTGTGTTCATGGAGGGCTCTGAGGATGCGTACGTCGGATACATGACCATACGGGTAACCATGTTTGTTTTTATTAATTTGTTTTTTTTATCCTTCATCACTGGAAATGTGTTGGTTACTTCCAGTCAAAGAAATGGTTTTGTGATCCTAATCGGTCGCCGCGTTTGTCTCTCTTTCGTAGTTCAACCCCGATGATAAGTCAGCCCAGCACCACAACGCCCATCACTGCCTGGAGATCACCGTCAACTGCAGCCCCATCATAGACCACTGCATCATTCGCTGCACATGCACAGGTAACATCTTAACGCACAAGCCCGTTTGACAAAGGGAAGTGTTTTGGATCGTTCCACACGAGGTAGAGTTAGACAAGCCATTTAAAGGGCATCCTTTGCTTTAACACTAAAAATGCCATCTTATCAATCATTCAGAGCAATTTCAAATCTTGACATCTCAAGCATCAAGCCTTCTACGGAAGCTACTGCTGGATGTGTTTTGCAACCTTTCTAGAGGTGATAAAACCAATGTCTCCCTGGCGCTTTCAGTTGGGTCGGCAGTTTGCGTGAGCGGCCAGGGTGCCTTTCCCACCATCAAGCACTGCAACATCAGCGACTGTGAAAACGTTGGCCTCTACATCACTGACCATGCACAGGTAACGGCCATGTCCTCACACGACGCAGTTGCGTCGCAGTGAAACCCATACCCATAATTCAGCCTTCGTATTTGAAGCCAAAAAAACCCAGTACTGACGGAGAACACAATATTGAATACGTCTGAATCCCGCTGACTTTGCCCACTGAGCACTCTGCTGACGGTCGCTTATCTGCCCCCCCCCCCATCTCCAGGGGATGTACGAGGACAACGAGATCTCCAACAACGCGCTGGCCGGCATCTGGGTGAAGAACCACGGCAACCCCATCATCCGACGGAACCACATCCACCACGGCAGAGACGTGGGGGTGTTCACATTCGACCACGGCATGGTGCGGCTCAAACCCCCCCCCTCCTCCTGCACCTGTGTTTTGTGTGTATTTATTTTTATAATTTTGTACAAAAGCCTCTTGTAATGTGGTACTAAAGCGACGTTTTGCGTGCGGCAGGGCTACTTCGACAGCTGCAACATCCACAGGAACCGCATCGCGGGCTTCGAGGTGAAGGCGTACGCCAACCCCACGGTGGTGTGCTGCGAGATCCACCACGGCCAGACGGGGGGCATCTACGTCCACGAGAAGGGCCGCGGGCAGTTCATCGACAACAAGATCTACGCCAACAACTTTGCCGGAGTGTGGATCACGTCCAACAGTGATCCCACCATAAGGTCAGTGTGGCTCATGCGCTCATGATAACGATATGTCGCTATGTGCAATAATAATTTTTCTTTTGGAGTGGATTTATTTGACTTAATTTACCCGGTTTGTTGATATTCTATTAGGCACCAGTTTGCAAATAGTCCTCCCCCCTACACTACCTACTACTACTTGCTTTTATTCTTATGTTTGGTTATTTTTCTGAGCCATCTCTGGCAAAAGAATTAAATTCGCAATCATAATCTTGCCAACAACCGCGGCAGGGTATGGCCCGCCCCTACATCGTTGGGTGACCGCGGGGTCAAGGCTTTCTTTAAAACCACCTCCTCAACCTCGGTGTCCAAAAGCGGTCCTCTCTGACGTGCGCTCTCCTACCGGCCTGCAGGGGCAACGCCATCTACAACGGGAACCAGGGCGGAGTCTACATCTTCGGCGACGGCCGGGGCCTCATCGAGGGCAACGACATCTACGGCAACGCCCTGGCCGGGATCCAGATCCGCACCAACAGCTGCCCCATCGTCAGGCACAACAAGATCCACGACGGGCAGCACGGGGGCATATACGTGGTGAGGGTCCTGCACACTCGGGATCCACCGTATGGAGTTTTGAGAGCCGATACCGATTTCTTTTCTGAGCTTTAGCCGTTGACCGATACCAATGTTCTTGAGCCGGTATTTGCAGCGGATACTGCTTTTGCTTCCTCAATATACATCCTAAAAATGACACAATGATATAACAAAAAAAGGAACATTTATTGAACGGTCTGTAAATCATGCCGGGGGAAAAAGGAAAAAAAAGAATCGGTGTAAGAAATCGGCTAATGCCAATGCACTTAAAAAAACGCAAACATCGGCCGACCACTACTCCACACAGTTGCGCATACGGGCCACCGGCGTGGGATCGGAGGGTCTGCTCAATGAATGCAGATGATGTGTTGTAGTCGGGGCGTATCACGTTGGCGGCGGCTCGCTGACTCTGTGCCCCTGTGTGTTGTGTTTCCCCCGCAGCATGAAAAGGGACAGGGGGTGATCGAGGAGAACGAGGTGTACAGTAACACGCTGGCGGGGGTCTGGGTGACGACCGGCAGCACGCCAGTCCTGAGGAGGAACAGGATACACAGTGGCAAGCAGGTGAGGGTGGAGCCCGTCGGGACGCGCTCAACGACCGTGCAGACCCGCCGGCACTGGGTTCACAGCACCTTTTTGTGTGGCGAGAACACGAACGCAACAAACATGCAGAGAAGTGTACAGTCAAAAAGTGCAGCGTTTGTGTCAGTGTTGAAACTACAGTCTTTATTACGATTCGATACGACTTTATTAATCCCCCGTAGGAGAAATAAGTTTGTTGCAACAGCCCAGCAGCAGTGGACAGGCATACAATAAGAATACAAAGTACTAATGCAAAGAAAAATAGACGCTAAAGGTAAATGCTAAAAGTAAGGAGAAGACAAGACAAACGAAACAAACAGCAACAAATAGGGCAAACAAATTAAATGTATAATATCAATGATATATTTTTTATGAGGGGCAGAATGCAGCACCAGGGGCATGGAGGGGAACTGACAGCCTTGTGTTAACAGGTCGGGGTCTACTTCTACGACAACGGCCATGGTGTGCTGGAGGACAACGACATCTACAACCACATGTACTCTGGAGTGCAGATAAGGTGGGTCGCGTTAAGGGCCAAGTGTGCAGCACACAGATTTCCTTCAAAATATCAAACCCCCCCCCCCCCCATGATTTACATCAATTGTACATACTCACGATATTTATTCCTTAAAACAGAACTGGTAGTAATCCCAAAATCCGACGGAACAAGATCTGGGGAGGTCAAAACGGAGGCATTTTGGTTTACAACTCTGGTGAGAAACCTTCTGTATCACCTCTCCGTGTGGTGGATGTCTTCAGTCGCCCGTACATAAAGAAGGATGAATAACCAGTGGCGTTTGTGCACTCAAGGCTTGGGCTTCATTGAGGACAACGAGATCTTCGACAACGCAATGGCCGGGGTGTGGATCAAGACCGACAGCAACCCAACGCTGCGCAGGAACAAGATCCACGACGGCAGGGACGGAGGGATCTGTATCTTCAACGGAGGACGAGGTACTTGGATGTAGAATTCATGATGTGTATTGATTACAAAGACCTCGTTTCAAACTGGGGGTGATCTGGGGTCCAGTTAACGGCAGCGCTCGTGTCATACCACTCGCGTTAGTGGAAATTATTTCTTCTGTCGGAAACGGAAGTGCATTTTCAGTTTCACTGTAAATTGAATGGATCCCTGTGACTGGTTCTTTCACATGTATTTTTAATTAGTTAGCGGTGGAGGCTTCTACGTTCTCTTTATCCATGCAGGTTTTGCGTAGTCAGACCTCGTTAATGTACAACATTTACTTTTTGACTAATACATGTTTGGAATTTAAACTTGCGCTATGTAGCGTTTTTACCGATAACTTTTGGTGTCTAAAGAATCAAAGCCATCCAACCGCATCAATTTCGATCAATGGCCAGATGTTGTTCTGTTTCTCTGTGAACCAAGTCGGTCTGCGGTGGAGGAAAAAAGGCGAGCAAATCAAAGTCTTTCTTTTGTTTCCAATTCCCAGGGTTGCTGGAAGAAAACGACATCTTCAGAAACGCCCAGGCAGGAGTTCTCATTAGCACCAACAGCCACCCCATACTGAGGAAAAACCGAATATTCGACGGCTTTGCTGCAGGTGGGGAGCTGCCGCACACGGATTTGGCAGTTTGGCGTCTCCTTAGCATGAGGCTAATTTGTTATTTCAGTCTAATAGTCATGGCTTTGTTGCAGCCTCGCTAATGTGGCGCCATTATAAACAAACAAACGGGGGCTAATGAGGCTAATCAGTCTCCCTCCCCCCGAAACCTGTAGACACACGTATCCCAGAGAGAGATTGGAGAGCAACCCGGAACATGTTATCTTCTATGCAGGTATCGAGATCACAAACCACGCCACCGCCACTCTGGAGGGAAACCAGATCTTCAACAACCGCTTCGGAGGGCTTTTCCTGGCATCCGGCGTCAACGTGACTATGAAAGGTACGACCGGGGTCCGCCCCACAGACCTTGCCGTGGTGCTCTCCTGAGAGAGCCCCCGTCACCCCAAAGGTACGGGGTCCAGGACTGATTCTAACGGGTGGTTTCCCTTCTGCTCCTCTCTCCAGATAACAAAATAATGAACAATCAGGATGCCATTGAAAAGGCTGTGAGCAGAGGTCAGTGCCTGTACAAGATTTCAAGTTACACCAGCTACCCAATGCACGATTTTTACAGGTAACTCTTCCTGTTCTAGCTTACCGTTAATAGTTTACCGTTGATAGTTTACCGTTGATAGTCACGTTGCTTTAAGTGGTTTTCGCGCGAGTCTCTTGCCCTGGCACTAGTTGCTTCCGTGGCACTAACGCTGTGGTCCTCTGGTTCCCGACAGGTGCCACACCTGTAACACCACAGACCGCAACGCCATCTGCGTGAACTGCATTAAAAAGTGTCACCAGGGACACGACGTGGAGTTCATCCGACATGACCGGTGAGTCCCTGACACCCTTTGAATCCTGCATGAAAAATGTATTACTGGTGGGGCACGGGATAGTGTACTGTAGTGGAGCCGGGCTATTCGATCCCCCTTCAAAGCGCACATGTTCGATTCCCGTGTTACCCGTAGCCACCATTGAGAGGCCAACCTGTTACTTTGAAGTGTAGCTAACCCCCCCCCCCCCCCCCGTGCTTTGAATTCAAGCAACCTTAATATCAAGCTCAACCCAATCCCACTACAATTAGTATATTACTCACAATTATCCTTTGGAGAGGTTTGCTGCAGTGCATGATGGGAAAACTGTTGCGTCCTACTGCAGGTTCTTCTGTGACTGCGGCGCCGGGACACTGTCGAACCCTTGCACGCTAGCCGGCGAGCCGACGCACGACACGGACACGCTGTACGACTCTGCCCCCCCCATCGAGTCAAACACCCTGCAGCACAACTGAGACTGAGAGCCCACACACGCACGCACACACACACACACACATACACACACACAGAGCGCCACCTTCCTGGCTCCGTCAGACTCCCAAGACGGACGCAGGCCAACCTGTACCGGGGGGACGAGGCTGAAACCCGGGCTCCAAGTCCACAGAGTCACGTCCAACGAGAACGGGGCACAAGAGATACGCAACTTTATATGCAGGAGTGGGACGTGAAGGGGATAGAGTTCCCCCATCGGACGCCTCGATTCTTATTATTTTATATTTTACAATTTATTGACCGAGGACTCAGGATTTGGGGCGGGGGTAGGGGGGCGGGGGCGGGGGCGGGCGGGGAGAGATGCCAAGGAAGAGCCAGCGAAGCACGTCTGTCCGTTGAGAGACGCAGACGACAACAAAGTCACGTATACAAGATTCCTCATGGACGAGCAACGCTGACTCAAGCTGTCCCCATAGCAACAATACTTCCATCACCGGGCAACCGTTGAGCTTGTATGCACGTGCGGATAAAAAGAAAACGGAAAAAAAAGGACAGCACTTCAGCGATAAAAAAAAAAAAAGATTTAATTTTTAATGCTTTTTGTGTAGTTTTGTATTTCATGCAAAAATCGTACTGTATTTGAATGTCTTTATTTTATTCAACGTGGTTTTATTTTTTTATTTTTCTCACCCAGCAATCGCTCCTCCCCCCCCACGCCCGCTGTAAATGTACTCCCGTCGCAGTATCTTATTCTTTCTGTGAAAGAGAACACGAGGAAACACTAAACATTTCCTCCAGCAATGTTGGCTTATTTACATTTATCATTCACGAGAAAAAAAACAACCTTTTTTAATTTCACAAGACTTGTTAAAAGCCCAGTCTCCCATGTATAGCTTACGTGTCGTTTTTAGTATCCTTGACCTGAACTTTTGCCGTCTTCTTATGGTGTTTGTGGGTAAGAGTCTCTAGATTTCCTCTACAGTGGCAGTCTTCAGTCCAGACGGGAATGCCACAATGTTTTTATACAGTCATGATGTATTCATGTATACCGTGTCCATTTTACAGCTCCACTGTCTTGCACAATTTGTACCAGTTACTTTTTACTTTTTTTTTTGTAATACTATATGGTATATCCAACTCAAAAGGACTAATAAACCTACACCATTTTTACTTGGGTGGAAATTCTTGGTAGATTTGAACATGTCTGTAGGGGATTTTAAGATGTAATGAGCAAGTCTTGTGAGCAGCCGTTTTATATGAAACTTGAGATAAACGTGGCTTCCCCAACATTGCTGGAGGATAAGAAACTTACTCAAATTAAGCTGAGACAAGTATCTATACAGTGGTATGTTTATTCCCCCTCCCCTCCATCTGTATTGGTTTCCATACAACCTAAATTGTATGCATGTATCATAACATCTAGACTTAATATATTGTGAAGTATTCAATAACCATTATGTAGGCGATAGTGTGAATTTAAAGGGTTCAATTTCCTACATAAGAAATTGTCATTTGTTTTTTAAAATAAACTTTATTAGATCATAACAGTAGTGGATTTATTTGTGTTGTCTTCAAAGTATCAAATACAAACATGGAAGTAGGAAGGCAACCAGAACAAAGGCATTCAGACAGTGCTGATTGTTTGAATCAGTGACACAAAGTGAGCTTTTCCCAAAGCGGAGTCTTCAGCGAATTTGCAGAGCTTCCTGTGAAGAGGAGGCGACAAAGAACGGATCAGTAATCAAATCCTCACCAATGAAATACCACATTACGGTTTAACACTAAATAGTTGGTTAAACAACGTTTGCCGTACCTGAAGATTCTGAGGCTCATGGTGCTCTTCTCAAACTCTCTGGCCTTCTGGTGCCCAGCCTGGATCACCTCCTCAGGCAGGTTGGCCAGGCGAGCCGCGTTGAAGCCGTAACTCTTTGGACAGGCCCCAGCGATGAACTTGTAGAGGAAGGTGATGGTCTCCTGGCTTGGGTCCTCACATTCGTTCTCCACCATGCAGGCCTGGAGGAAACAGACGGGTTCTTCATACTTGGCAAATTTAAGACCGCGTATTTGCATATTTAAAAGATGGGGATGGTTGCTGCCAGAATTTGATGACCGCCTGCCATTTA
Source organism: Trisopterus minutus (assembly GCA_027122715.1). Taxonomy (NCBI): domain Eukaryota; kingdom Metazoa; phylum Chordata; class Actinopteri; order Gadiformes; family Gadidae; genus Trisopterus; species Trisopterus minutus. Next base: position 3,563,594 of record JAOPUD010000044.1, read on the forward strand.
GCACTTTGATTCTGTGGCTGGCTTGCTAAGCGGTTGTCATTATGTTTGACGTTCAGTACATAAACTTCTGATGTATTTAAGGAGAAGAGGAAAAAAAAACATGGCAAAACAAAATTAGTTTGAAAGTCATTGATATACTGGATGAAACTGAATATAATGTATTCGTTGAATATAATGTATTCGTCGTTATTGCATTGAAACCCAAATGATAGCCACAATCATCTACCCTTGAGGGCAGGACAGTGTAGTTGCTAGGATGGTTGATCATAGCCAAAAGGTCCTGGGTTCGAGCCCCACCTGCATCTTAAAAATAGTACATTGCATCGTGTAGCACCTAGCTTTCTTGTTGCGCACGGAGAATAGGTTAACCTATCAATTGTTAGTGCTTGGCACTTGGTTCTATGAACATCTTTACTGTACTGACAGCGATATATTGTTGTTTCTCTTTCTTCTGACAAACATACATATTGTAAGCCGCTTTGGGTAAAAGCGTCTGCTAAATGCCCTAAATGTAATTGTAAATCTCACTTCAATGCACGTGAACAAAGTCGTGCTTAAATGACATGCCACCAGGTGTGAGTGTGATTAGCCATTACACGCCGTTTTAAAAATCAGGCTCTTCTGAGTCCTAAGTGGGCGTGTCCACCTAGATGTGTGCTGGATAGATCAGTCTACCAGCCTGCCCAGTGGACTGTAGCAGACTGTGCTCATCTATCCCTCACACATCTAGGAAGACACGCCCACCTGTGGCACATTTTTCTAAACGGCTCGTAACGGCTCATCACACTCACACCTGGTGCCCCGTCATGGGGCCTTTAATGACTAACGGTTGCAGGGCGGCGTACTTGGGCTGAGCGCCGTGTGCCTCTGCAGGCCAGGCGGCCGCTACCTACCATGTGTCCCAGCCGCACCGCAGGGTTGGAGGCGTAGTCCTCCACCAGAGAGTGGTAGTGGGTGGAGAAGAGCGTGCGGCAGCCGATCTTCTCCGCCAGCTCCTTCACCACGGCGCTGGCGATGGCGGTGCCGTCGTAGGTGGCTGTGCCCCTGCCTGCAAAGGCATTCACAAAAAAAACTTTTACCAATCTCGTTCCCAAGTCAGGGGACATGGGAAGGTAATGTGATACTTAAAGTGATTTTGAAATCACGGGGGAAATTTGTCCTTGTTGAATTTGATTATGCGCCATGTATAGCTTTTACAGACGTGGAGCGCTATATTAAAATGGCACGGCGAAACGTGATGGCACAAAATGAGATTTGGAATGGGTAGCATATGAAAAATGGATCTGAGTCCTACAACACTGTAAAAACATGCACAAGTACAGTTGGATGTTTTAGGTTTTTAGAATCAACAGCAGTAATATTGTTTAAAAGAAAATCCTATAACATCCGGTCTTAATTCTAGCCGTTGCTCCCCCAGCATCGAACCCTTACCCAGTTCATCTAGGAGCACCAGGGAGTGTTGGGTGGCGTGGTGCAGAATGCTGGCCGTCTCACTCAGCTCCACAAAGAACGTACTCTCCCCTGGAGGTTAAAAAAGAACAGACAAAACACGTTGAGGTTGAGGTACCATAAGACAACCACAGGGGTGTTAAAGACTACCTCTCCCTTTAGCAGGAGCCAGAGAGGACCGTGGGTAGGGGGGGGGGGGGGGGGGGGGGGGGGGGTGGGG
>JAOPUD010000044.1:3649936-3660418 GCA_027122715.1 Trisopterus minutus
TGTGTGTGTGTGTGTGTGTGTGTGTGTGTGTGTGTGTGTGTGTGTGTGTGTGTGTGTGTGTGTGTGTGTGTGCGCACTCAAAAGCCTTGTAGGAGTGTGTAAGTATGCACGGTATTTTGGCTGATGTGTCATCTCGCATTGTCCTTACAGGCGGGACCTGGAGAGAGACGGAGCAGCCACACCCCTTCCTTTCAACAGGATGGCTCACCCTCTCCAAGTGACAGAGAGGTACAGCACAGTTTAACTGAAGCTTCATTCTAATTCTCTTCATATTCCAGGCTGTCTGCAAAGGTGAATCGTTTCTCCCCTAACCCCACTGCATTATGTAGACGGGTGAAACCTCGGCCTGCTCTGGAAAATCTGCCAGATGTTAAAGACTGTCTTGGCTTGGCACTCCTTTTTTATTTGACTGTGTTCCACCATTAGTCATGAATTACAACAAAGCATTACATCCAACTAAATTAAAAAAACTAAAAAACATTTCAAGGCAGCCTATGGTGGGCTATTAAGTTGACAGTCTTTCAACCTTAAATGCATTCTGTTAAAGATCATATTATTCTTTACCCCCAGAGCTGGTTTATTGAGACAATAAGGGGGGACTTTGGATATTCCAGTGTTCAGGGGTTTAACAGTTAGTTATGCAATCCAACAATTCTATTTTCATTTTGGTAGAATCTAGATTCATATTTAATATTACCGCAATATATTGTGTACTTACACATTACTGCTCTGCTTTTTCACAATGTCCAATGTCATAATCTAACTAATATCCCTGAGTGTAATGTGTTACACTAATGGATTGTCTTAAAAATAATGTGGTTCAATAAGTAAAACATCGAACAGTGGCTAATGGTACATCGTGTTTTTATCCCCTGGTTCTAGTTAAAACATCTATTTGATTTTAGTCTTTTGCCAAACAATTTTTCCAGAGCCAGATATCCCTTCCTGGGAACAAAGGAAGTCATTTTGTTGGGAAAATGTAGGACATACTACAGCATGTGCCTGAATTATTGACGCTTCCTCTTTACAGTGTTCCCCACTAGTGAACCTTCTTAATGGAGGGGCGCAGGCTATGAAACATTTACCATTACATACTGGAAGCAGTGAACCTTTATTCAATTTGGCTACAGTGATGCCTGTTACTTTCTCATTATGTGGAAGATCTTGAGGGTTTCTTTAGGTTATTTAGAAGACTGAGCATGTGTGGCTGTTTGATCTGTGTGCCATTGCACAAGCTTTATATTGACCATTATTTATTTAGGAAGAATTGTTTTATGGTCATGGACTCCAGGCCCGGGCAATAATTCACTTTTATCGTTTATTGTCTTTGAATGAAGATATCGACCTGTAGTGAGGCTAGATATGCCTATAAAATGATCAATGTATGAGGTCTCAAACATCCAAGGAAAAATTACCGGTTTTGGTAGAATTTTGTGTCCATATACTCAAATGTAATGATCCTGTTAGACGGTTGGTAATGTTATTTTGAAATCATGAGCGAGTATCATGATATTGATCGACATGTGTAAACCCTGCCCTCTCTCAGGGTTTGATGGTTATTGGCTAGTGAGGGTGTAAAACAAAATCATTCAGATCAGTTTTTTTCTCAATGCTATACTGATTCTCATAACATGGGTAGGTACAGTGTAAAATGTCGTTGGACAAGTTTTGCCATCAACACTTTGCACCACCTTACTAGGCCCCAGTACAGGAATCTTCTCTCCCTTTTACCTTGTGAAAGCACGTAAGCTCTTCATAATGTACAGCTCACACCATTCTCACTCTGAAGTTCTTCCACCATCACACCTTTTTAATTTATCACTTAACAGTTTCACGCCATTTGGTTTCCCTGGAACAGTCTCCTCATTACATTAATATTGTTCTGATAACTACAGAAACCAGTCTGGCTTGTTTGAGCCGTTACTACCTTGGCTTGAGACTAGACAGGGAGGCTAACGGCCCGCCCATGGCGTCCAATGACGACAGGGTCATTCAGTTTCCTCACCTCTTGCCCCCTTTCTCTACTTCACATGCTCTGTCCTTTTGTCCGTCTCTGTCTCTCAGACTATCTCTCAGACTTGTTACGAGTCTATTCATCTTCGTCTCTCTGGCCAGTCTCTCCCGACGGGATTTTCTGGGCAGTCTGGCCAGACAGTCCCCCAGCACTGTTTTGCACTCATGGTGTTATTTTGTCATTGCTCTCTGTCTCCCTCTCCTCCCCTCCATACCTTCTGTCTTGTTACTGCACTGGCGGGTTCAGGCGCTGGCCGGGATGATAGCCGAACCCGCCTTTCTCTCTGAGTATACTATCTTTGCTCTGGACCATTCAAAACGACCCAAAACGGCCCAGGTAGCCAGTGTGGTGAGTTGTTCTCACTCCCTGCTTCCTCCTCCCTCCTCGTACCCCTCCCCCGTCCTTCTCCCGTCCACCTCCTCTCTTCCCTCCTTGCATCTCTGTGCCTCCTCCGGGGAGTAGGTAGAAGACTGGTACCCACGTAGCTCCAGTGAGGGCTGTTTGCACCCTGCTCTCTCTTTTAATCCCATTTCCTATGGACTATCCTTAGTAACCTGAAGGCATCTCAGTCGTAGGCTAACATTGCATCCAATGGGGATTCATGGTTTGTATTGTGGGATAGAAGCTTTTGGCCTTTACCTCATGCCGGTTTACACCCCTTCCATTTGACTTGGTTCTGATCTGTTACAGCGATGTATGCTTTCTCCCTTAGAGGTCCTTTTAGACTTTAGATGCCTGCGTTTTAAAATTCCCAGAATCCCTTATTCGTTATTTGAACTGATGTGGTCACCCATCCCCACGCGTTTGTTCATTTGGGATTTGTGTTTGTATTTCCCAAGTTATGGTTCAATGGGTCAAGTGTTATTTCTGTCCTGTTTTCCCAAATAAACAAACCGTGTACCTTGTATATTGTCATAGAACCCTTATTATGAAACCAGAGTGTGCACTGATGATTGCATTTAGAAAGCCCATTTGAATAATGTAATAGACTAGATCAACTCAATTGTCACAAAAGGTAAGGATCAACAGAATCGAGAAAAACAAATATTATTGTGACAGTTATTTTAAAAAGAAGTGAAGTGCTAATGAAGAGTCTCATACCTAAGTCGGCACAAAAGTCTGCACTAAAGTCGACACTGAAATCAACACTAAAGTTCTGGTAGTCTTTAAAAACTGAAGTAGTACAATCAACTGGGAAGACAAACCACAGCATTTTATGCAACCATTCTGGAAGCACAGGCCAATCTATCATCTTATCTTTTTTCTAAACTATAGTTCATAATTGTGTCTCTGCATTGATTTTTACCCTCGGACTGCTCTTAGAGAATATTAGCTACAGAGGACCACAGTGCTTCACAACCACCGCTTAACATTTTCGTGCAATCTGGAGGTCACCTGCTCAGACAGAAATGTGTCTCCTGTTGTTATCTCAATATCAAGTGATTTGCCACTTATTCCTTCAAAATGAGTTTTGTCATGTTGATCATGTTTCACCTTAATCTTATCATAATGCCATCGTTGTCTTAATCATATTTCTGAAAAGCAAAAATCCTTACAAATAGATTCTGTTAATGATAGCATGCTAATCAATTTAGCATACGGCTCGCCCCAGGCTACAAGAAACATGAGCTTCTTCTCCATAAAGAAAAAAAAAAGTCCCTCAACTTCCTTCAAATACTGGTTGTACTGGTTTCTCAGCGTATTCTATTTTTTTATTCAGGTACAAATGGACAGAAAAGATTCTTTATTTGAGTAATGCTTTAATGATTTAAAACAAAAAAATCGAATTAATATTAGTAATGTACTTTGTCTTTCTTTTTCGTATATATATGCTGGTAAGTAAAGGTACAATGTAACAATGTAAACTAAATTGTGTCACTTAAAGGTGACACGAATCCGATTCACTGCTCACTCCGCTGGGGACGAACAAACTGTTGAATGATATCTTGGCACACGATTTACCAACTAGTTAACAGTAACCTGTATATCAGGGCCTTATCCCGGCTAAGCTTTTCAGCTGACATCCTACAACGATAAACATGAAGTAAATGACTCTGCACAAGCATGGTGTTGAACATAGGAAAAACAAGCTTTCTCTGAACCTGCTTCTTACCAGTAATATTAACCCACAAAGCTGGCCTAAAGTCCACACTCTTTCAGCATACTAGGACTCTGTGCTGCTGTTTTAACACAGATGCTTGTGGCTCTGCAAATAACTGACAATTCAAACTCAGGCTCTTCTAATTGACAATTTAAACTTCTTTTTACATTTTGTTTTTTCCGTCTTTGTGGCTGTTACGTAGACTACGTTTTAACCCCTTTTTCGTTGTAACGTACCGGAGAGATGCCTTCCGTTTTGTGTATTTAACCCCTCTGTTTTTTTCCAAGTTGCATGAGGGATCCCATTGCTGCCTGCATTGCTGTGAGCAATTCTAATATTGCTCCCTCCAAAGTAATCAGGGAGTAGCACGCTGGGTGTGGATTCACTAACTGTCTGAACGGTCAGGGCCTCCGGCGCGGCTCTCCCTCATGCTCTGTGCTGTTATCTTGCAGGGGGCTTCCGGTCCAGTCTCCAGGTCCCCCAGAGGTAGTATTAATGGAGATGGAAGTGCTTCTCCGCAGGCAAGTTTAGCTTCTCCCTTCCACCCAGTAGCAGTGTTCTTTTCCAATATTTTCTTTAACTTTTTACATTAATTAGTTTCTTGCCGTCCACCTTCTTGAGTAACTGTCGGGAGCGATATCGTAAGTCTTTTCGTGCTGTGGTCCCTCCCTCTTACAGCCTCCGCGGAGGGAGGAGCTCCAGACCTTCGCCCAGAAGCTGCAGCTGAAGGTGCCCTCGGTGGAGTCGCTGTTCCGCAGCGGGGCCAGTCGGGCGGAGGGCCTCTTCCGCTCGCCGTCCAAGGAGAGCCTGGGCCGCAGCGCGTCCCGGGAGTCCCTCACCACGGTGGGGGAGGTGGAGCCCCCCGCCAACCCCGGGTACGACCCCTCGTCGGACGTGGAGAGCGAGGCGGAGGACTCCCCGGGGAACGTGGAGGCCCTCTCCAGGGAGCAGCTGCTGCACCGCCTGCACAGGGCGGAGCGGAGCCTGGGGAACTACAGGGGGAAGTATTCGGAGGTGAGGCTCGCACGGAGGACTGCTGCCTCGCCACCACCTTGACGTTTCATTCCGGGAAGACCCCCGGCTGGAGGTCTTCGCGTCTCTTTTCTATCTTTTTTTTGGGCCGGATTGCTATACAACATGAACAAACAGTACACAGAATGTCCGTATATCCCTTCCCTCCACCAACACAAGCACGTGCGTACATGCATGCATATCTGCACACATAGGCCTACATGCATGCACATAAACAACACACAATCAGTATATATACACAGAACAACAAAATGTGATATAAGATATGAACAGCACTCTGTGTAATACATTAAAATACATAAATAGTCAGGGATGACTAAAAATGATGAATAAAGCCCGAAGGCTTATTTCCATTGTGGTCCCTATTGAATAATCCTAACAATACTATTAATAATAGACCCGCTGGCTGGAGGTCTTTGTGTCTCTCTTCTGTTTCTTGTCGTTTCATTAGCGTGGGAGTTAGCCACCGCGTTCTCTCTCACTGCACACATGTGTGATATAGCTATTTATCTCCTGCATCTTCTCCACCCAGCTTGTGACGGCCTATCGGACCGTGCAGCGGGACAAAGAGAAAAGCCAGGTAAGCTGCACAGGATTACACAGGTCTCTTCCAGGAGGATGGAGAGGATTGTCGACCCGTTAACTGAGACACTGTTCTTTATTCTCGCACCCCAGGTGATCCTAAGTCAGAGTCAAGACAAATCCTTGCGCCGGATAGGAGAGCTCAGGGAGGTAGGTAGAGTGTCCTTTGTTACCCCGCATCCCGATCTTATGTTGGCCTTTTGTGGGTCTGAAAAAAGAGGAGCTGCTGTCAAAGATGTACTGTGAATACAGCAGGGAAAGGGATGCAAAAGTGAGCATCAAAATCACCCAGCTACGTGAAAATATATGCCATAAAATCCAATTATTGTTTATAAATATGATGGGTCCTAATTTGCTCAAAGCACCTCTATCTCTGCCGCCAAGATTCTCCCGAAATAGAGATAGAAGGCCTGCAGACAGGCAGAGAGTATTGATTGGTGGATTGCTTTGTTTTGTTATTGCACAATCTTCATTTCAGTTACTGATCAAAGAACAAACTTATTTTTTAAACATTTAATAGTGCAGGTTTAACTTGAGGTAAAGTAGCGCACCGTTGATGCTCTTGTTTACCTCAGATGAGTTTGCAGTACATATGTGTGTGCAGTGTGTGTGTACATGCACTTAATGTTCAATATAAGTATCTGGGTCATGCACAATTTCAGTGCTCTCAATTAGAGTAAAGCGTAAACACGCTCAGATAAACAGATGAGAGATCTAGGTCGGTTTAACGGGTCATGCTACCCATTTGGATGTTTATTCGACTTAAATTTCCTAGGAAAATCCCATTGTTTAATTGGTAATTGTCTAATCAAATGGTTATTGATTTATTTGTGCAGTATAAGCACACATAGTGGATGGCCACAACGCTAGACACATTTTGCTGTAATTGAAATGTTTCGGTATAATTCCCTTTGAGTTTCACTTTCATGTAATCACAACCAATGTGTTGTGTTTGAATCTGTTGAATGGTCCACTTAGGAGCTTCAAATGGACCAGCTGGCCAAGAAGCACCTACAGGAAGAGTTTGATGCCACCCTGGAGGAGAAGGACCAGATGATCACAGTGCTCCAGACCCAGGTCAGTTCTCATGGGCTCATACCCTGGAAATCAGTCTGATGAGTGCATGTGTTACAGGTTGACCTTGTTGTATTTCTGCATATATCTCAACCTCCTAATGGAACTAAAACCAAATCATAGTCAGGTTATTAAACCCAGACCAAACCTGTGGGAAGCTCAAAGATCGTTGTTCCGATCTCTTTTGCGCCACTTATGGTTTAGAAAAACAGTGAGTTGAAGAGCCAATCTGATGTTTTTGCTCTTGTCCCACTCTGGCGGAACAACTATTGTTGGCTGATGGAAAACACGTCACAAACTGCACTGCTCGTGATTTTACACATAGCAGGAAAGACTCCAATCTACACCCAACACTCATACTACTGCAAATTCAAGGGCTTGTGTCAGTGGGCCACAGGTTCAAGCACCATGTAGGTAGGTAGTGACTCAACAGACATTTATTTAAATTAGCATTTTTGGAGATCTTCGAGATTGCCACTTTAACTATGCAAGCCTGCAGCCCCCATGAATATGTGTGAAGTGTAAATGTACTTGTGTGATCCATCAATACGTGAGTAACGATACAGTATCTTTATAGTGCTGGCCCTGAAATGGCACATTCATATAACCCAGTAGGCAGTTGGTAGAGGAGAACTCTGGTGCCTTGTCACTCACTGTGTTGCTTTCCCATCAGGTGGCCTTGATGAAGCAGAGACTGAAGGGGGTCACCGACCTCGCCGTGCCCTCAGAGGAGGAGGTGGTGTCGGCGTCTGAAGACGCTGCCAACTCCAGCGCCGCACTGCAGACTCCCACCAAGGACACGGACGCAGAGGGGGCCGTCGGCAACGGTCAGCAGGCGTTTGATTAGATCAGAGGGGATTCGATGAGTCGAATCGCATCGATCCACGAAGGGAAAAGCACTAGCTTGATCCAAAGTGAAGGGTTATTTACGACAAAGTACTGTTTGAACAAGCAATTAAAACAAGGATTTGGGAGCACAGGCACAAACATCCATAAAGATCAAATTATAGTAGATGATTTAATATTGATATTATGATGACTGAGTTTATAACAAACAGATTGGTTTTAAAATGTTAACAACCATGAATGGATAACCCAATCAGCAGTATGTTATGCAACGAAAAAACAGTGACCTCCATCCATTCTGTTAAGACCTGCATGATCTTCATCCCTATGACGAATTGTATTGCTGCGTTACTTCTCCCGACCAAAAGAGGGCAGCGATGACTCAGCCCAGGTGATGGAGATGCTCAAGAAGAGGGTGACCAGGCAGGAGAACCTGCTGCTCAAGTGCAAGGAGCTACTGCGGAACCACAAGGAGCGCAGCGCCCAGCTGGGCAGCGAGAACGAGACCCTGCAGGAGCAGCTGCAGCTCAGGCTGCAGGAGCTGGAGAAGATGAAGGTACAGTGATGTGGCTGGAGAAGATGAAGGTATAGTGATGTGGCTGGCAGGAGAAGATGAAGGTATAGTGATGTGGCTGGCAGGAGAAGATGAAGGTACAGGGAGGTGGCTGGAGAAGATGAAGGTACAGTGAGGTGGCTAGAGAAGATGAAGGTACAGGGAGGTGGCTGGAGAAGATGAAGGTACAGTGAGGTGGCTAGAGAAGATGAAGGTATGGTGAGGTGGCTGGAGAAGATGAAGGTATGGTGAAGAGGCCGGAAGGAGAGGGTGAAGGTATGGTGAAGAGGCTGGCAGGAGAGGGTGAAGGTATGGTGAAGAGGCTGGCAGGAGAGGGTGACGGTATGGTGAAGGGGCTGGCAGATATCTGGCGTACAGCCTACAACTCAATGGCCACCGTTGGCTTAATTGATACTTGTAGTCTACTTTTACACATTGTTAGCCTCACATCATAATTGTCATATTTTGAGGTTCATCTTGTATTTTGCGTCAAAAATACCTAAGTCAAATAGATGACTTGGGCAGATAATGATTATGGACTCTGATTGGCTTAGGAGATGGCCACAGTGAATCAGCAGAATTAGGAGAGTAGATTTAGGTTAGATATCACAATTTGGCCAAAATATGACTAAGGCAATTATGCTATCAGGCAAACGATATAATTTATACTAGTTATAGAATGTAGTCTTCATAGAATGTCCACGCAATTAAAACAATATAGACCGAGCCCCCATCCATGGCCTCTTGATGTTTAAACTTGAAGGCCATTTTCATCAATTTACACTCAATATTCTCTCATGCAAGTGTCACACTATTAGTTCTCAAGGAAATGTATTCCGAGACCGCAGGGTGCTAGAGATTGACGCTGGTGGTGTTGTGTTTGCGGGGGATTAATTATAACGGGGCTGGGATACGGGGTGACTCTTTAGGAACGTCTCTAGGAAAAGGACACTTCTGCTCCGGCCTGGTGGTCATAGTCGGCTGAAAATGTCACTGAATTTGCGGCGCTGTGTGAAATGTTGTGTTTCTCACTGCCTCAAGATACCCTGTCCTCGGCTCCAGCAGCAAAGGTCATGTCGACGTGACATGACTCGAAACTCCATTTCCTTTGACACACAAACAATATATTCACATAACACTGCTTATAGAAACATTTGGCAGATTCCAGTGGTTTAGCTGCGTGCTTTGGTGATGCTTCACAGCATCTGGAAGCCCACTTCATTTGGATCATTAGCCGGCGCCTCCCGTGTACACATCTGCATACCTTCTATGTGTGTGTGGATGTTCAGCTGTCAGGGGATAGCGTAGCATTGGTTAACAGGCACTTAGCCCTCCGTAGCAGCATCGAGGTGTCCTGGTGTCAGTCTCTGCTGAGCTGCGGTCTCGGTTAGATACAGCTCATAACAGACCTGTCTGCAGGCCCCCCCTCACCTTAGAGAATTTGCAGTTGATTGAGTGTGGTCTCCTACCTAGAGCAGTTCACTCCAGCGTCGGTGGTTCTGTTCAGAAATGCTTATTAAACGCTTCACAAAAAACTTTATGAATCCCAACCAATTGCACCTTTTGAGGAAAGTTGCACTTTTAAACGGCGCTATTAACGCTTGCATTCGGTACACGCGTCATTGGAGTCCGAGATCAAACAGCTGGCCGATGCAGTGGGGCCTGCATTTCCTCCGCCGACCGCGAGTAAAATGGAAGTGGTGCAGAGGCGTAGCCACTGCGGGCCGTGGGTGCGAACCTGGGCTGTAATTTGGGTCGCATTGTGTGCTGTTTGGGGTTTCTGTCTACGCTTGCGATCATAGGCTTGTGGGTTGGGCATATGGCTGGTGTGCGAAGTCTCATTTTGATGTAATCCGCAAGCATACAAGTAAAGACAATGTGTTACTGTTATATCATAACCTGTTGGTTTTAAGCCGGCTTTAAGCTGGCCATTTTAACGTCAACAATTTAGCGGACGCTTTGATTCAAAGCGACTTACATGTGAGGCGGAGAACCACTCTCCTTTTTAAAAGATTTAATTTGTTTTCCTAGGAGCTGCACACTACAGAGAAGACGAAGCTGATCACCCAGCTGCGGGATGCCAAGAACCTCATCGAGCAGCTGGAGCAGGACAAGGTGAGTGAGTGGAGCTCCTCCAAGCCTCGGCCACATCTTGTCGGACTGCCCAGCTCACCCTCTGCTTGTGATATACGGCCATGTTTTCATTCTGCCACTGAGCGCAGGGGTCAGCTGCCTTGAAGTTCCCTGGCGAGGCTGGTTAACTTTACCCCCCCCCCCCCC
>JAOPUD010000044.1:3789538-3805790 GCA_027122715.1 Trisopterus minutus
ACACACACACACACACACACACACACACACACACACACACACACACACACACACACACACACACGCACACACAAGCACACACAGACACACACACACAGACACACACACACAAGCACACACAGACACAAGCACACACAGACACACACACACAAGCACACACAGACACAAGCACACACAGACACACACACACACATTGTCAGCTGTTTGTACGCATTTAAGGGGAAGGTTGCTGGTTTGCCGGTATTTTCGGGGCTTAAAAAAAGAAAAATCCGAACATGTCGGATTTCACACACTTTTGTGTCACCGTATGCACGCAGATTTCCCACCAAAAACGCTCGTCTAGACACGGAATGACAAGTAGGAACGCAACGCGATTTGCGTTCAGATCGTTGTCGTGTAAAGCCTGCCTAAACCTCACTGCTCCCTACGAGCTGTCTGTGAAAGGCTGAATGTGAGGCAACTAATGTGGAGCGCTTTGAATGGCCATAGGTTAGAAAAGCACCATATCAATGCAGACCATTTACTTACTACAATAATTAAGTATTACGTATTTTATCGCATGCCGAAAAACAAACCACTGGGATATATTATCCAAATCCAAATACTGTTGAAGGTGAGACAATCATTCTACTTTCCAAAAACCTACTGTATATCTTTAATGAACTGAACCGCTCGAGGCATAATGGACTTAGTGTGAATGTTAAGGGCTCACAGGTCGTCTAGGCAGTCCGCCGGCTGCTTCAGCCTGTGGCCCTCCAGCAGGTAGTCGTAGATCTCATGGTTCTGGACCCCAGGGTAGGGGGTCATCCCTCGGGTGGAAATCTCCCACATGGTGACCCCAAACGCCCACTGCATGACAGACATTATACTTCATTTAGTGCTTCATATATGAACAAGAATGTATTCATAGTTTTCCTCTTCATCATCAGCACTGTTGGATATTATTGGGGAGTAGTGTATTTCATGCTTTTTTTTGTGGCTATAATTACAGTAGTTTCAGTTTTAAGATAGGGACATATGAATGTTACACAATGAGGAAAGTCCCTCAATAATTTCAAAGAAGTAGAATATTTTGTACTGATCTTTGGATCCTCCCGATGTTGCAGCAAACACTCCCTTATTACTACATGAAGTGAAGTCATGCAGCAGAACGTGTCAAAAAGAGGACGTTGGTCTCCACAGGCGTGCTCACCACATCGCTCTTTACGGTGAACACCCGGTCAGCGAGACTCTCCATCGCGATCCACTTCACCGGCATCTTGGCGATGCGACCCTGCCTGTAGTAGTCCCCGCTGTAGATCTTTTTAGACAAGCCGAAATCAGCCACGCACACCGACATATCGTCACGCAGCCTGTCAGGAGAATCGAGAATTACAGTGTGAGCTGAATCTGGGAGTATATTGACACGAAATTATGTTAAAATCATGTCATTGTTTGTTTTTGTGCTATTTCATGAAAATAAAGGGTCAATAGAGTTTGATTTCTGTCAATGACGTCATGACTAAATAATTACTCAATATCAGTCAATCTTAGCTTATGAAAGGAATTTTGTATCGGTGCGTCCCCAGTTTCAGTATTCACTCGGTCTGGTCCCTCTGTGAGTCTCACATGCAGTTCCGTGCAGCCAGATCACGGTGAAGGAAGTTGCGGCCGCTGAGGTAGTCCATCCCCGTGGCGATGTCAACCATGAACTTTAGCAGCGTCTGAGTGGGCAGGAACTGTGTGGAAGCAAGTACAAAAAACTTTAGTATCCTGAGTAGACAAAGATCATGGAAAATGTATTGCTTGTAAATAACAAAAAACTGAGAAATATGCTGATTCTAATGCCGTCTTATTCACACCAACTACTCTTTTCATAAATAGACACCTGCTCACCTACAATCCCCCAGCCCCTGGCATTGTCTTTAAATGGGTTAGGGTGGAGTCAAGTTAGCATCATAACACACACAGCCCTGCCTCAAGACATTAGATTAGAGCCACTGGGCTGCTGGGCTGCGAACTAAATTCAGTTTGCTAATGGGTGGACCCCAGTGGGTGATGGTGATGACGCTAATGGTGTTCTGACAGGCTGTAGGACGGCAGACTTTCCAGACCTAACGAGCCAAGCGCCTATGTCCTGGTTGTGTGAGACAGTACAGCGGCTATGGTCTGGCTGTGTCAGACCAGTACAGCGGCTATGGTCTGGCTGTGTGAGACCAGTACAGCGGTGCATGGAGGAAACCCCAGAACCCAAACTCCTCACCACATCACTGTCTCCCAGGCGGGTGCGGAGCAGGAAGCTGTGCAGGTCTCCGTGCTTCATGAAGGGCAGGATGACCATGGGCTTGGGGAAGTGTCCGGAGCCTTCCTCCAAGCACACGCCTGGCATACAAAAGCATGCGTGCAAACACACACACACACACACACACACATGCACACACACACAGACACACGCGCACACACACACGCACACACACACACACACACACACACACACAAACACAGGGAAACACACTTAGCTCTCTCCTCATAATCTTGGAATCAAATCACAGTGAGTATCAATTATGGGAGTCAACTATTTAGAGAAGGCTAAAGTATGGATTATTACATTATATTGGGGAAGTTCTACCTTGTAGCCTGATGACATTGGGATGATGGAAGTCTTTCATGCAGGCTGCCTCGTTGAGAAACTCATCGATCTCCCGTTGGGAAAAGCTGTCCACTGGATAGGAAAGAAAATAACAACGTGAGCTGATTTATCAAATTGCTTAAATGGAAAATTGTGAGTACATATGGTTCAGCAAGTATATATAGTCATTTAATTGGACAAAAAAATATTGTGAATGGTTTTATTTGTGCATATAGCGTTTTTAAAAGTAACCTCATCCAGAGAATATAGCTCACTTTTCATGGTCTTCACAGCCACCTTCTCTGATGTCCCGTTGGGTTGCCTTAGGTGTCCCTCCACCACTGAACCAAATTCACCTGTCGGAATACGCATGAGTAAACATCTGTGTGACTTCATGAACTGTAACTCTCCTTGGGACACATTCAGTCCTCACTCAGCTCACCTTCTCCCAGTATCTTCCCAATAGAGAGCAGACTCCTAGCAATCATGACATCCTGAAGCTTGGCCTGGAGCTCTTCGCTAACCCCAAGGTTCCTCACTACAAGACATACACATTTCACTTATTAATGTCTATTCAGCACGGTCAAAAAAGGTACAGCACACACACACACTACACTATTCCCCCTCCTCATTCCAGAACATACGTGTGACTTCCACCACAGAGCGGTTGTAGCTCCTTGCAGGGTTGTACTGGACCACGGGCTGCTGCTTGGCTCCACTTCCAAACAGTCGCCTGCAGAGGGCGCCAGTGAGACGCAAAAGCAACGGGGAACAGAAGCAGAAATACCACAGGGCCAAAATGAGACACTTTGCAACATCAACAGTCCTCCCCACCAAGTATGACAGTAAGAGCACTCTGCGGGGAAGAGGGCCGGCTCTGCCACGCTATTGTTTTGCTGTTGAGCTGGCATCCCGTGCAACGCTGTTATCACCATCCTGCATGGCGGCACTGACTCACAGACGTGACAATAAATTCCTCAGCTGTTGGCAGGGTGTTTTGTGAGAGGGGGAGGGTGGTGTTTATGTGGAGAAGGAGGGGAGGATTCTTGGGGGTTTGCAGCCCGACGACTTCAGCACACCAGCTGCAGACCTCAGGTGGTGCAGACAATAGGCGATTTACAGGAAATGGCGCCCTCGTATATGAACTCAGAACGGAAACATTTAGTTGATAAGGTCCTGCAACGGGTGTTAGTATTTTCGAGGGGAGAAAAAAAGTCTCTGAAAAACTACTAGTGTTGATGTGTAATCTCCAATCCAAACCATGCCCCAAAGCTATCCAAATAATTAGCACAGATGTTGATGAGATAATCCTGTAGGGTAGGATAGTATGTAGGGCCACATCTGCTCCGTAATAACCTGTATCAGATTTCACTGCTATGCCCCGTTTCTAGTCGCCTTGAACCACCAATCCCCTCGGCTCATGCAGCCATGGAACAAAAGTCGCACGCCATCCTAAAGCTCTGCGAACAGTGTGTGCAAAATGTGTGCGTCCAAAACATTGCCACGCTGAAATGGCGACCATTAATTCCATGGCTGTCGGTGGACTTTCCAGAAACTTTGCACCAAATGGCGCGTCACTGTGACTAAATTCCACTTAAGAAGTCAGTGTGGAAGAAAGTGTCTGCTGGATAATGACTTAACGGTAGATAGCAGTGGACAGACTGGTGGTTGAAAGTGCTAATGATAATGATTAAACAGCGGTAAATAGAGCCGGTTTAGTCTATGACTTGAAGCACACATGCCAACGTACCTAAACAAGCTGTTCAGTGTGCCATTGTTGACACAGATAGCCAACCAGAGGACCAGCAGCAGCAGGAAGGCCCCCGACGCCACCGCCAGCACCACGTAGTAGGAGTCCGCCGCCCTGGTGTCGGGGCTGGAGGACGGAGAGAGGATCCAGGCTGCAACCAAGGAAAGAGAAAAGAAGAGATTAGGGAGAAAGTTCAGTTCGGTTTACTCTTTCAGCCCATCTGATCTCGGAGGAGAAGGGAGACCAGCAGGTACGTCAGAGAGGACAGGAGCTTACTGTTCTCCGGGACAAAGATGGAGACCAGAGGGCTGGGCATGCCTCGCCCCGTCTGGGTGCAGGCGGCCACCTCCACGGTGTAGGTGGTGTTGAATTCCAGCAGAGCCACGTAGGCCGTGGTGGAGTCGCTGTGGGTCTGACACACACACAGACAGGCAGGGGACATGGGGTTGAATGGGATTTGTGTTTCGTTTTTTTTTGTCTATTGTCTATTACAAAGAAAACAAATTAAACTCATTCGTCATTAAACTGAATAAATGGACAAATAATATAATATTATATATAAATGAATTATTATATTATATTGTCATTGTTATTATTATTAGTAGTATATAACAATAAATACAAAACACAAACAAATACAATTGAATATTGATATGGATTGTAGTTGTAAAAACTACTTTAAGGCGACCATGAATATTGACAAAAAGTGTAGACAGAAAAAGTGAGATGAGAGAGTCTGTTTCCCAAAAGCCAGGACAACGTGTGGAAAAGGGAACAAGACTAAGCGTCCAGTAAGCTGCAGATGTTCAGTCACACGTGATGAACACAGTCCTGTGTTTCACAACACCTCGTGACGATGCGTGGGGGACACAGAGCCGGACAATTACACACACTACACTCACAATGAATCCTGCCCATGGGGAAGTGATTGTGTGATTCATATAGAATAAAATATGTGGCAGGATAATAACATTACACTACAGATATCTTTTTTTTAGCAATGTGCAAGTACAATGCACACGGATGAATACGTTTATTCAAGATATTTATTTTTGGTTTGTCATTTTGGACGGCGCTTTCGCCGTCTTATTTTACGACAATACAGATGCAGATCACACGTCAGATACAACAACTGGCCTTTCACTCATTTCCAGTCATTGCGAGCATTAAAACAAAGGCTTTGTGTGTCATGACATCACCCATTCGACCGGACAGCGCACATGGGTTTTGTCGGGCCCCGCGTCGAGCCCTGCCTTGTATTCATATTCCATCTACTCAGTATGACTCATGCCTAGGGGCCCGAAGGAGAAAAAGGAAAAGGGCCCTTTCCAGGTGTAGAATGTCAGTGTTTTTTTGTGTCTTTCTGTGTTCACAATTCTTAAGACTATTCCACCTAAGTCTATACCTACCCGTGCTGTATTAAATCCTCGAATAAATAAGCTGAAATCGAACACAGGTTTAAAACACTGGAGTCAACTTCCTCTTCCTACCACTTCCTACCACTTCCTATCACGTCTGTGGGGGGCAGGAAGCACGGCATTGTACTAGAGAGTATCCGAGTGGAGTCACAGCACGGTGACAACACAACCCCGCTCCTATCAGGGGACGGGAGCGGGCAACAACACATCTCACAGAAGTTGCCACTATTTATTCAGGGTCTCATGCCTGGACATCCAGGAAGTATTAAAAGTGTTACGAATGATAGCACACACACTGCAGGACGGGAAATGGAAAGTATTTTGTTATAGTCAGTGAGTCACAAATGAGTCATAGCAAGGTTATAAATGAGGACAGCGTTGTTATCTCTCACTTTCAATTCAATACGCCAATTTGGCAATTAAGCTGCGGCAGAAAAACAAGAAAATCGTAAGACCCGACAAGAATATCCACTATATGAGACGTGCTATTCCTCTCCGCACCGCCCGTCTCCTCACCTTGGTCTCCCGCGTCCCATGTCTGACGATGACGTCGTAACCCTGCAGGATCCCGTTTATCTTGTCCGGGGGCGGCGGCTTCCACCTGACGACCAGCATCGTCTCGTTCAGCCGCAGCGTGACGTTACGCGGATACACCGACGGCACTGGGAGGAGGAGGAGGAGGAGGAGGTGGAGGAGGAGGAGGAGAAGTTACTGGCATGTTAGGCTAAGGCTTCATAACAGCTAAGCTACAATTTTACCCTGAGCACCAACAACACAAACACTACAAAATGATCAATCCCTGTGATCCCTGTAACTTTGTTTATGACATGGCATGCATGACACATTGCAGTAATCTTCTAAGTCTTCGGTCAAAGTCTTTTGACCGAAGAACTAAAAACTCCCCCCATGGGGTCTCCTGGAAGGAACTGGAAATCGGCCGCACCCAGTATGTTTTCTCTGTGATGACAATCGTATTTCCTATTGCATACCCACAGGAAAGCATACACTTGGCGACTAGTTTTTCAGGGAATTCCTGCCATGGATACTGAATTTCAGTGTGTGTGGTGAATCAAATTCTTGAAATACCTTTTTTTTCCCTCATAATTATTGGCTAAACTGTTGTTATGGTTTTATAATAGCCTACTTTAGAGACCTTGGAAAGACTGTATCCTCTTATGATGAGGGCCTCAAAGAAGACCTCCCCTTAAGTTTCCACTGTAGCCAAAAGACAACACTCAATCCAGATAACCATCGCAAATCTGCGACGACAAACAAAAATCCTTAGGCCAAACAATTTGTTGGAGCAAAAAAACTGATCAACCATGGCAGCCGCATGCGACAGCCATTGGCCTAGCCTCCTGGTAGCCCGGGGGCCCCACCCACCTCCCTCTGTGGTGGTGTCCTGCATCCAGGGGCTGCCCGGGGACGAGCCCATGTCGTTGCTGCAGGAGACGCTGAAGTTGTACCCGGTCAGGGCCTGCAGTCCCGGGACCTCGCACTGGAAAGGGGGCACCGTGGCGTTGATGAGCCTGGTGTTCATGACCTCGCCAATTCTCCGGCTCACTTCTTTAATCTGAGGGAGGGGGGGGGGGGGGTTAACCTTCACGGCCACAGGCTGTTCACCAGCCACACAGGCTGTTCACCAGCCATGTTTTGTTGAAAAGATGAAAGACACCGGGAAATACAGAGTATACAGGCAGTTGAAAATCAATGTCAGAAGTTGAATTGTAACAGATAGAATTTGATTAGAAAGATAAATAGACTGGGTTTATTTTCATTCAGTGGTTGCGTTTGACCCTCGTTGGATGGGTGTGGTTATCTAAACAGCCGGCGCTAGTCAGGTTAGTTAATGGAGTCCCTGTTAGCAGCCCAGTGTGATGCTCACCCTGATGTGGCACCTGGTTAACGGAGAGAAGCCGTCGTGTCCCGGAGTCCAACTCACAATCAGCTTGTTGGACTGCCTCTCGATCACCGTTACCTCGGAGACGGCTTGAGGAAGCACTTTAGAAGGGAAAAATAGAACACAAGAACACACACACACACACACACACACACGCGCAAACACGTAATTAAAAACAGCCCTTAGACAAGGCTTGTATATTCGTTTGTTCGTGGTGCCTACAGAAATGCTGGAAAGACATTGACTGGAGACGAAGCCTAAATGT
Organism: Trisopterus minutus; assembly: GCA_027122715.1. NCBI lineage: Eukaryota > Metazoa > Chordata > Actinopteri > Gadiformes > Gadidae > Trisopterus > Trisopterus minutus. The sequence goes on from JAOPUD010000044.1 coordinate 3,797,480, forward strand.
TACCTCTTATGTGGACATTTGCTTCTCTGGAAGTGCTGACACCTTTCTTGTTGTAAGCTTCACAGTTGAACTGAGTATATCTGTCCACTCCTGAAGACCAAGTGTAACAAACGGGAAACAATAAGTACAGTACAACACTTTGACTCTGTGATATGGAATAACTGTCTAATAAAACACGACAGAAAATATATTTCACTACGATACTTGATTCGGAACAATAACGAACACCACTAACCACTTGGTGAGTTGCACATTTCTGAAAACCAACGTTTAGGAGTGTTTTAAGGACAGGTTTGTGAATGTCCGTAGCCAGCCATTCTGAAGCAGGCAGAGGCGATTCTAAACGAGCCAAATACCCGAGACAGGACAAATAGTAAAAATTTCGGTGTAAACCCTTATTTCATCCAAGACAAACCAGAAAGGGGCCTTAATGTTCAAAATACCGGAATTGTCCTTTTGAGTGACAGTATATCAGGATCTGAAATAATCATGTGCAACTGCATACGTACAGAAAACAAAGAAAATCGCATGATGTTAGATACTGGTTTATACCTTTTTTATCGCCAAAGTTTCACTAAATCGCTTCTGCATTTTTTAATACCAACAGACATGTGATTGATTTTGTTTTCTGTTATCCACAAAATCTTTCAACCAGCACACGACTCTGCCCAGTTACAAAAGGCCTACGAAAGCCACCAAATAATGTCTCTTTTGTGCCCACTGTCCGCTCTGCGGCTGTGAACTATTGGAACAGTGCAATTCAGAAGCCATCCTTTTGATTGTTGACTGGAACCAGCGTTCCTTTAACTGCTATCAATCAGACTTGTTTATGCGAAATAACCATATTTTAACTGATCAAAGTCCTCAGGGAGTAATATAATTCAGTTCACTCACCACACTGAAGTTGGTAAAAGGACCTTTGAATCTTTAAGGATCATGGTGGTAATGTAGAAAGTAGAAAGTAGAAGGGGAAGTTTGAATAGGTCACTGACTGATAATAACATTCAGTTACCACTGAAGGCAGGGCATAGCAAACTGATGTCAAAACCCTAATTCTAAGTTAATGATAAGAATTTACTGAATGCCGTGAGTGAGTGAGGCCACAATAGGCATTGAGCCAGCCGGATTGTGGTCATAAAAGTTTTTTACATTCCCATCGTTGGTCAGGAGGGGAATAAAAAACAATTGACTGATTTTATCTTTTGGTTTGCATAAGCATTACTTGGTGCTCAAATTATAAATCTTAGGTTTACGTGAGAGAGAGAGAATGTTTGATAGAAAGAGACAGATTTGTGTGTGTGTGTGTGTATGTGTGTGTGTGCGTGAGCGAGAGAGAGAGAATGTGTGTGTGTGTGTGTGTGTCTGCGCTCGCGTGTATGTGTGTGTTTTTCAAACGTTTTTCAATCTCATGCCAGTTTGCCAAAGGTCACTGTGCAAACATCTGCAGTAGCAACACGTGGCTCACTTCAGGTTTGAGGATGACATAGTGTAAAAGATTAGTGAACGACACTGGCCAGTAGAACACAAATACATTTGGCACAGTAAAAGCTATAAAAATATAAAACATGAAAATGGGAGGTATCTTGTTCTGACCCTTTCAGGTACACAGGAGGGGGTATTTACAGAAGTAAGAGAGAAAGTTACCCACTGCTCAAATAGGGACAATGAACGGCATAAGCCTGTGACTTGGACAAACTGTATATATAATAAGCCATATGGCAGCGGACTAAGGGGCCTATAATCATCAGGTTTGGAAGCATTCCATTTCACCAGTCCATCCCAAAATATTCCGTTGCTGCGTTTCTTTTTTTTTTCTTTCAACCACTCATCAATCAGCCGATGCAGAGTGCACTGAACAACAGATGGGGCAGAAAGCGAGCGTCCCTCCAGACCCACTGTAGCACTGGCTCTTACGTAACCTTCATTTGCTTTGGAGAGGCCGCCCTTAGCCTCAGAGTTCAGTGCGTTCAGGGCAACAAGGGGCACAAAATAGAGGCTGTTAGTTAGTTAGTACCCTAAAGAGTGCACTAATCACTGTCACCGTTGTGTAGCTGCGCCATGTGTCGCATAAAAACGAATCGAGCTGACAATTCATTTAACAGAGATTCGCCTGTCATTGTTATTATTAGAGTCAAACCGGCGCGGAGTGAATGGGGTGCATATGTTGAGTGATGTATAGGAAGAGGCGCTTGTTGTGTTGTGACCGTTGGTGCATCGGTGGGGATGAAGCCAAGCCTGTATGCCCAGCCTGGATACAGCAGGCCTCACTTTCAACCCACCCCTGACGGGCTGTGGGTTCACCCATGAATCAAGCCATTGTGCCGGGAGCCAACCCCCGAGCACTCTCTCTCTCTCTGCGTTGCCCCCCTCCCCACCACCACCACCCCAACCCCAACCCCAACCCCCGACACGCCGTTTAATGGCTGGGTCCGAACACAAGCAGAACCAAAACAAAGCCCTGACCCTCTACCTTTTAGCCTCTTGGCTTGCGTTTCGGAAACACGTTCCTGAGCCCCATTCAAGAACATTTAAGTGCAATTCCTAGCACAGAGCACTGTGGATGAAAGGGTGTAGAGTACAAAAGGAGAAGGCTGTATCTACGCAATAAAGAGTACAACAATGTCTCTCTTTTTTTATAGGAATTTAGTCTTGGTGGTTGAATACCAAACAAACCACTAATTAAGTACCGACTATCCCTTTAAACACTGGCCTGCATTAGTTCTACTAATAAGGCTTATTGAAGCTGTTGATACATCCCAGTTCTCCCAGGGCTAGGCAGTAGTTAAGCACCACCAACAGTGATACAGACCATGGTGAAACCACGGAAGAGGACAGACCACTGACTCTAGCGCAGACACTGTGCTGGAGGTAGCACAGACGCTGAGGTAGCACAGATAAGGCAGAACAGAAACTACTGGATAAGCTGAGTAAGGACTGCATCCTTCATCTCTTCTTTAAAGGAGTTCAACATTCCCACTGCTGGTCGGGAGGGGGGATAAAAACCAATGGACATACCAATGGACATATCAGTTGGTGCTCAATTATAAATCGTATGTTAACGTGAGAGAGAATGTTTGATAGAAAGAGAGAGAGAATGTGTGTGTGTGTGTGTGTGTGTGAGAGAAGAGAGAGGGAGAAAGAGTGTGGGAGAGAAAGAGTGTGTGAGAGAGAGAGAAAGATAAGACTGTGTGTGTCTCTGTGTGTGCGTGTGTGTGTGAGAAAGAGACCTTGATCAGGGAGGTGAAACCCTCCAAGGTCTACCAGCCTCCTCTGGTGTTCTCCGGCCCAGCACAGGACTCACTGCGAGCGCGTGTCTCTGAGTAGTGGGCTGGCGCTGGTGTCTCACCTGGCACGGTGTAGTTACTGGGGGACGGGCGGTAGTCTCCGTCGACGGCTTTGCCGTCCCGCAGCCAGCGGATGCTGACGGGGCCGGGGGGCCCCACCGCCTCGCAGGACAACACGAACGAGGTGTTGGCCCTCACGCTCACGTCCTCTGGGTGTCGGATGAACGTCGGCAGACCTGGAAGAAAAAAGTAAATAGAGTAAATCCACGGCTTCTATCAGTCGAGTACTGATGAGACAATCAACAAATCAGGTCTTTGTACCTGCCCTAGATCGACCTCTCATGTAATTGTTTTGCTATATAACCGCATTTAGTTTCTATATCAGCCAAATGGTCAATTCTGCCCATCTGGGGGCAGGAGTTTGGTGGCGATGTGTGTGTGCTGTGTCTCACCCTCCACCTGGATCACGACCGCCGGGGACTCTATCGCTGTGTCGCCAAGGCTCAGCCGGCAGTGATACTGGCCCGCGTCCACCCTCTGCACATGGCTGATGCTGCATTACACATTACAGAAACACATTCACCTTCATCATCTTCTTCATCATCATCATCATCTCCATCCTCCTCATCAACATCATCAACTCCATCCCCACTCATATTCCTCCTCCTCCTCATCATCATCGACCACCATCGTCATAATCATCATTATCCTAGTTGCTGGCCCGATTGTTGTTCACAAACAACCGGATGGGCTTCTGTGCATCGCGACCTGCAGCAATAGTTACCAGACGGTGGAGAGCAGAGTGGTGACTCCGTCGTTGGTGGTCTGGAGCTCATTGATCACCACCTGCATGTTGGCGGCCAGGTCCATGTTGTTCTTCAGCCACACGATGTTGAGGTCCAGCTGAACAGGGAGGTCGATGGAGCAGTTGAACTTGGCTTCGCGTCCTTCTGACAGCTTAATGAAGCCAGAGCCCATGGTGGGTTTGAATCGCAACTGATTGATTTCTTCCTGGCTCAAATGGAGTCTCATCGCAGACTTCTTGGCAATGAAGTCCTCGGACGTGCTGCGTGTGGGCTTCGGGGTTCGACCCTGTCGCCCATTGTACCGTCTGGTGAATGCAGCCGGGTGCAACGCTGTAACGGTGTTACAACACGAATGAGAATGTTAGGTGCCTGTGCGTTTGTGGATAGTAACGGTATGTCTTCAGATTGTGTGAATACAAGTTGTGGATCATTCCAAAACTACAATAGCATCGACAAATGCGCTCACACGAAAAGGAGGCATGCTGTTGGAGTATGTTTGAGTTGGATAGAAATGTACTTGCTATGAGTGACAAAAAGCGATTGCAGTGTTAATATTTGGTGAAAAAATTAATTATTTCGCATAAGTTCGATAAAGGCCCGGGCTATCGGTTTGTTTAAAAATGCAATGTTTTATGGAGCAAATAAAATATTCAATCTAGTCCTAAATAAAAAATCGGGTATTTTCGTTTTCTTTATTATATTACTTAAAACGAACATTTATATTAATAATTACCCCCAAGGGTAACACAGTTAACTGATACCATCAAATCAGTAGCAATGTTTCTAAATCCCACAGAAAATGAAAACGTGGATGTTGTGAATAGCACTTAAGAAGCTTTTGAGTAAAAGAAAGAAAAGAAAAGAAAGACAGAAAGAAAGAAAGAAAGAACGTCACACAGTAAAGAAGTAAAGAAAAACAACAACACCCACTTACCACTTGTTAATGTTCCCAAAGTAATAGCCAATATCGCTGTAAAAAGAGCCTTTCTGGACACGACTGCAGTTGACTTTTCACCCATCGCTGCTTCGGGACAGGCGAGTGGCCCCTGCGCGTCTCTCCAACGCGTTAAGTTTGTCTTTTACAAACTTTTTGAGCACGCTCAATCACAAACAGTGTCAACATTGCACACCGGATTCACTTCATCTACACACACAGACTCTGGCCAAACTAAAGCCCTTTTTAGTGGGAAAAAAAAAGTTAGTGCTCCTCCTGACGTCAGAGGAGGTCTCCCAAAAAAGGCGGTTCTTAGAGTCAAGCGTTTTAGTCACTAACTAAATAGAACGAGCATAATCGTAAACTAGACTACATATAATGGTTATTTATGCTGTACTGAGCTTTTGTCACAAAAAGATTACGGGTTTCCCCTTGTCTGCTTAATTACAATGTTGACCGTGAGAAGCTTTTTGGGAAAATACTTCACCATGTGGACAATTTAAGCAACTGCATATATTTCGTTTATTAGTGACTTAATTATAGGCCTACATGTATTTTATCATAAGAAGGAAGACAAGAGTAATTAAATGTAATATATCAAGAAACATTTCCTCAGATGTTGATAATTGAACGTTGAAACTAAAATAGTATGACTAAACTATTTGTATTTTGTACCTTCATTGAATACAGGGTAAATATAAAACAATTCCACAGAGCCGTTTCTCAATATATTTATAAACTTGCTATCACGTTGAGCTCTTGTCGATGTATTCTTTTGGGTACAATTATTATTTTATTAATTAATTTCATTATTGGTTATTTTTATTGAGGACATGTGGGGCTAATATTGCACCTGTTTCCCATGGCAACATTCGGGTTATATTCTACCTTTCTGCACAAAATCATGTTGGTGAAGCGATGTCACGGATTTGTGAAGCTCTCATAACGTGCATCTGGAGAACCAAGAACCAGTCGACATTGCTTCATGGTAACCACAAGGGGGAGCCAAACCCCTACACTGAGACAGGCTTTTAAGTAGCAACGCATACACATTTTCATCATATTATGAGGTATTCACAAAGTATCTGTGGATACCTATTCGTTATTACATTTGTTTTAACCACACCTCTTTGTAACCACACTACTCCTTCAAATTGTGCTTAGAACACCCCCACAGCAGAAAAAAAACAAACACACTTGTGTTGGATATATATGAAGAAATCAAAGCAATTAAAGCAAATCAAAGCATAAGCCTATTTGAGTCACTCAATCAACTAAATAGTTCTTACTCCAGAGCTACACTGAGTGCTGATGGATAACATGTAAGGGTTGCGAGAAGATGACAAATACTTTCGCCTAATGTCAAAACGACCAAATCAAATCCAAGGCGCTGGCGCCCCCGTCCGCCAGTATCCATTCGTTTACAGTGTAAACAGAAGTGTTATAAAAAGCATCGGTTTGATTGAATGAAGACCTGAGTCACGGTATATCGAGTGTCAGCCTTTGAGCTGGGGTAAAAAATAAAAGTAAAAAGTCATGATCTGCATTGTAGCCTGATCTTTTTCGATTATCCCTGCACAAAGATAAATCTGAACACAGATCCACTATTGACATTACGCTCAATAATTAATCATTCGCTTTGCAATCATGAATCTGATTTATTTAGCTCATGGTCCGCACACCCTGTCGGGGGGAGTGGTCCCCCCCCCTCTTGGAGAATGGACTATTCCGCAGTGAGGACTGACGGCGGAGCGGAGTGTGCTGGCAGTGGGCGTCCGAGCAGGGTAGTCTCAAAGATTCACCTGAATTTAAAGGTTTCATTTTATTCAACGCCGTCGAAAGTCTTCTGAGTTGGTAAGTTATGTTTGACTTCTCAATGTTAATGTCAGCAGCACAGTAAGTGCACCATGTTAATAGTTAACGGTTCCCAACCAAAGCAACATTTGCGGGTTTGTATCTTTCTTGTAATCGCCTCATAGCAATCACATTACGTTTTACAGCCTCATCCTTACGAGTTTTTGAGTTTGATTTCAACATGCATTAAAGCCACCTTAAATAGGTCTACGACTCTGAGTGGGAAAGTGTAGCCTGCATTTCCCCCTAAATCACTGACATGTACTTCGGTGCAAGACACAATAGCGGTGGGGCCTTGTTTCTTAGGAACAGGTGCTTCCATACTGTAGGAGGCATGTTCCTGATAGAGCCAAGGCCGAAACCCTTCGCACGACAGAAAGAAAACGGGAATTTGCGCATATACCTCGCCGGGTGTATTGATTTTGCTAGTGGCGTGCCCCGCTCCACCCACCAACCACCCAGTTGTTGTTTTTGTTGAGCTATGGAGAGGGGCACCCTCGCTTGTTAAGTGCATCATTGCGGGCGGAATTCAACGGATGACTTCACCACAGTAGCCTACTGCAAGGATCAGCTGTTCGCCGGCCCGGAAACAGAAATCCCTTCTGTTCTGTGGCTGCTGTTTGACAGGCCAGCAGGCATTCAGAATTTGGGGCCTGGACCCTGGGCCCCAGCAGGGGGTGCTTACATAAACAACAGCATCGGACAGCTCTTTTCTTCTCCCTCCTATTTGACGCCCATCAGTGCAATTCGATTTCGACCGATTTTGTAGGCCTACTCTGATGATACCATCAAAATGCTTGCAGCTTGCTCATTATGATTCTCTCAGTGTGCGATGGAGCAGCTAATGGATACGACCTGGTCATTATCCCACAAAGAGCTCTCTTAGTGTAATAACAACAGTAGAGATTTTCATTGCATGGCTTTTTGCTGAAGGCTCTAATTACTTTACAGATGAGTTGACATAAGGAACATTAAGAGCTACGCTATTGCATATTCACAGTTTAACAAATGAAGGAGTGGTAAAATCGTACACAAAAGCAGTTATTTCAAGTAACCTATATAAATGACAATGGAATACTAACAATTGTTTCCCTTTTGTCATCTCCCCCTATAGCCTACTCATATTCAGAAGGTATCACGTTTCCTTCTCTTGTTTACTTCTGAACTTTCTGAACATGGTGCTTGTCTGTCTTTGACTGTAGCTGCTCACCCCCTGGCTCATTCATACACGTTTGAGTTTTTGTTTAGTTTAAACTTTTATGAAGCTATCCCATATAGGGATTTCAAACGGATTAAAGGATAGGTAAAAAGCAATGGCATTATTATCATCATCTGCCTTTGAAAATTTGCTAACTAATATCTAAGTGTGTGTGTGTGTGTGTGTGTGTGTGTGTGTGTGTGTGTGTGTGTGTGTGTGTGTGTGTGTGTGTGTG
>JAOPUD010000044.1:3805890-3821026 GCA_027122715.1 Trisopterus minutus
GTGTGTGTGTGTGTGTGTGTGTGTGTGTGTGTGTGTGTGTGTGTGTGTGTGTGTGTGTGTGTGTGTGTGTGCACTGAGTCGCATAACGTCTAGTAAAAAAGTAAATGAGTCACTTAAATAGTCCAACCCTAACCCTAATGACAATATTGGATATCAGACCAGACTAATGGATAACCAAGTTGGATCAGCACCCGCTTTTTTTTTTTTACACATGCTACGATGCTTAGCTACACGCTAACCTCTTTGCTGTGCTTTGGCTTTTGGACAAGTGTGCCATTGACTGATAGCATGCTGCTATTTATACCCACCAACACCGACTCACGCTACCCCCATATTTATATCTCCCCACAGAATGCATCACGCTACAGGGATATCTGCCAGTATATACGAGAACAGGCTCCGTGCAGAAGGAATGGGCTCCAAAGAGCAGGCCGTGAGCTTCTCCAACCAGGACTATGAGGCCCTCAAACAGGAATGCCTGGAGGGAGGGGTTCTGTTCGAGGACCCCTGCTTCCCCGCGGAGCCTCCCTCCCTGGGCTTTAAGGAGCTGGCTCCCTACTCTGCCAAGACCAGGGATGTGGAGTGGCTGAGGCCCACGGTGAGAACGCCAACAATCGTAGTTCTTCATTACCAGCGTTCCGGTTAAGGTTGTGTTGTATCGTAACAGATTATTTTGGAATTTATATTTGCTTGGATGCGTCTGAAAGTTTTGGCCAAAGTCTGTTGACATGTGATGATGCATCGATGTAGTTTGCACAGCACATCTTGTCTTGTCTTGACAATCTTGTAGAAAGTGCACAGGCATGTGACTTGATGGCTCTGGTTTATAATGCTTTACATTGGTTGTGTCTGTCGCATTGGAATCTAGATTGGAGGTGTTGACAATTTAGAATTCGGTCCACGAGCTTTCCATTTTGACATAGGAATGTGTTAGTAAGTTCCTCTACAACAGATACAGTCTAGGGATGGAGTCACTCAATAACATAGCAGTTCATGGCATTTTCAGACCACTCTTTTTAATTATTTTATTTTGTTGACATGAAATGTGTTTCGTTCCATTGGCTGAGATCACAGCCCATAGGCTTGTGAGAATAGTACATGACGGAACAGCCCTGTCTGACTGCTCGGTCCAGACTTTAACCCTGAAAGTCTCAAAACAAAAGGATCTATTGTCTTGAGTTGACTCTTGACAGCTTTTATGACCTATAGGAGCTGACTGATAATCCTCAGTTCATCGTGGGCGGAGCTACCAGGACAGACATATGTCAGGGAGCACTCGGTGAGTCTTTTAGAGTCCATTATCCCATTCTCTGTGTGTTTACTTATTCATGTATTTATCAATATATCTATCAGCAGAACTATCTTAAAAGGACCAGTCTAAAAGGACACTCAAAAGCAAGTGAAATAATTTTTTCTATGGCTGGTGCTTTCCTCTCAGATCCCTTGTAACTAAAACATCTCCCTCACCCAGGTGACTGCTGGCTGCTGGCCGCCATCGCGTCACTCACCCTGAACGAGACGCTGCTCCACCGGGTGGTCCCTCATGGGCAGTCCTTCCAGGAAGACTACGCCGGGATCTTCCACTTTCAGGTCTTTACCATCTGCACCTCATCCAGATGTGTCTCCAAAGAGTTCCTACTCGTCTTCATGAATGATTCAACACCACGTCAACCGTTTCTTCTTGCTTTGACTTTTCAGTTCTGGCAGTTTGGCGAATGGACGGACGTGGTGATAGATGACAGATTGCCTGTCAAAGATGGGGAGATTATGTTTGTCCACTCTGCAGAGGGCAATGAATTCTGGAGTGCTTTGATGGAGAAGGCCTACGCAAAGTAAGTATTCCAAGAAGGGCCTGCTACATTATTTAGTGCCACTACATATTTCTGGAGCACCCATACCACTTGAACCCCTGCCACACGTATGCACATCTAGGAAGGGGGTGTTTATGGGTAATGGAGTTTTTAGCTTTCGGGGCCTGAGTGTTCGGTTCGTTGTGGTTTGATTGCAGGCTGAACGGCTCTTACGAGGCCCTCTCGGGAGGAAGCACAACCGAGGGATTCGAGGACTTCACCGGGGGCGTGTCGGAGATGTACGAACTGCGCAAGGCTCCCAAGGACCTGTACCGCATCATCAGCAAAGCCCTGGAGAGAGGCTCCCTGTTGGGCTGCTCCATCGACGTACGTGGGGCTTCCGGCATTGCGGCACAGACTGCCGATCAATACGTTCCACCCTTAAAGAGAAAAAAAAATAATCCACTCAAAGCATTTCAGGATTTATGTATCTGGAGCTCTTATTGAGATTAAACTAAATGTTTTATGTCATTACAGATCACCAGTTCTTTGGACATGGAGGCTGTTACATTCAAGAAGCTTGTGAAAGGCCATGCCTACTCACTGACCGGTCTGAAGCAGGTGTGTGTGTTCTCTTGCTTATCCACACGTGTATTGATGCATATAGTCTCACCAATCTAATTAAAAATTAACATCTAAAGTCTGATGGCAGATGAGCTCAATTCTGTGTCAACAGGGAATTTCACTCTTTTGCTTCTGTTTAGTTTTTGACCTACCATGTTTAAGGGGGTGGGGCTCTGTAGGGCGTTTGTCTTGACTGTAAACAACCTGACCGGTTAAACCACAACAAACATTATATGGCTCTTTATTGATTGGAAGGGAGTAAAAAAAACGGGCAAAAGGTTATATGTTGATTTTGCTGTTGTGGCTCCTTTTTTGAAAAAGAAAATACACATTTCTACTAGTTTTAATTATTAAACTCGGAGAGAAGTTAATGGGACCGTTTGGCATAGGTGATGATGCCTGGACGGTGTTCATCGATTACCAGAACGCTATCACAGCAGTGCTGCCAGAGGAGGTGCCGTAGGAGGGGGAGGTTTAATTAAACCCACGCCATCCGAAACGCACACACAAACTAAACCTTTCATTTAGCCGGTGGGAGCAAAAACGGACACCAACGCCTTTAGAATTGGTGTCTATCAAGGTTTTAAATCAAACCTGTGTAGTAGACATTCTTTTTACTTCTTCTTCTGAAACCTCCATCCTCTGTGTCGCATTAGTTTCTCTCTGAGTTCAATGAGTATCTCCTTTACACAACCGAAAATATGCAAATCCACCCCTCACGCTCCAGCACCGGCCCTCTGCCGTCTCCCCTCAGAAGTTCAGCTAAGGCCTTGTCTTCTGTATCTGAGAATAGGATATACCTGTAGGTAGTAATAATATAAAACAAATGTGGTATTATTACAATTGTTACACCTTTTATTTTCTGGGCAATCCACAAAATGTTTAACAATGCCTTTTTTAAACAATAAAACAGTCTGCAAGGAAAAACTAGATGGCTAAATGAAAAGCGTCTAAAGTATTAAGTCCTGATTGAGAAGAATCTGGGTCGTGCGTTGTTCTTCGCTAAACGACCGTCTCCTGTGGTCTGTAGGTGGACTACCGAGGACGCATGGAGAGGCTGATCCGTGTGCGTAACCCCTGGGGCCAGGTGGAGTGGACCGGTGCCTGGAGTGACAGGTGAATGTCCTGAAACAAACCTGGTTTCCCTACTGTTCAAGTACTTTTCCCCTGTCATCTCACTACTCTCCTTCTGTAGTCGTGTTGTAGACGATGCTTTCATCCACAGCTATTATTTGTAAATGAGGACACGCGTCATTAGGGGTTTCAGGATCGAAACAGTTCTACAAGTAGGTTGTGGATTTGGATCGAACCCAGGACCATTTAAACTGCCACTTCCTTTTTTGTTGCTGGATGTTTATTTTTTTTCTCTTTCATTTTATCTCAAAGCCAAATACCTCCTCTGGTTTCAGCTCTCCAGAATGGGATGAAATCGATCCATCTGAGCGAGAAGATCTGCACTGCCAAATGGAAGACGGGGAGTTCTGGTATGAACTGATTTCCACCTCTGCTTCACTCAGTCCCCACACTGTATCTCAGGGTTTCAGCTGATGGGTTCTAATTTCCCAAACCCAGGATGTCCTTCAATGAGTTCCTGAGGCAGTTTTCCCGCCTGGAGATCTGTAATTTGACTGCAGATGCCCTGAGTGACGAAGGCCTCAGCCACTGGAACACCATCAAGTTCCACGGGTCGTGGAGAAGGGGGAGCTCTGCTGGAGGCTGCAGGAACTGCCCCAGTGAGTCCAATTCATGCAAACATCACAAACTTTTCATCTAAATAATTTTGAATTGTAGTCCGATAATCACTATTTATACTAAGGATGCGCCAATTGTGAACATTTGGGCCGACACCAAATATAAATTGGGCCGATAGCCGATGCCAATACCGATAAAAATAAAGGGTTTTTTTTAAGTAGAAGTTTTTATTTATAAAAGAACAGGGAAATTACATTCATCAGTGGTGCAAATTCTGACGGTGCGACCACATTTGCACAGATACATTCTGGATCAACCCCCAGTACAAGATCACTCTGCTAGAGGAAGATGATGATCCGGAGGATGATGAAGTGGCCTGCAGCTTCCTGGTGGCTCTCATGCAGAAGGACCGGCGACGCCATCGGCGCCAGGGCCAGGACATGCACACGATCGGCTTTGCCATTTACGAGGTGTGTGGAAAATACACTGTGCCCCATTGTAGTATCTTTCAATGTAATCCTGTGGTTCATTTAAAATGTTAATTTTCCTTTTTGTTTCAAATCTGTTTTTCACAGATACCAGAGGAGGTACCACGTCTTTCAGAAACCACACTATTTGAACCAAAATCATCATTTAAGATATAGTACTTTGTTTTCATAATTTAATATCAATAAAAACAATTATAAAGTGCATCTGAGGGCAAATCAACCTCTAAGTCTGCTCTGCTACTTCTGCCTCAGTTCAAGGGCTGCCAGAACGTCCACTTGAAGAAGCAGTTCTTCCTGACCAAATCATCCTGCGCCCGTTCTGAGACCTTCATCAACCTCCGGGAGGTGAGCACACGCCTGCGTCTGCCCCCTGGAGAGTACCTCATCGTCCCGTCCACCTTCGAGGCCAATCAAGAGGCCGACTTTGTCCTCCGAGTCTTCACTGAGAAGCAGTCCGAAACAGAGTAGGTTTTTATTTTTTATTTTATTGGAAATTAATGAACTAATATGCTGGGTATTTTTGTGATGTTTAAGTATTTTTCCCCTTCATTATAGAGAACTTGATGATGTAATTTCTGCTGATTTGGATGATGAGGTAGGCTTCTAAAAAGGAAGTTTGCAAATGTGAGCATTGCATGTAATGGGACTATTTATTTTTTTATATAAGTATATGTTGATTCTTAAATATTTTTTTGTTAAGGTCTACATGTTAAAGATAATAATAATAATAATAAAAATGTGAGCATTGCTGCATAATGTGATGTTATTTAACCTATTCCTGTATTCATTGCAAGAGTGTAAAACGTGAATTTATTTTTACAGAGTGATATCTCTGAGGATGATATCGATGACTCCTTTAAGTCCATGTTTGCCCAGCTGGCAGGCGAGGTAGGTTTTCTTAACCCCTGTTCAGCTAAACACTTCACAAGCGTATTTTATACTAACATGCAACCCTCTCCTTTTGTCATTAGGACATGGAAATTTCTGTTCATGAGCTGAGGACCATTCTGAACAGAGTGGTGTCTCGACGTAAGTTAACATCAACATTTTAAGATTACAAACCAGAGATCAAGTAAACTTTAAATTGGCCGCTGTGCCATGGTCCTTATGTTACAGTGAACTTCATGTCGAATGTTCTTGTCCTCAATGCCTCAATGAGAGCTTTGTGATTTCAGACCAAGATCTGCAGACGGATGGCTTCAGTCTGGTGTCTTGCAGGACCATGGTGAATCTCATGGATGTATCCTTTTCCCCTCAGGTTAAATACCTGATGTATCTATACAGAATGTATATGGAGATAAATATTAGTTTTTATAGTTGTTGTTTTTATGCTGCTTCCGCAACAATGTTATGTCTGGGTAACATGGTAAAATTTATCAATTAACATCTTGTTTGTGATTATTAAAAAAGTGACTCCAAGTAGTAAAATGTGCCAATAAACAGCATATTTATCTATAGGCCTTGCTGTTGTATTGTGAAGTTCAGTCCCTTTACACAATGAACAGAAAGATGGAAGTGCCCGCTTGGGTATGGTGGAGTTCCAGATTCTGTGGAACAAGATTCGAAAGTGGCTGGTAATTGTTGTATTAGTATTTCTAAATTATTATCTCTAAAACAAATTAACAATTATAACTAACCCTAACTAATCCTCTTTAATGAATCATCCCTTTGCCTTCAGCTCATTTTTAGGCAATTCGATCTGGACAAATCTGGGACCATGAACTCGTATGAGATGCGTATGGCTGTGGAGGCAGCAGGTAGTGCTCCAGATAACACTACTTCAACGTTCATGGGATCATCTCATGATACAACCCCAGGAAGTTCACATTTTATTCCTTCTGTTAAGGTTTTACACTGAACAACAAACTGAACACAGTTTTGGTGGCGCGGTATGCTGACAATGATATGATTGACTTTGACAACTTCATTTGCTGCTTGGTCAAGCTTGAGGCAATGTTTAGTGAGTACTGTGTTTTTTTATTATCTTAAGGTTAAAGTCTTTACCCAAAGGTGTCATTGCTCAATTTACCTGCCGACGTATATTCAAATTTGAATTATATTTAACAGGAGCTTTCCAGGAGCTAAATAAGAACGAAGAAGGAGCGGCTGAAATGCAAATGACAGAGGTAACATCTGTGCTCATGGTCCCTTTAAATACATGTGAGAATCATTTCTGTACACCAATCCCACTTTTCCTTTGTTTAACTTTCAGTGGCTGTTCCTAACCATGTGTGGTTGAGGAGGACCTACCTCAGCCTTGCAGAGGGACCTTTCGCAAGCCAACAGTGCCCTTCCACACGCTGTGACCAGCTTCGAAACTAGCCTTCTCACATATCTGCTCACATCATGCTATTGTCCTAGCAAAATAACACCTAACCGTTATTGAACATCAGGTTCAATAACGGTTAGGCAACTTTTTTAGTTTAACTATGCAAAATTGGAACCAAAGGCAGGTTTACTAGGCTGTGCTTGCATTTGTTTCTTAATATAAATAGATTGTGTCAAAGCATGTAGTATTAACTGAAACTTTTGAGGTTGCCAAACCATTTTGCGTTGGCTGACTCAAATGTTACATGCTGGCTGTACTTCTGCATGTCTTTTAAACCAATGACATTAGAACACAACTACACAAATGTTTAGTGTCACTGCGAACTTGGTAGCAGTAAATCTAAAATGTAAATATTTTATTTTGTATGTTAGCCAAATTACTTCATGGTTACATAACTTATAACACTAGATGGCAGTATATACATTCTGTATGTGAACCTACTATATCATATTTGATTTTCCTTTACTGGTTATGAATTCAATATACATTTTTTATTATTATTTTGACACTATAGTTAATTTTTGGGGGTGCTAGTCATGTTGAGTTGACCAGCTTAAGATACTTTTTTCAATCACAGGTTTGTTTCCCTACAGCCTTAACACTTAACCCAGGTCGAATGTATACAGTTAAGATACGCAAATCCTGTTGTAAATGTGTAATTGTGTGCCTCGAACCAATAAACATTATCCATGCAGGTTGTCTTTTCTCAATAAGGCACTGACCAATAAGCCAAATAAACAGTTATATAAAATACACTTGAAACGTTTCATTACAAATATATGAATCAGGTAGACGTTCTGATAGTGCGTTTATGTTGACAACCAGGATAGAGACATTAAAGCATTATACTTGTATTACAAAAAAGAAGGAAGAATAAATGAAATTGTGACCTCATTGGTTGCTTACTATACAAATCTGCTAGCAATTGCCAACAATTTGGAGTAATCTCCATCCAGTTTACGAAGATGTGTAGGCACAGGGACCCTTATTCTGGTCCCTGTAGGATTCCCATTGTCCTCAATAAGGACAACGTTATTTGAATCAAAACGTGGCGTCATGCGTTCCCCGGGCATCTTGTGTCCAACAATAAGTGCCTTCTTTTTCTGTCCTTTAATGGCAAGCAGAACTTTGTCGCCCACTTTCCCCACTCCGTTCTTGGTGTACACATGGATGACCCTCGGTGCGCGGTGGTGTGGGGTGTTACCGAGCGGACTGTTATCCACCACACGTACTCTGGTCATCTTCTGAATGGCAGTGGACACCGCTGATACGCTGCAAAACATTTAAAAAAGGTCACATTCGCCATCAAATATTAGTATGACGTTAGTACCTCAACGGGAAGTATTGTTGCAGCTACAAATAAACACATACACGGGCGTACACATACAATGGTCTAACTGGAAATCGTGTCGTGGTGCTATCCGCCGGTAAATCGACTCACCTGAACGCACTGTGTTGGATTAAAGATGTGGCATCGACCCGCAGAGCATGGCATGCAAGGTGCATGGATTTGCACTTTGCGAGGTGGTGTAGAAGAGCCATAGCGTTACAACCTACGGACCAAGCGACAGTAACAAGAAACAGCATTCAGAATTTGTATTGCCCCGTAATCTACCATAGAAACTTCAATTCAGGGGATCAAATGTATTCTTACCGTAAGCGAGTATGTACTGTCATCTAGATATGGGCTCAAAAGGTTCAAAAGGTAAACGTTTATGTTTCAAACAGATTAGTTTAGTGTGTCAGCTACTCTCATGCTTCATGCCCAATGTCAAAGGTGCAACGTCACTGACATGCGCCTGGCTAGTAGCGCTAGCCGCTAGCTAATGACAGGCGGTACGGGTTACAAGATGGATCTACAGTATTCGCTGAGGTATGACTCTCTCGGAGTCATATCGTAGTAATGTGTTTGATTTTCTAAATTCATAATAACACGATTTATTTTGTCCCACACACCTTAATATGTAAGTAACATGGGATGTATGTATGGAAGTTTAACCTACACACGTGACACAATCTTTATTGGACGTCACAAAACGCGACAGTCCGATAGGGCATAGATATACAAACATAGAACCACAGACGTACGCATATAGAGGCCCCATCGACTGCTTTGACCCGTTGAATATTTTGTTCATTACAATATTTTGTATTACAAAATGTAATGCTCCCATTCCTCTACCGATTTCTATGAGTCATTTTTATATATTCATGTCAAATCATATTGTACATTGTTATTTATATATTGTTACATGTTTTGTTTTTTTTAACTCATGTATGTCACAAAACCCTTGACTATAAACCACACATTTAAATCGGTTCAGAAATGTGAACGTTTTAGTGTTTTTTTTTCATCCCGAAAAACCGAAGCTCCCGTTCCCTTGTGCGGTTAACAGATCAGCTTCAGCCGCTCCAATATGGCGGCGACGTTGACGCGCGGACCGAGCGGCCGACGCGGCGGCTGCTCACACACGTCTATGGTTTGGTAGAACCAGTCGAGCGCTCCTAGGGGACCTTCGTCTAGTTCGTCTACAGCTGTTTTTTTTTCTTTACGTCACGTACGTGGCCACGCCCCGGCTCGGCGCGCCGTCGGCACGTCGTAGGAGGCTCTGGGGCTAAGTTGTTAAACCGGCTGCCAGTTGCTTGAACGAACCCCAGCTCTGCTTTCTTCAAGGCGATTCCCCTTTACGTAACTTTCTTTCAAGTTTTTCCATTTCGTTCTCCTTGACGGGAAAGTGACCGTGCGGCGCATTGGTGTCACTGACGACCAAGGAAGAGACAGCGCGGTGGAATCACACCAAGAATCGGCTAACATTAGCTAGCCTCTCCACCTGTTATTCACAGCAGGGTAGTGACTGTCGCCTGCTCACTCAGCCCGTCGCTTGCGGGCTGATTTTCTGCCTTTGTATACCGAGGAATACCACGGTAAGTTGCTTCATGTCTTCCCACGGTTCTGCCGGGTCGTGGTGCGGCTGTGCTCTCCTCTGGTCCCTGTTCACTGGTGGTAACCCCGGAGTTACTTGGTGGTAAACGTCGTACGGCGAGGGTATCGTTCGCATAGCTTAATGTGAAAGTCACTGACTTTGAGGGACATCCCTTAGTGGGTGGACTGGACACATTGTGAAGGAGTAGGGTTAAAAGTTGGGTGTCTTATCCCTTTTCTGACTTAAGTTGCATCTGAGGCGTTTTGGGCTCTCCGATCGCGGACACAAGGGCTTCGTGTCATTATTCAAAACACACCCTAGATTACCGCCCTGTCCCGCCGCTCTCCTCAGCCCCCGGCTCCGCTCCACTCTGGGGTTCAGTTGAGTCTTTAGGCATATAGATAAAGCTAATCTTGGTTTATTTAATCCACATACAGCCAATCACCGACAGCCTCTTGTAGTGTGCACACACATCCTCGCCATGGCAGATTAAGAGTGTTTAAAGATGGCCATGAAGCTGCCACAGCGATATGTTGTGGCTTGGCTGCTTTGCATATCTGACAAGTATACTTTCAACAGGCGTCGTACGTTTTTGATTCGTATTCATGAGCCTCGCCGTGGTTGGATTACGCTGTTAAAATATTGATGAACACTTTCCTAACAGGTCCTTTCATTTGACGTAGGCCCACTTGTGCTCAGGCCCATGCAGCCCTCGGTGCCATGGATAGTTTGACTAATTCATAAGTTATTAACAACGTAATTCATATCCCCGTTTAGATTTGACTTGGGTCTAAGTCAGCTGTTTAAACTCATACATAACTGTTACTGTAAGTTATGTCCCAAAATGTTGAGTATGATATTGTATGAATGGATTGATATTTTATTTGATACCTCCAATTCAGCATCAGCAGGTCAGCGATGTATGGTGTGGTAGGATAACATCAGTCATTTAAATATAAATGTTTTTATATGATCTGTTTTTATAATTGTAATATTTACATCAGAGGATTATATCACGCCTACGCAGATGACGCGGACGTCATACTCTCATTGTCATAGTTCTTCAGTCTAGTGGAGCTATGCCGTGTCAATGATTTACCAACCAATGCACACAACGTCAATATTTGCAATACTTGATTATCAGTCAAGCTGTGGGTTTACCTCGCTTATCTGAAAGAAATTATTAACATTATCATGCATTTAACATTCTGTCCGCATTTAGGATTTAACCTAATTATAACTCTGCTAAAATAGTGTTACCGTATATGTTTTTTAACAGTTTATTTGATTGAAAGCAACAAGACGTTTATGGGCCTTTTTGGGTTGTTTGTGTTCTGTATTTACAGCTACGGTCTTGTTCCTCGATCCCTTCATTTTCCTTCTGTTTATTTGTATATGAGAACTGGGCCCGACTGATAGCACTATAGCAACAGGTAAAACGGTGCCTATCGTTTGCATTCTGCTGAGTCATAATGTAGGCATGCAATGCATAAATACTACAATCATGCTACAATTCAGCCTTGCATATCTACATGAGTATAAAAGTGTGTGTGTGACAAAACTGCTAAGACTTCCAATCTCTTTAAAGGTATAGCGTCCTGTCAGTAAGGAGTACAATGGTCATTATTTATCAATACAGAAGAACCCATTCATATATGGTATATATGCTAGAGACATTTGTGTGAGCTGTGAATCCCTAGAATGAATTTTTCTTGCTGATGTAGAGATGCACTGAATACTTTCATACTGTGGAGTGGTCAACGAGTGTGACTCCTTTAGCAGACTTACCTATTACATTGATTGCTGTGTGGTGTGTAACGGGGTAATTGTATCGATGACGGCAAATGACTAGATCTACATTTATGGGTATTATTGCTGAATGGGTGAATTATGTCAAGACGTCTAAAGCTGTTTGTTTGGTGCCTCCCAGAATATCACTAAACAGTCACAAATAACTTATGTTATGTTCTGTATGTTGTAACTGTAACTTTTGCTGCCTCTGGGCCAGGACTTCCTTGAAAAATAGTTTTTTTTAAATCTCAATGGGACTTTCCTGGTTAAATAAAAGCCAAGTAAGATAAAAATGTTTGATATATATATTTGTGGTGACATCGTTGTGATTTACAGTTGTATTTGTATAATGGGCAAGTTAAGACCCATTTGAAGTCTGTGGCCTCTGGCCTCTATCAGCCTATTGTTCGTCTCCAGCAGCCTCCTTCCCTAGTGATGTCACAGCATTCCAAGGGGAGGATAAATGAGTTAGTGTTGGGGCAGATGAGCGGTATTGTGAATGCAATGGATTGTGGGCCGAAGGCAACAAATATAGAAGTAAGCTTGTGCAAATGTAGTTGGCGGTTCTCGCGGGCTGCCTACTTGTCTTCCATTAGTGTCCACAGCTGCTATTGAAT
Source organism: Trisopterus minutus (assembly GCA_027122715.1). Lineage (NCBI taxonomy): Eukaryota > Metazoa > Chordata > Actinopteri > Gadiformes > Gadidae > Trisopterus > Trisopterus minutus. The sequence continues at coordinate 3,818,146 of JAOPUD010000044.1, forward strand.
ATCATACACAGACAGTAGAGATTGCCGTCGTTGGGCTTCCAGGAGGATGAACCAGAGGTTTTTATTCCGGTAGGCTAATATAGGAATCTTATTTGGTATTTTATTTCTTCCGTGATTCTACCATACAACACGCTTGTGGCTTCAAAAAGGTCTATATGATGAATGAAGGGCACCGAAATGGATCCAATATTATGTTGGTGGGTTTTCACGATGGTGAAAGACAGTTCTGGTTATTTGTCAATTACACCCTGTTGCATTGTGAAGTGAGGTAACTCATTTACTTTTATGACCTTAACAAAACTCTTGTTTTACATCCTTAAAATGCAATCTGACACTGTTTTTCTCCAATACACTATTGATTTAATTTTGTGCTAAAATATCTGGGTTCTTTAACATAGAGTGGGTCTCTGAGTGAGATATCAAACCTCACTCATTATTATCTAAAGGATAAATGCATCCCTTTCAGTGGACGAACAGACAGAAGTCAACTTCAGGGCATTCCAGGTCATTGTCTTGGTTGGCCTTGGTTTTTGTTGTATTAGCGAGGATGCGACTACAAATCTCGCTGTGTCTGGTGGCTAGCAGTGTCATGTTGCCAAACAGGAATCAATGAAGCCGTACGACAAAGTGTTGAACCATTTCTTCCATTTTCCAGACTTCCAAAATGCTACAGTGAGTGATGCGTCACGCGTTGCTATTAGCGATGGGCATTTGGGGAGCCCAGGCGTGTACGGGCCCAGGTACCTGTCCCACGGAGGCCCCCAACACCACCTCCAAGGATTACTGCTACTCGGCCCGCATCCGGAGCACGGTGCTCCAGGGCCTGCCCTTTGGGGGGGTGCCCACCGTCCTGGCCCTGGACTTCATGTGTTTCCTGGTGAGTCACTGGAATTTGATCTGCATGTCTTGGGGAGAACCGTGGGCCAGTTCCCTAGGAGTGAGAGATCTATTCGGGGGTTGATGGGAACAGCTCACGTCACCGCTAAAGGGCTGATTATGCCCCCACGTTCACGTGGGAGCATGTAACAGCTCCGGTTTACAGACCCATCACATCCTTGCAGACCCTCCTTGCGTCCACCGCCATGGCCTGATGTGCGCCTCCCAAAAACTTTTACCTTCTGTCGGGGCGACGCAGCCGCAAGGGCTGTGATTGGTCCGCTCACTATGACCCGGCGCAGAACCAAAACAGGTTATCAACTGCGTGGAAGCGTCTGCATGGTCATTGTGTTGCGTGGACGTGGGACCATAATCAGCCCTTAAGGGTTGGAGGGGGAAACAAATTAAATCGAATCGCGATTCTTATATTGTGTGATTCTGAATCTTTTCTTTTGTACTTTTTGTTGTCTTTGTTTTTCCCTTTTTTGTCTTAGTTTTTTCCATTATCATAATCATTTGATATAACCTTTGCAAATATAAAAATGACAATGGTGTACACACTTTAATCTGCTTTCATGCCATAATTTAACGCTGCCCTGTCTTAGCGTACACCAGGCTGGAGTAGACCCCTATGTAATGAATCAAAACTCATTTTTGAATTCAATCGTCACCGCAAGAATCAAACCGAAACGAACCGTGAGATACCTAAAGAGGCTCTAGCCTGACACACTGACCTCCCATGTTGTTATCTTAGGAACAGAGAACCGCCTGCAGTGAGAAATGTTCATAACAATCCCATTGGAGACCATGATAGTCTGACATGGGTGGAAATACTGGAGAAAGAATGTGTATTCCATTCCATTGATAACCTGACCCAGTACACATTCAATCTGTACACATTCATCATTATGCAACCCATTGATTAGCCCAATCAATGGGTCGGGCTAATTGGGTAACTTAGCCCTATGGCATTGTATTACGTATAAAGTATACTAGGACTGGTGATTGGTTCTCTCCGTTTGTAATTGTGTTTCTACATTCCCAACATACCATTTGTTTACACCCATCAGTGGTTGTATAACGGCCCCCATTGCTTTGATGAACTGTACAAGAGTTCACTATTTACCACTGTACTGCAGTGTGTGGTGATAACAAATGCCTGCCCTGTGTTTTCCAGGGACTGCTGTTTGTGTTCTCGATCCTGCGTAAAGTAGCGTGGGACTATGGGCGTCTTGCACTGGTGACCGATGCTGACAGGTAATTCAGCACGTGGCAGTCAGCAAACGACACGTTCTAGAGAAGCGGTGCCATTTGGGCCGTTTGCGTACATATTATCGTACCTCTGGACCTCAAGCATTATGCAGACTGCCTTGCACTGTATATACTCAGAATCTATTCTGGTGTAAGGCGATTTTAAATATATGAAATATGTCACTTGTAATGAGTCACTTTGCATTAAGAAAATATTTGCCTGTTTTTGAATGAATTGAGCTTTGCATGCCACCCGGCCTGGTATTAAACAAAACAACTCAATGTAATGAAGTCAGTCTTTTGCTAAAAAAAAACCTTTTGGCATTCACTGATGTATGAGATTTTGCCTTGGCAGACGTCACTGTGTTTTAACTGCTCTTTGAATTGCAACTACAATCACAGTCATGCTGTTGTATCTAAAGCAATATGTTAACCCCCCCCCCTCCCCTCAGACTCATGGTGTTATGTCTTTGGGAATATGTTTTAACTTTCCACAAGCCATCGAAGCAACAAACAATCCAACTGATGTCGTCACCACTGCCTCCCATAACGCCTTGTCTTATCCCTGCATATCCACCCAGCGTCTTCAGGACCCCAGCACTCACGCTCATTCTCAACTACAGCATAACCTGACCATTTAGCCAGCTCTGATTGACGCCCTCAAAGACACAGATGTCTGCTGCGTTCTGAGCACTCGTTCTTTTTGACTGCTTACACAAGCCGAGGGCTGCAGATGGGGGGGGGGGGGGAAGGA
>JAOPUD010000044.1:3828745-3845505 GCA_027122715.1 Trisopterus minutus
CCCAACTGCCTCAATCCGCCACAGCTAGAACTGCTACAGCTGGACTTTTCCCTCTTGTTATTCAGAATCCTGAAGGACTTCAACGCCTGCCAGTGCCAGGGCTGCCAGTGTCGGCAGGAGCCCAAGTCGTCCTCCTTCAGCGGCTCGCTGCACACCAGCAACTGGACCGTCAACTACGCCCCCGACCCCCAGAACGTCCTCTGGTGAGAGCGCCCCTCGCATGTAGCGCGACGCTTCACACGGCACGACACAGCTTAAGTTTGAGCCTTCACTATAGGGGAGGCACACCTTAAGTTGAGCCTTTACTAGCACGGAGCTACACCTTAAGTTTGAGCCTTTTTATCGAGGGTGTGGTTGGTTTGGTGTGTTTTGGGGGCCAGCTGTGTCCGTAGTGTCTCTGGGGTCATCCTAACTCCCAGTGACTCCTCCTGTCCACAGGGAGCATCTGTCAGTTGGCGGGGTGACCTGGTGGGTGCGCTGCTTCGTCATCAACTGCGTCCTCTTCATCCTCCTCTTCTTCCTGACTACGCCGGCCATCATCATCTCCACCATGGACAAGTTTAACGTCACCAAGCCCGTCGAGTACCTCAACGTGAGCGGCAAACTTTTATCCCCTCTTCACTCCTCCGGGGAAACCAGTCCAGCATACTCCACTTGGGGGTGTGGCGGTGCATGTCCATCGTGTTTTAAGGGTGTCTGTACTTTTCCACCCGTTTCCAGAATCCAATCGTCACCCAGTTCTTCCCCACCCTCCTGCTGTGGTCCTTCTCCGCCCTGCTCCCCACCATCGTGTACTACTCTGCCTTCCTGGAGGCCCATTGGACTCGGTAGTTCCCCCGTTTTAGTCTCTATGTACCGTGTCTTCCTTTCTGATTCTAATGTGCGTTTCCCTTAACTTCTGTCCTGTGTGTTGTCTGTTGACCCAACCCCCCCACCCCCCCTCAGATCCGGTGAGAATCGGACCACCATGCACAAGTGTTACACCTTCCTGATCTTCATGGTCCTGCTGCTGCCCTCTCTTGGACTCAGCAGGTACTCCATACATGGGCCTACAGTGTCAAACTCAGGCTTTTCAAGATAAAAGCCTGAAGTGTATCCGTTGGCTTGGTCGATGCGTCTGTCGGTTTTATATATTACTTGAAATTATTATAATCACCCCAGTTGAGGTGACACGCTGTTGTCCTTTCCCTGCAGCCTGGATGTGTTCTTCCGCTGGCTGTTTGACAAGAGGTTCTTGGCCCAAGCTGCTGTGAGGTTCGAGTAAGTATGGAAGGCTCCGGAGGCAATTGGGAAATTAGTTTTCTGCCGGAACTGCTGTCAGCTCAGCGCACCGGGGGAAACGGGTTTGCTTGCTCTGTTAATCATTGTTTCAGCTGGTTATTTCCACTTCTGGTGATGGCTGACACGCGGCCATATGTGTACATTCCTCAGGAATTAGCTTGTGACTCTGCGCCGTCTCCCGCTGAGTCAGTTGAGAGGCAACCTTGTTTGCTTGGGGAGCTAATTGATACGGCCCTTATCATGTCCACGGTGCAAAGGGGCCACTGTTTGCGGCAGTGCATGTTCATGGCTTGAGCAGCTGTTGTAAACCGTGCGGCAAAAACCCATTAGGCCCGTGTTTTATCAACACCTTGAGCCATTGAAACAAACCGCCTCTAGGTGACCTTGAGCGTGCGAGCGGACCTTTCGCCCTGGACCGACGTCTGTCTGTCATGCTCTCCTCAGGTGCGTGTTCCTTCCCGACAACGGCGCCTTCTTCGTGAACTACGTCATCGCCTCGGCGTTCATCGGAAACGCCATGGACCTGCTCCGGATCCCCGGCCTGCTCCTGTACATGATCCGTCTGCTCCTGGCGCGCTCGGTCGCGGAGCGCCGGAATGTCAAGCGGGTGAGGCAGCGTGACCGCGTCTGTTTGTCATGTGGCTCAAGTCAGGAACTGGACGGAAAAGAAAAGCCTCCATTCAAAGATGAAACACGGTTATCTGATTTCAGATGTCAGCACAGCGTCCTAACCTAACCCTTTATATACAGCACTAAATAAAGGCTATGGCTCAGATCCACAGAGTAGTTGGAGACGGCGTAATGTGCTTATTAGGGCTGGATGTTTAGATAAACGTGTCTCCAAACGTTTCCCAGCTGTGGTATCTACCCAGTGCCTCGGGCTAGTTGCCCTCGCTATCAGAAAACAGTTCAATCCAGAAGGAGGGTGAGGCGTCTGCCAGATACTGTATGAGGTCACATAATGGGTCACTGACTAGCTCTTATATAAGATGTACGAGCTGGTGTCGTATAAAGATATTCTTGGATCAATTTCAGTTCAAGGACACTAGAGAAGATGTTGGGATAGGGTTGATTGTCCTCCTTCAGGATTCTGTATGGAGTGAGCAAATCACACTCTTCTTGTCACTCACATTAAAATTGCATTAGCAGTCAACCATCTCCCTGGCTAATGACATTACTATAATGTGGAGAGGTGGTGTCATAAAGAGCACGTTGTAAATCATTTTACTATTAGCGTTCCAGTTCACTATCGCCAAAGAATATCGGTTATCTCAAGGTTTATGACTGAGCTCAAATGTTAATGAACATACATTGACACAATATGAAAATATTTTTGTAATAAAAAGAAGCACGGACCATCTGAATGCTGACGCAGGAAATCTATTCCTGATCTGCTTTTTTGTGCCCATGAAATACACGACATTGGTGACTCACACTTTTTGCCATTGGGAAGAAAAGTGGCTTTAATTTATGAAGTCTCCCACTTGTATCTACAGCACCAGGCCTTTGAGTTCCAGTTCGGTGCTGCCTACGCCTGGATGATGTGCGTCTTCACCGTGGTCATGACCTACAGCATCACCTGCCCCATCATCGTCCCTTTCGGTCAGTGCCACTAACTGCCACCCCTTTTCGTCCATGCAAAGCTTAGAAGCGGTTTCTAGCGCGGGCAGGGGGCACACAGCGGTACTGTTTGAGTTCATGTTTGACTCGTGTTTCCTTCCCCCGCTCAGGGCTGATGTACATGCTGCTCAAGCACCTGGCGGACAGGTACAACATGTACTACGCCTACCTGCCCTCCAAGCTGGACAAGAAGATCCACTCTGGGGCCGTCAACCAGGTTGTCGCCGCCCCCATCCTCTGTCTCTTCTGGCTGCTCTTCTTCTCCACCGTGCGCACAGGTTAGGGCTCCCCCTGCAGGCTGATATCGTCCTCACGTTTCTCAAGGAAATGGAGGGGAAAATTAAACAGGATTTGGTCTGTGTTTCAAACACTCCTGTGCCTCTTTTCTTCTTCTTCTCCTCCTTCTCCTCCCCCTTTTCAGGATTCACAGCAGCGACCTCCATGTTCACGTTTGTGGTTCTGATCATCACAATCATCATCTGCCTCTCTCACGTCTGCTTCGGACACTTTAAGTACCTCAGTGCTCACAACTACAAAGTAAGGTTCCCTCTTAAGGATCTACCCGTTCCCCAGTGGGCAGAGGGAGTACTCTCCTCATGCCGGCTGTGTTGTCTGTCCCCAGATTGATGCTGTGGATGTGGACGGGGTTGAGAACGGGATTCCCGCGCGGACTACGGCCAACAGCAAAGCAACAGTAATTTATATTTATGCCTGGGCGATATGGCAGAAAGACATCACGATTGATGTGCAATATCACGATTAATATGCAATTGATCATATTGATCAATTGCGAAAACACTGATAATATTGTGAATAAGTATGGAACCGTGTTTGTGTAACAAATCCGGTGGTCCAGTCTCTTATCGATGCATGTTTTATATTGATATTAATCAAAGTCTATCACAACACGATAATTTATTTTATTGCCCAGGGCTATTTCTATTCCTGTTATTTATGTATTTTAAACTTTTGCCACATTTGAGGTAACGATGAAGGCCTGTGTGCCGTGCTATCGTGGCGGGGTGACTGACCGGTTTCCTCCGCTCTCCCACTCCTCCAGCAGATGTACATCGCCCAGGTACTGCAGGACCCCAACGCCGACGAGGTGGGCTCGGCCAGCGAGGACGACGGCCAGGGCTCCTCGCAAGACGAGGAGATCCTCAACGTGACCAACGGCCTTAACGAGGACTTCCAGTCCGGCGAGGACAGCCTGATCGAGAACGAAGTGAGGCACTGATCCGCGGGCGTGCGAGGGACACACAGAGAGACTGATGGCGTGCACTGAAGATGGGGATTTTAGGCGAAGAACCGGCACACGGACCGGTTCTGCCGCCGGGCCATCTTGTCCTCCACCAGAGGAACTCGACACTAACGTAGGCAATACTTTCTCTAAAGAATTACTAAGAACCACGGGGAACTGTTGCTGAAGACTCGCTTTGAATCGCGCAAGACTCACCTCACCTCATCCAGACATCCATCCGCTTAACCAAGGAGGGGAATACGCTTTTACCGAAAGGACCGCTGCGACCCTCTTTCCTCGACAAGGATTAACGCCACACTCTCATGCAGCAAGAAAACACTGATGCATCAATGGATTTGTCTTTTTTTTTTTTGGTTTTTTGTTTATTCTTAATATTTTTTTCGGAGCGTTATTGCACTTGAAAAGAGTAGGAGGGCCTCCGAGCTGACGCCTCACTCCGCCCCGGAGCCCTGGCCCGGTTGTCCCCTCGTCTCTGAGTATTAGTTTGTTATTGTAGGCATGCCTTCCAAGTTGTGCGGACAGAGGGAATTCCCCCATAATCCATTGCCCACGTCCCCTAGTGTCTGCACTAGATAATGCAGCTGCGTAAGCAGCTTATGACAGGGAGAACAAGAGGGAGAGAAATGCCAGCAGACAGTTCTCCTTATCACGGCGGTTTAGATGACCTCCCCTTGCTCCTTAAAACGAATCAACCCTTGACTAACACTCTTTTGCTTTGGAAAGTAACATGAAGCTACAAAGTTCTCGGTGGCCTTTCTCAAAGTAATTTTTCGGTAATTTAAACGCTAACAGGAAATCATGATCCACACTTTATGACTGGACGGTCATGGCTTCCATCTCAGCACACTTATGCCTTGACACTGGTTCTTTTCCCTGTTCATGTTGCCCCCTGGGCCTTTGCTGAGACCACTGCTGCTCTGGACTGGTTGTCCTGGAGTGGGAAAGTCATAACGAGTGCCCTTAATGGGCTCAGCCAGGAGGATAAGCTCCTGGTAGCTACAACACTGGTCTCTTATCTGGTCCATTGGACGCAGCCATCGGCCTGCTCAAACCTTGCGGCCATTTTTTGGTTGTTTTTTTTCGTTCGCCCGTCCCTCCCACCATTTTGTCTAGACGTTTACATCTCATGTTTCTAAAGTTTTTTCTTGGCCTGTCGGGGTCTTTTTGTGAATAAGCTTACAGAGTGGCTGCAAGGTCACTGCTAGGGCCTCTACCAGCGTTGAGGATTGTAGTTTCTTATTGTGTCCTGCGGATGAGTTTAATAATGTGATACCCTACGTCCGGTCAAATGTGTCTCAGTGTTTAAGAATGAAGGTGATCATGTTTTTGGGCTGGATGGCACATTGTTTTCAACTTGGGGTGTTTGGTATACAGGGGTTCAATCTATGGTGATTCTCAATCTTAGGCCATCGGATCGGGGGGCTAGGGTGTCTCAACATTCCACCCATGGAAAGACCACCTCCTTTATTCGATCTTTGCCCTTTCCATTGAAAGGTAAATGGCCAACCTATCCTTTCTGTTGGTTCCTAGTGTACCCTGTTCTCAAGCGAGCTTGTCCTTAAGGATGCATTCCAAAGGCCAGAACTTAAAGAGTCTTTGTGGTAGAATACTGTAGTTTGAATGCTTTCCACAGCAGGTATGCTGTGTGAAACTGATGTGTGTATTAACTCTTGTCCTTTTGGCAGTGCCTCTGTCCTACAAACGTCGGCTAATGCAGAGGCCCAAACAAATATATGTAAATCTCTACACTAGGCCACTAGTCCCTCCTAAGTGCAATGTAGTGCCGGCACAAAGATGAACCAACTCAGGATTTCTCAAGCTTCCTATACAGTTCACGTCACTATTTTTAAACCGATGAGAGTATTCCCATTATAAATGGATGGGATTGTTGTTGAATGAAGGCACATTGTTGCAGACGGCACCTATTAAGACGACAGTGTGCCACTACGGACCACTTGTTATGAGACGCTAATGTGATGAAGAATGAATAAGCTGCTCGGAGAACTGTTGTGGGGAAAAACGTGCGTTTTGTGTTTTTACTTTCACTTATGATTGACAGAAGGACGTACCTTTGTGGGTGTGATGAAGTCGAACGGTTCTCATTTCTCAATGGGAATAACCCCCCCACCTCCCCCTCCTTTCCTTTCTTTAACTGAGTTTGACCTGGTTCTATCTAGATTTTGTTTGTTTCAGACCACAGTACCTGGTGCTCTTCTGGTCATGAAAAGGGGATTTTTGTTGACTTCTTTTCTTTGTTTAGGTTTAAAAAAAAAAAAAAAGTCTAGAAATCACTAAATGTCTAATGTCACGGTAACAGACGACGGTCCTGCCAGGGGTGGTAGTACAAGTACTGCCTCAGCTTAACACATTGATCATCCCTCACCTCTTCCCTTTCATCACGATTAACACTGAATGTAGTTTCCCCTTGCCCCCTTCCAGGCTTGTGATTTTTCGATTAGTGACTTCAAAAGTAAAAGGTGTTGTCATAACAACAATAGTTGTCATAACAACAATATGTAGTGGCTTTTGCCATTGTAGTCACATGTTGTGACATCTTATTAGAAAAGAAAATTCTTGACCATATTATGTATGTCCTACGATGGAATTATGTCCCAATTGTCCCAAGTCAAGATATTGTTTCATTCTTGTGTTAATGCTTTTTTTTGTTGTTGTTGGATCCTTTTTTCAAGCTGACCTCCAATAAAAGTTATCATCTTACGTGTACAATAACTCAGCAGGGATAGTTAAACAGCGCTTTGTGATTGTGTTTTGCTTTTGTCCTTTTTAAGGAGTCTTTATTGAATGATCCGATTAACTGTAGCTGATGATGTGTGGATAGCTTCTTCCCGTTCTTCCCCCAAGGGCTGTGTACAAAAATAGCAATATTTATCTGTTCAATTGACCCACTTCTCTGTACAATAAACCATACTATGTCCGCTACATACAACTCGTAAGCGTTTTATTTTTCTATATTTCATGTGACCAGGAAATCTACGCAGTTGGTAAACCCTGTAATGCTCTTGTTTAAACACTGGGTGATGCTTGAGAGTTATGTTTGATCGGAGTAACACAAGGGATCAGGAATCGGCAGGCTGGAGCCGCAGGAGCGTCATTCAGTTCTCCGTATCGGAGCACACCAGTTATTTGAATGGACTGTTCGTCTGCGGACGCTCTTCTGCGCTGCGTGCTCCAGTAATATAGTATTTAAGTGATATAATTACGCCGCCTACACGGCGTACGAGAACGTGACTATGGACGGGGGAATCGCTATAGTATGTTTATCGATTGCCATGTTTTTAGGATCTTTAATAATCGGCTGGATTCCCCTCTTGATCAGACTTTCTGATGTAAGTAAAATGTAATATACTGGGTCCATGCGTTCTGTTTAGTCCTATCTATACAATCAATGTTCGAATGCGAGAAATAGGGCTTCATTTCAACTTACCTGGAGGTTTTAATTATTAAAAGCCTGAAGCCTAGGAGTCCATAACAACCAGGCAATATGATTACAGCGTGCCACAAGTATTTTGGCAGGGAAAAGTATATTGGAAACCGTTGGTGTTATGCGCCATTTCCCGGAGGAAACCTCTGATTATTACCAAAATAGCTCCTGTAATCATTGTAATCACCTCCGACTCTCAGCGAAGCCTACAATTTGTCGCGATCCTGGGAGCAGGGCTCCTGTGCGGGACGTCTCTGGCCATCATCATCCCGGAGGGAACCGACTTGCTCCAAGACACATGGAAAGGTGAGTGCTGCTCTATTCAATTGTAGGCCTATCCGAAATTGAATTGCGACGCTATTGCGTTATTTAAAACCCAAGTGTAACCAAGACCACTTGTATGTTTGCACCCTTCGGAGTTGTTCTGATGTGAATTTATGCTCAGATACAAAAAGTCATCCCCTTTCCATTGTGTGCGTTTTTGTGTCGGTTTCCTCCATACAGCCTGTGATACCCCACTTGGTCAAAACAACAGCAATGGGACGATGGCGGTGTCGTTTGCCAACAGCATCCCGTCTCGGTTCTACATCGGCTTATCTCTAGTGGTCGGTTTCATCTTCATGTTTGTGGTGGATCAGCTTAGCCTGTACTTCTCCACGGCGACACGCGGTAAAACACGTTTCACTATTCTTCCACTTTTCGTTGTTGTTCTTAAAGCAGATATCTCACACCTGCATGGTTGTCTGCTCCAGGTTCAGGATGCATGCCCGACAACAACGGAATCACTGCCTCCTTGGGGCTAGTGATACACGCTGCAGGTACAATGGAACGTTAGACTCTGCATTTCAAGGTATACTAAGCCATATATTTCTGTATTCAAGTCCAAGATATTCATTGCCTTAAGTAACAGACTTATTATTGCCTTACCCCCCCCCCCCCTCCACCCCAATCCCATGTGACTTAACATGTGATAGCCTTCCTCTTTTTAGCTCTCACATGTTTTGGGAGTACTGCAGTATTGCCCTCATTCTGCTAGTATGACCATGATTTGAACCCGTGCAAACACATAAAAGGCGACGCTGGATGTGCTTGTTCCCGCCTTGTTTGTCCAGCCGACGGCGTGGCCCTGGGCGCGGCCGTGGCCTCTCCCAACATGGCGGTGCAGGTCATTGTGTTCGTGGCTGTCATCATGCACAAGGTGAGAGGTGCCCTGCTCCAAGGCACAACCTTACCCCCTATTCACTGGGCGCCAGTACCCAAACACGATACAGTAACGTGACTCTTATCTGGTGTGGTCCACCCCCAAGGCCCCGGCGGCGTTCGCCATGGTCTCCTTCCTGATCCACATGGGGGTGAACAAGAGGCTGATCCAGGCCCACCTGCTGGCCTTTTCCGTCGCCGCGCCCGTTTTTGCCATTTGCACCTACTTCATCCTGACGGCGGTGAGGAGCGTGCTGCATGCTGGCTGACGACAGGATGAATGGAGGGATTGAACTTTATTATTGTCAATGTTTGACTCGAACCGGAAGTGTGTGAGGTGCCATGCTCGCACACGCACGCACGCGAGCACGCACGCACGCACGCACGCACACACACACACGCACACACACACGCACACACCGGAATCTGTAAAACGCTCTGGTTGCCGTCTATATATGAATGCGACTCATTATCATTTTGTGTTTTTAATGGTGTGTTCTCCCCCTCAAGACGGGCGGTTCTCCCCAGAACCGACTCACTGCCACGGGCGTGGGCATGCTGTTCTCAGGCGGGACCTTCCTGTACGTGGCCACCGTGCACGTCCTCCCCGAGGTCAGCTCCGGCCAGGGACACCACCTGCCCCCCGGTGACCGCCAGCACCTGACGGAGGCCGTTGCTGAACCCAGGGGGCCAATGGGCGTCTTGGAGAGTCTGACCTTTATCGGTGGAGCAGCCATTCCTGTTCTCTTGGCCCTCGGGCTGCAGGACGACTGATGCTCCATCCTGAGGGAATCATTGTGATGTGCAAATAGTGTACGACTTAAAGGCAAATCAAGCAAGGCTTTGACGCGACAGAACAGACTTGAATGGGAGCTCTGTGAAACTTCTCTCTCAAGTATGACGTCTGAATGACCATCCCGTATTTCCTTACCAGTCTGGAAGTGTGTCTCATCAGTATCAAGTTTTTGTTTTCCATTGTGCGATATAAAAGGAAGACAATATTTCTGGGACATTGCCTTTTGGATGTAATCCCATCTACTGTGTCAATAGGATCCTTGGATGTAGTCCACTATCTTGATGTTGCACCCACTAAGATAACACTGACGAAACATAAACTAGGTCACAGGTTTTTTTCTTACTGTTTGTTTTTTATTACAGGCAGCTGGATAGTACAAATATCAAATTAATATATTCAATGTGATTCTAGAATACACAGTTTGAGGGGATTGTTCTGAAGAGTCTTGTGTTTGGGGTGAGACCGGTCTGCCCGGGACCCGGAGGCGCGCAGGTAACCGAGTGTTGGCAGATCTCAGCCAATCATCTTCTCAGCAGTGTGGTGTAGCTTTAAGGAAGTTCTTTGAATAAACGTAAATCACACAAAAGGTTTGCTAGCAATGTCTTAATTGAAATGGCTCAATCTTAGCTTAGTTTAAGATTCATTTTCAATGTTAAGTATTTATGTACTTTTTTCAAAATGTATTTTTTGCAAGAAATATCTTTTATAAAGAAAATAAATCTTTGTAATATACATATTTGCTTGAGTCATCAAGCCTGGCTGTAAATGATCCAAGCAATTCATTCACAAGCCTATTGTGTGTGCCTCAATACTGACTTCTTTGGACAACCATGGGGCTTATCTTGGTTTAACTTGACATTTTATGAAAGAATTGCATTTCAAAATATTAAATCTATTTCATTTGTTTCAATTGCTTTGCTTCATAATCCCATTTTAAAATAAAGTTTCCCAAGTAGCCAAATGTCACTCGGTAACTCACCAAAATATTGCCCAAGTATTAAGTCATGTGGACTGTGATATGCGATACAACATGGCCTAATACATTCTTGTGTCTAGCCTGCATACAGGCAAAAACTGAAACAAGTAAAGCCAGTTTCTGGGACATAAATTGGAACGGCTGACGATGTCCTAGAAGTGCCTTGATAACTTCTAGCAGCAATGTCATCATAAATGTGCTGACGACAGTTGAAGACCTGTTTTGTCATATAACACATTTCCTTGTACCATTGACCCTTCATGTGATTAATAAAAACAAAGAAATACAGATCTCAACAGTGGGGTGTTCATGTTCAACTGGTGGGTTCAATACGTATTCCATTTAGTGCTCATTATATGTCTAGTTACAGAGGTTTTATATCAAGACAGCAGAGAAGGTAAGCTCACCTTCCTAAACTTAATTAAAAATGAACACACGCAGACTAGTTTAAAGGGGTGATATTATACCACCAGGTGTGATCAGCCATTAAAGCCGTTTGAAAATGGGAGGGTCCATCTCGAAGTACGATGGAAGATAAGCAACATTTGCTGCAGTCCACTGGGTAGGCTGATAGACTGATCTATCCAGCATCCAGGAAGAAAACCTTCCCACAGATGCTCCAGTTCCCCCTTGCTCAGTTGTTCGTCGCTGAGGGCCTGCGGTAGACCACCATGTTGGGGCTACCGGTGCAAGCTGGGAGGCTGCGAAACAGCAACGGACGTTCCTCCCAGCCAGCGTGACCTTTAGCCTTTACCATATTCTCAACTTGTGTTGAACTGTTGGTAGGCCTAATGTAAACATGTATTATTCCTCAAGGAAATGTAAACGTACTATATTTTTCTCATAACATCATGATTGAACTCTCCCCATTATGTCTGCTCCGCTGAAATGTCACATGACACAGTACCTCATGTTTTAACTCAGGGGGAAGTTATGCCCCCTTGATGCCCCCGATCATTTCCCATCACATGACATCTCAGCGGAGCCCCCGATCAAAACAGCGTCAACACGCTGCTCGTACATCCGTAGGAGGACATAGCAGGACCCTATGAGGACAAAGCAGGACCCTAGTATGAGGACATAGCACGACCCTAGTATGAGGACATAGCAGGACCCTGGTAGGAGGCCTCTCAGAGCTTGACTCCAGCCAGAGAGGCGCAGAGCTGGGCCTCCAGCGCCATGCGGTCGAACGTCCGCCGCACCGTCTGCTCCCGCACGCTCTCCCTCATGCGGAAGGAGGCGCGGGCCGCCCGGCGCGCCCCCTCCTGCGTCTGCTCCCGCTGCACCTGCAGCTCCCTCCTCCTGCGCTCCTTGGCCACGACCTGGCTCTCCACGGCCTCCCTGCGGGCCTCCTCCTCCCTCCTCACCCTCTCCCGGAGCTGCTGGTGGCAGAGTCGGCGGCCCAGGTTGTGCTGGCGGGTCTGCTGGGCCCGGGCCTGGGTCTGGGCCGACACCTCGCGGGCGGCCCGCTCCGTGCGGCGCTGGCTGAGCTGCACCAGCAGCAGCTTGTGGCGGAGCTGCTGGTGCTGCTGCTGCTCGGCGTGGGCCCGGGCCCGCTGGAGGTGCTCCGTCTGCAGGGAACCCCGCTCCCGCAGCTCCCGGCGCCGCCTCTCCGAGGCCCGCGCTTTCTCCTCCCAGGAGCGCCGGAGCCGTTGCTCCATGGCGCTCCTCGCCAACAGCTCCGCCTGCTGCACCTGCTGCTCCGCCCTCTTCTTCAGCAGCACGTGCTGCAGGAGCTCCCTGCTGTTCTCCAGCGACAGCCTCTTCTTCTCCCTCCTCTGCCGCGTGGCCTTCCCCCTCCTGGCCCTCTGCTCTCGCTCCGCGGCCCGCTGCGCCTCCCTCTCCCTCTCTGTCTGCTCCTCCTCCTCCCGGCCTCGGCGCAGCCTCTCCTGGCAGCGCTTGCGCGTCTGTGCCTCCCTCCGGGCAGCCTCCGACGACTCCCTGCGTCGGGCCTCCAGCTCCTCCCGGGACCTCAGCCAGCGCTCCTCCTGCAGCCTCGCCTGCCGCTGCCGCAGGGACGCCACCTCCTGGTGCCGCCGCTCCCTGCTCAAGCTCAGGGCCTCCGTCTCCTGGCGCCAGTGCTTGAGGCTCTGCCTCAGCCTCCTCCTCCTGTCCTTCTCCTCCTGAGCCCGCCGGGCCGCCTCCTGGCCGCGGGCCTCCCGGCGGTCGCGCTCCCCCTGCTTGCGGAGGGACAGCCGGCTCAGCTCCTCGCGGTGCTTCACCAGCATGAGGGCGGCGATCTTGCGGTCCTTCTCCGACACCGTCACACGCATCTTCTGGCGGATGTCTCCCGTGAGCCGCGCCAGCCGCGTCTGGGTGGCCGGGGAGTGTCTGAGGTCACCCAGACTGTGGCCGCTGCTGGTGGACACCACACTGTCGTCGTTGTTGTTGTAGTTGTTGTAGTTGTTGTGCAGTCTGAGGGACCTCAACGCACAGTTACGTGTGTAAGTAGTAGTAGAAGCAGGGGGTTTGCCCGGGGCCCTGCTGCCGACGAACCCCTTCCCACTACAGTCCTGTGGTGGTGGGCTGCTGTCATCAGCGTCAGTGTGTGGAGAACAACCGTCGCTGCTGCTGCTGTGGCGGACAGCCTTGCCGACCACTTCTAAAGCAGGGCGCTGCGTTTGGGGAAGGGGAGATCTCGCTGTTTTTTCGTCCGGATCCTTCTTGACGATTCTCTCCCTTCCCTCCCGACACAGGTGGAGGAGCTTCCTGCGCTCCTTCTCGTAGGTCTGGTGCATCACTGTCACCGCCTCGTAAGGCTTTTCGTGGCGGTCGGCGACGAGCTCGTTGAGGGACCTGATCAGAAGTTCTACGGGTTTCTTCACAGACGATCTCGCACGGGGACTCCTCTGCGTCCTGGAAGTCTCCAAAATTCCCAGATCCACCTTTGGGATATGTTGCGTTATTTCTCCCATTACGCAATTAGGATATAAACGTCCTTAAGAAGAAGTATTTCTATGACCGTTCATTTACAAATTCAAAAATAGGATTCAGGTTTTTAGAGGAAACCTGTTGGGGAAATTCGTTTACTACCACCCGAGGCAAGGTTGTCTGTGCTTCTCCCCGGCGGGGATTAGTCTGGTAATCAGATGGAGAGGACAGACCTTGCTGACCGTGCGTCACATGATCGACTGAGCCCTTGGTTGTGACAAAAGAAAGAAAAGTGGTGGGAGAACACTGAAAAAGGATCAATGCTTCAAATCATGAAGCATTGATGCGTCTGTCACTGAAGTAGGCCTAACATTATGTTAAACCCAACATTTGAATTTGAACATTTGAATGCATTGAGTTGCATGCACAGGAGTTAAGATGTACCTGTTACAGCTCAGACACGGGGAAGCAATGGTCTATAAATGTTAAATAAATGATTTATGAGGTGCGCCCCGGCCGACATAGGCCTCATGTCAATGACCAGTCAACTCCATTACTGCCACAACTTTTTTGTTTGCAAATAATATAATAAAGAAAACGTTAAATGTTTTATTTGTTCTGTGCAGAATTTCTTTATGTTTATTGTTCAAAGTTTCCACATGCATGGCTCGACCTTGTTGTGATTTGGGGGGACTGTTCACCGTCTCCATGGTAACCGCGAGGTCGCGCGGTTACCATAGCGACCCCTGCAGTTCGATTTTATTATTTTTTGTTTTATGCTTTCGTTTTTGGTTTTTAAAAAATAACTGCTTACGATCGGACTAATTGAGTTTGTCTTGTACTTTTAGTTTGATTTTCAAAAAATGTTCTCGATCCAAAAGGTAAACAGATAGCTTTTCTACGTCACATTTCCGGACCTTGACCCGGAAATGAAGCAGCAGGCTCCCGGTCCGGTCTTACTCCCACGGCTGAAACCAGTCCGACCGCGCGGGCTAAACCGTCATCATCATCACAACCGTCATCATCAACCACAACAACAACAACCAGGAAATATAAAGTGATTCCCCCGCTCAATCCGACTGTAGTTTCAAGTCCTTATATCGAACTTCGGCACGTCGACACAACGGCGGGGGGGTTTTCAACCGGGAAGTAACGCTTTCAAACCAAAATGAAAAGAGCCAGGAGCAGAGGCGGCAGCGATCCGGCGGATCCTCCGCAGAACGGGACCTCCGAGGACAGGAGGGCTCGGGAGCCCGAACCCGGGGCCAGCAACAGCGACAGCCAGCTCGACCCCAACGATGAGGACGACTCGTCCCACAGAAGAGACATCCGGAGCAGGTACCGGGTGCTGATCAGCACCGTGCAACGTGAGTAGCAGGGGGACTGGGATGAGCCAGGAACGACGCCCTGTCATTTTTGTTTATCTCACTCACTTTGGGTTGACTCTAATGCCCTGCTGCTGCTGTCCATGTCTACAGAGAACCGAGAGGATATGCTGAATAACCGTGACAATAAAATCACAGAAGTACTGGACGAAGCGAACACACTTTTTAAAGAAGGTAGGGGGGATGATGATGCCAGTGACGCATCTCATACAGTGATTTTGTTTATTTATTATCTCGTCAAATTCAAAATGCATATTTAATGCATGCAGCTGTAGTATCCGATCACCACTGTCTAGTGCTGGGAATAAGGCAGCTCAGAAATAAGAATTCCTTGAAAGTAACTTTTGGCTCATGCTATAGTGTGGGTAAAAAACAACATCAACCTGCTATTTTGTCAAGTTTCCCGTTGAAACGATTGCTTGTTGCTTTGGCTTTTCTCCTTGGCAGTACACCAAGCCAGGGAGGCAGCTCTAGATTCCCAGCTGCTGGTGGTGGCATCAGACCTGGGCAAGGAGAAGGCTAGCCAGCTGTTCTCTGAAGGCCTCTCTTTCGACCCTTCTACCTTTATACAGCACACTGTGAGTGTTCTGAAAGGCTTGTTCTGAATGGCTGGTGTTTGTTGGCCGTTGAATTATGGTTTAAACACGCATGCACGCACACACACACACACACACACACACACACACACACACACACACACACACACACACATTTGTGAACTTTTAGTAAACTTTACACCTCAAAGATTGCTTATTACATGGGCGGTTTCCTTCACACTCTCTTATCCTCGTGGATACACAGCTTCCATGTTGTCAGGTTGTCCTTCTGACCGGCTTTACTCTCTGTTACAGCTGTCCTTCATGGGACGCAACTGGCTGGAACAAGAGGGGGAGAACTCAGAAGAGGGAGCAGCAACATCCAACCGCTCCCTTCCCCAGAATGCCTGGCACAGGCTGGCCAGCCGGGCCGAGGCGTGTTTCCAGAGCACCCCGGCCTTCCACTACATGTGAGTGGCTGTCTCACCCCTCTGGCTGCCTTTAACGCAGGCATGCAGAGCGACACGTGAACCTGACTCGTGAAACCCGAAACGTTCACGGCTACGTCGAAGCGACTGCGTTGGTCCTTGCGTTGCGTGAACGCGGGACCATAAAGAGCCCTTAACTCAGGTGCCAACGCGCCCACGCCAACCAATCACGTGCTGCGTGACCTTTTCACTGGGTATCTAAGACAAACTCAAGTATTCCTTTTGGATGTGAAAAACCGAGAAAAACATATATATATATTTGAATTTGCGATGATTTCAGCAGCAAATCCTTTGTATTTTTACTTCATGAATTAGTTTAATTGTGAGTCGGTGATCACCTCTCCTTCTGCTGACCATTGCTCTAGACGGGCTTGAAGCCAATTCAAACAGGAGATTGCAGAAAACCCTGATAGTCCTTATTTAGATCCTGTGATATGTTGTCTTGTATTTGAACCGGTCTGAAATCTGAAACACGTTGATTTCCATTCCAGGTACGGCTCGTTCCACGCAGAGCCCCCTCCCCCGAAGCCTCGAGTGGAGCGACAGAGGAAGGCTCCGACCAAGGAGGCCAAGAGGATCATGCCTACTCAGGTAGAACACATGTGACTTGGGACTCTCTTAGGTTGAGCCATTTCACAGGTGCTTCTGTTGATTACCTATTGGTTTACGGCTCTGATGGTCGACTTGTTTATTGATGGATGTATATTTTCAAAATTCATACAATACAAGAGTCAGCGTATAAGACCGACAGCAGGGGTTGAAAAGTCTTGTAAATGGCGGTGAGGAGAGTTTGGTGGTAAAAGAAATTTTTTATGGAGTGATACAACTTAAAGGCACCCAGTGCAACTTTCGAGGCAAAAATGAACATTCAATTTCTAGTTTTTTTTACACGTAGTATATTTCA
>JAOPUD010000044.1:3860594-3870893 GCA_027122715.1 Trisopterus minutus
CACACACACACACACACACACACACACACACACACACACACACACACACACACACACACACACACACGCACACACAGGTTATTTGGTAACTTGATTTACTAGTGGGATTGCAAAATAGCTATCTGTGGGATCCCAGACTAGCCAAGTTGAGATTGGGATTATTCATTGTAGTGTTTACTTTTACAAGTGCTGTTTTCGGTGTGAATCACGCCAACAATGGCAGGTGTGGTGCATATAGTCAGGCCCAGTGGTGAAATTCAACCCTCCCACACCCCAAAACGTTCACGACCACGAGAGAAATAAGGTCTTGGAATCGTCCTTTTAATCCACAGGTCGTCCGATTTCAAACGGCAGGCATACTTGACGCTATATACTATATATATCTATGTACTAAATATATCACAACTTTATCTTTGTTGATTTAATATTGGGCTTGTCACTGGGCAAGCAACACTTACCATAATACTTTAATAGGATAATACCATAAGACCGTACAGCCTGTGTGTGCGTGTGTGTGTACTAACTAGTCCTGCTCTCCTCTGGGGGTCCACAGACTGGATCTCGTGAGAGTTTGACCCAGACCACAGCGCAGGGCGAGGGCCCGGGGCGTGCTGAGCAGAACACAGAAGCGTCGACGTTGTCTCTGCTGCCCGACATCCCGGTGGTCTGCGGGGTGCCCGAGGAGACCCGGACCGGGTGCGGAGGGTACAGAGAGCCGGAGGAGAGCCACGAGGATGAGCTGGAGTTCCCCCATGACCTGCTGCCCAGCCTAGACTTCAGCAGCGACCTAAACATCTGGGAGTCCTCGCTGGGGTAGGCCTCTGGTTACAAATACACACGCAGGAACACACACGCACACACACACTCTCTTCAGCCCTTTTGGTTGTTTCCACTCCCTCTAGAGTAAAGCCTGCACCGGGCTTCTTCACAGCCGTTAAGCCTGTTCTGTCACTTTTTCTAATCCCATCAAAAGTATCAAAACACACTTTAATCGCACTAAGGACCTGCTTTTCTTGCAAATGCGTCATATTAGGAAGTCAGACACGGTGCCGTACACATTCACGCCGTTTCACATGTCATTTGTCATCTCGGAGTGGGACTATGAGCGACGTGGAGGTGAAGCTCTCACCTGAGTGGTCGGGGAGGATACAGGTTCTCTCTTGCTCCAGGTCTGGTATAATTCTGATGACTCTGCACTGAAAGCTGTGATACTAAAGTTGACCTTTATGACCACGGCTAAGAAAAATATCAATTTTTATCTCCGGGATAACGCTTTCCACAATGTTCCAGCTGTAATATAAACTATTATGGGAAGGAAAGCATTACACGTAAATTAAATTAATCAAGATTTTTTATGAATTTATCTCAACCATGGTTCAATTTAGCAGACGGAGATATTCCATCAGCACAAGGTTAATCCCAATCTGCAATATGGAAATGCATAAAGTTCAGCCATGCAGCCAAAAAGGATTTAGAAATGAATCCAGTTAAAGTGGATTGAATATTCATGTGTTTTAAGGTGGATTCTGAACTGACTGTGTGTGTGTGTGCGTGTGCGTGTGCGTGTGCGTGTGCGTGTTAGCAGCAGTGACAAGGTTAAGGTTAGCTTGGCTGAGAAGAAGGGCGATCAGGTGAATTCCCTTCTGGCAGGTCCGCAGCAGTTCAAGGAAACCCCCCTGGTGGCTTTAGACTCAAGGTACCACGCAGGCTCAGCAGCATGGCTGTTTCTGTAGGCGAGATGTAGACCACCAAAGGGCCATCTGCTATAACTGCCCAAATAAGGGCTTCTGGTTCTGGTTCTAACCATTCACCCTCCCGACAGGAAGAAAGAGCTGATGTAAACCGTTTGTGTAAGTGGGCTAAAAGTAGTGATATAATGGAATAGTATTGAAGTTACCAAGTGGCTATCTTTGCACTTTGACTCTCTTGGCTCCAGCACCTAGTTTGTAAGTAAATACATATGTTGAAATATGTGATCTGAGCAAAACAATGGTTTCAGCCTTTTCAGGGTAGGAATAACAGAACCAGAATATATCCAGAAGCCCTGTAGCCTACTGAAACTTTAGTGGTCCACAGAGCATGGAGTGGTAGATAGAGGAGTGCTTATAAGTTCTGTGAACTTTATCCTCAAGTGAGGTTGAATGCCAGAACTGACCTGGGCTGTGGTGTTTTGTGGTGTTTTGTTTTAAATTGCAAACTGACTTGTGCACATCTACTGGATGTGTTGCTTGGCATCGTATGCTGCCTCCCGTTTTAAAGGTTTGACTTGATTTTTACTCATTTGCTTCTAACCTCTAACTTCTTTCAATTATTGCTGCTCATGTTGACACTTTCTCATAGTATTAAACAAATGCAAGATGTTAAAGAAAAGAGAAGCATCAAACTATTGCAATGTTAACCCTATCCCTAACCCTAACTGTTCTAAAATGAAGGTAGCTTGAAAAGATGCCTGCAGAAGTTATCTTATTTCCTGCTATTGAACCCACATGCTTTGGGTAACCTTTATGTGTCTTCAAATTGCCTTCTGCATATTGGAACATGCCTCTGTGGCAGGCAAGGACTTGCTATAAAGAAAAACTGTTAGCCACATGCATGCCTTCAGCTAAGTGTACTTTGCTCTTTGGGGGGAAAAAAAAGGGTGTGCCACATGAATAAGATACACACTTGGGCCTAAGTAGAAAGCTTGTGTGCTGAGTGGCTAGCCTGTTGCTAGGGCGAGGTGTATTGTCAAGGAAATCACAGGCCAATCACATGGCTTTATGACCATTCACAATTCAAGGCAGTATTGTTTTTTTCCCACCTGTTTCCAGTTGTGTCTGAAGACACTGTGAGGTCAAATCAACATGAATTACTTGAGCCTGTACAGATGTTGTCCTTTGCCAAACATTACTTTCGAGAGACAACGATCAAAGAGGTATCATGAAGATCTTACCCAGCACAGGAAGTTCTGTACCGTAACCTTTCTCTGAAGGCACTCAGAAAATATCAGAGACAATGGGAAGATGATGGGGTAGCTTGCAAAGTTCACCAATTACTCCTACTCTAACTGTTTAAGCATGGCTGGCTGACTCTCGTGGCAGTCGGCAGCATGGCTCCATCAGTGCATCTATGCCAAATAATATGCCCTGAACCTATCTCTTGTGTGTGTACTGCGTTTCACCCTGTAATGACGAGCAGAGCAAGCAACACATTTGAACTTTTGTGGTGTGTGAAAACATTTGCTTTTTTTTTATGTTTGGGGAGACAGCCGACCTTGCCTATACTTATGGATGGATTGTGTTTACCGTTGCACCGCTACATAGATTGCAGTGTGCAGCTAATTGGCATGCCGTTTGCCCCGCCTACGTTCCTTCAGACGCACTGTTAAAACCCCAGACTGCCCACCGACCGCAGGAGACAGTAACCTGTGTGTGTCGCCCTACCCCAGTCCCAGGCCTCACCATAGCGACCCCGGTCTCACAGATGTTCACACTTCACCCCAGACGGCTGCCGCGCCTTCCCCAAGTGTCCCACCCCTATCCGCCCCGTCCGCGGACCGCCTAGACCAGGAGCTCCGAGAGGCCTTCCAGGAATGCGAGGAACAGATGGCCTCGCTGGGTGTATTCGATCCCCCCTCTGAGGGCCCCAACAGCAGCAGGTCCCAGGCGCTGGCGGCCCTGGAGGAGCAGGGAACCGGACAGGCAGAGGTTAACGGGGCCGATGAGTCATCAGCCAGGGCTCCAATCGTCGTGCGCCCAGGGCATAGTGGCGGTGACCATAGCAACAGCAGCGGCACACATGGAAACAGTGAGGGAGCCAACTGTCAGAAGGACACTCTTGTGTTTAGTTTTAGGAATTACATACTGGGCACGGACGACGGTGCCGGGAAAGCCCTGGGAGAAAGTCAACAGGGGGAGGAGAACCCGGGCGCGAGGCAGGGCGAACGCCCAGAGGAGAGCTCAACGGAGGAGGCTGAGATCACTGAGCAGAGAAATGGATGCAGTCGGATGCAATCAGAGGCAGTGTCGGATATAGATCATTATGTTAAGTCGTCAGACGCGCCTATGCTTAGTGAGCAGGGAGAGGGCGATGGGCGCGATGATTCTAAAGCAGAGGTTAAACACAAGACCGGAGACGGTTTAGATTGTAAAAAAGCCCTCAGGAAGAAAGGCCGCAAGGGGGCAATGCTGGTGGGGTCAGACATAAAGCATAAAATACAAAGGGATGTTCACTCAGAGGAAGACTCGGATTTCAATATGACGGTTACTGTGGGTGAAGTGGAAAATAAACTGGTTAGAGTCACTGACGTGATTCCTGGTTCCAGCCCAGTAACGCTGTGTAACACCGCGGCCATCGATTCAGAAGCGCATCAACAAGCAGATTTGCCAACAGTCGAGGAACAGGGGATCGATAAAGAGATGAATTCAGAACATATCGGCCTGGTCGGAAATAGAAGGGAGCACAAGAAGAAAGAAAAGGGACATCGAAAAAAGAATCAGGCCGACAAAAGGGCTGAGATTGCAAAGGCATCCCAGTCAGACTGTAAACCCCACAGTGACACGGATACAACCGAATCTGCCCCATCGACGACACCTGCAGGGCTCAACGGTGGGCCCGGCCCAGATAAATGCCCGGTAAATGCTGAGTCGTCGTTACAGGTGGAAGGCCAGGCAGCGATGTGTGCGGAACAGCCTGATAATGGTTTGAATTATAAAAAACAGCTGAGTGCGGGGGAAACAGCAGGCTCCAGCCCCCCGCCCCCTGCCCCTGGCATCGGTCTCAGTGGGTCGTTGTTGTGTTCCCCTCGCTGCACACAGACCCATTCAGACGGGACACAGCGGCCGGACCCCCACCCCCATACAGATGACCCACCCGGCCCGACCGACGGTGCCCAGCACACCCCCTCCTCGGAACGAGAGTTCCCCGGATCCGTCCAGGTCGTCCACCACACGCTGAAGGAAATCCAGCATTGGAACTCGGTCAACCTGAGTAGTACTTTAGGCACTGTTGACAACAAAACATCAACGGCTGACTCACCGGGGGATCTGTGTGCCTCGCAAGAAGAGCGACGCACAGAGGGGGGAAACCGCCCACTCACCCAGCAGCCAGCTCCAACTTCAGTAGGAGACGGTGGGAGGGAACCTGCCCTTTTAGATGCTTCAGCAATAGCCAACGGGTTGCCATTGACAACACCCACGGCGGCAGAATTTATAGAAGGTGAGGGAGAGCCGGGGGAGAGCGAGAAGAGTGATTCTCCGGCGAGTGCTGCTGCTGCTGCTACTCTAGCGGTTACAGTGAGCCAGGGGGGAACAGAGAGCGACGCGGGAGGGGAGCGAGAGGACGGCGATCTGGACAGGCTCGTCCTGCGCTCGTTAATAGGTACTCAGGAGAAGTGCTCACTCGAATTCTCATTTGCGGAGACGTACGCCGAGGAGCCCGGGTGGGGGAGCTGCAACAGCGGTACCACTACACCGCACAACTCTGACGGCGAGGAGGTGTGCGAGCTGTCGCCGGACGACGACATCGAGTGGGTGACCGTGTGCTCTGGAGCGGCGAGCCGGGCGGTAAAGCAGCAGCAGCCCCCCGGGACCGGGGAGTGTATCGAATCATCTCTGCAGGAGTACGCCGCTGTGGAGAGAGGGAGAGCGGGAGAGAGAGCAGCAGAGGGAGGAGGAGGAGGAGGAGGAGGAGGGGGAGGGGGAGGGGGAGGAGAGGTGGCAGTGAGAGGAGGGATAGTGAGAGAACACCGTTCGCCCAGCCAGCCAGAACGCTCCCAATGTGGGGTGTCATCAGCTGAGACGGAGAGGCGACCGCCCCCAGAAGCTGCCGAGTCACAAGCGGAGTCACAGCGTCGTGGCCCGCCTGTTGCTGCTGCCGCCACCACCACCGTCGAGAGCCCCACCGCCGTGCAGCGTGACCGCCCCGAACCGGAACAGGAGCTGGTGCAGAGCAGAGGGACGGTCGCTTCATGGGATTCCTCTCAGCGGTGCTGCGGCGATACAGAGACGGACACACAGGATGGCCCTGAACAAAACCCGGTCGCAGTGGAAAAAGCGTTTATCCCGGGACCACTCCGTCAGGACGCTTTAAGCACACGGAGGACGGAGATCAATCACGATGGAAATGGTCAGTGCTCTGCTTTCCTCCCTTTGAACACCGTGCGTTACAGCCCCAGTGAGGGGACGGAGGGTCAACAGATCCACACTGTTGGCAGCTCTGCAGAACCTTTTATTACCTCCACCGCCGTCAGTGTTGCAGCTCAGCCCAGCGAAGAAGTCCAGAGCCTTGGCATCTCTGGTGGAACCATGTCAGTAGCAACAGGGGTGTCAAGAAGTGACACCAGCGGCGGCAACAGGAGGGTTCACTTTAACGACTCTGTGAAACCGGAGGACACCTGCTCTGTGGGCCTCAGGAGCACCGTGCCTCTGGATCTGGGCTGTGCTTCGTTGCCGCCGTTGACCGTACACGAGAGTCTACGACATCCCGTGGTGGAGACAAGTTACAGTTTCTTCCAGGAGGTCTTAAGTCTGCAGAAGCAGGACAGCTCGGCAGACACTGCACCGAAAGGGGATGAATCAGCAAAACGCACGCCGACCGACCGCTCGGAACCGAGGGATGATGTAAAAGCAGCCAGGGTGGTTGTTCAGATAAACACCGTTGAGGAGAAGCAAGGAAAAGGTCCACTGCCAGATAACAACAAGGCAGACGCAACAAAAGTGTGTGTGGAGTCAGCGAGACACGAGGTCTGTGTGGAGAACAACGGCCGACTCCCTCCACATGTTGTAGAGATGAAACAGGGGCACGTTGAGGATGGGCCTGACCCTTCAATCACAGCCGAAGGTACAGAAGGTCCCCTAGGCTTCCTTTCTTCCTCCATCCCTGAGGCAACCCCCAATCTGGAGGTGTCTGACTGCTCTCCGCTTGTGACTGCTATAAAGGATGCCCCAGCAATGAATACATTTAACGGGCTCGAAAAGCTAAAGAGTGATGTCAAGAACGTCGAGAATCTCAGAAAAAAAGGTCAGTTGGTTGATAAAGATATCTGTGGTGCTAATAACACAGCAGACATTCTATCAGTAGACCAGGTTTGTGTGAATACAGTTATTGATGAAATGCCAGTTCCATGTGCTGGAGAGAAGAAGCAGGTTAATCACGATGATTGTATCGACATTTCACACAGAGCCACTACTGGCACAGCTGCTCTCACTGAGAATGAACAAGCAGCTGCCTTTGAATCTGCCTCTGGTGACATTAACACTGTACAGGGAAAGTTGATAGAGAGCAGCGAGGTGGACATGCATGGCGTTGCACCAGTATATGTATCTCTCGTTAAAGAGATGGAAAAACGACCAATAACTGGATTAGTCAGTGCCAACAAGGATCCAGAGTCACCCCTGGTCCATGATACTAATGTCACAGCTGTTGTTGTTGAAGAGGACGTTGATGAACAGTCTTCTATTTGCTCTTCTGCAAAGCTCTCTGTTGATCCCCTTGCCTGTAAACCTCAGAGTGAGGAATCCATGTTAGCGCCTGTTGGGAAAACATCTACAGACCTGGATGCTGTAGCTTTGACCAACAATGTCTCTTTAAACATGGACTTGAATGATTTTGATAAGGATACCTCACACCCCTTGGACTCTTCCACTGCTGCTGGCCTGGAGCCAACTGATGCAACCAAAGGTGTAAAAGACAGTAGTTTGATAGAAACGGCTTCTCTTTCCACAGAAGAATCATCAGTGACTTTAAATGCTGTAACACATGACCAACGTCTTCCTGGCAATCCACCATGGGCCAGTAAACCTACCCTGGCTATAAAACCGCCGGGCCCTATGCTGAGTCACCTGGAGTCTATTAATGACTGCGACATCTCTCTTCCTGCCCCGCCAGGAAACCAGGGCACAGAGAATGACAACAGTAAAATCTCTGTGAATGTTATGGACACTAATTATCCGGTAAATGATACAAGAGATGCCCCAAAATGTATTTATGAACATGAGAAGCCTGCTACTGCAGCCCTGGATAATTCAGCTGACGTCCTTATTATATCTCCCACTAGGGAGTTGGATAAACAGAAGCAGCCATCTCATTCTCCCTCTCCAATATGTCAGGGGGCTGAATCTGATAACGTCATTGCTCAATCTCAAGTCGGACCTGAGTCTGGGATGAAGTCACTCATCAACATTGAGCCCAGTAGTCGTGATGCATCCATTATAGACAGGCTCATGGGTGTGAGTCCAGCGCTGAGAGTCAGCTCAGTGCTCAACCAGGACAACATGAAAGGGATGGATAAAAATCATAATTCCCCCTTTGATGTGAACGAAATGAAACCAGATGAAAAACAAACGCATGACAAACAAGAGGACACAAAGGAGTCCTTCCGAGAGGGAACAGCTGACTCACCCCCGCAGCAGGACAACGGGTCAGATAAGGCGGCCGGAGGGGAGGTCGGGAACCTACCATCAATCCACCTCAAAGCAAGAGACACGGAAATGTCGAAGGAGAGTAGAGACGGGATCAGTGGAATAGACATCGAGGCTGAGTCTCCAACAGCCGTTCACAAAAATCTCACCGCTGCACATAACACGTTGACCTCTGAGGTCGCATTGTCCGGGGATGATTATCAGTTGGTTAGGGTCCTCAACCTGCAGCAGAACCCGAGCACAGCAACAGCTGAACAAGAACCAAGAGAGCTCATTGCGGAAGGGCGGGATTCAGGTGGGACTCTGTGCGAGTCTGCTGGTAGCGGCGAGTTGACAGCTGAGGATCCCAGTGTCAGAGTGGAAGGCCTGGAAATAAGTAGAAGTGAGGGAGAGGGAGGAAAGGGCGCACAAGGGTTTAACATGGCAAACACTGCAAACGATTTAAATAAGACTGGAGTGGCTGTTGAAAGAGAGTCTATAGCCAACACAGAAATAGCAACAGTTTGCACACATGAAAGTGCGAAAACACCGGGGGAGAGCACTATGCATCAGAGCACTCCTTTAGAAGCTGCGAAGTCAAGCCCAGATTTGATGTCAAAGGATGTATTTGGGCGTGACAGGGGTTCTGAGGGTCAAGGAACAACTGTTTTCCCACCTCCACGTCAAGAGCAAGATGGGAAAGCTGAATCCACAGAGAACACTGTAGCCCTTGTTGGTGAACCTGCCCCAAACCTGACCTTTCCTATTGCAGTGCCACTTTTATTGCAGGTTAGCAGGAATGGGCTCGATATTCCAACAGTGCATACGACAAACCAGCCAAAAGCAAACAGTCTGAGTTCCGAGTCTCCAGCGCACCCAATATCCCTGGGAAAGACTCCTGGTGCTGCTGCGACTGTAGAAATGGAGGGTTGTAATCTTCAGCAGGCTGATATTCAGGGTGCAATGTGTGGGCCTCGTGAGCTGCAGAGCTCTAACGAAAGTGCAGTGTCACAGAGCCGAACAGTGGCACAAACACCCATAAAAGGCCCTGACACAACACAGCCAGACAAAGCATCCTTGGATGAAAAGAAAAAGGCCAGCCAGGGGTCGGACAATAATAAAATGGGCGCGATAAACAATGAGCCGGAGGAGAAACAGAGGCCCGTCACAGCAACCGGGGCCGCTGACGTCGTTGGTTCTGGCTCAGTCCAACGCTTAGACATGCATGGCAGTGCGGCAATCGACCGCATTGAGACATCCGCTTTTTACGACGTGAGTGGGGCGGGGAGCGGAGCTCTCATTAGGATGCCCGAAGCAGAAGACCGTATTTCAGCAGGCGATAAAGTTATCGATCACAGTGGTGATGCCAGCCCTTCGGCCCTAGTTGCTTCCAAGTATCCAGAAGAAGACCTTGTGGAGACGCCCTTTGACCTGGTGATCGATGCTCATGCTGACACGGCATCTTCTCCATACCGAGTCCCGGGGGATATGGGGTCGGTCACGCCACCGCACACAGACCTCATTGAGAACGCCAGTCGTCCATTGCTCGAATCAATGACCCCGAGGGTACATGTAGAGACCTCTCTAGGTTCGGACCCAGGGCCCGACCTCCTAGCAGCAGATTCGGCGGGAGAACCCTCTGTCCCCATCGATGCTACCATACAAGTGTGTGCGAGTGCGGCTCATGTCCCAGGCTCACAGACCGAGAGGTCCCAGAGTCCTGATCGTGGGATAACGGCAACCAGACAGGAACCAGAGACAGAGTGGATCAAGGAGTTGAGAGAAGCAGCACGCCTCTGTGAACACAAGAACGAAGGCCAGGCTTCTGATTTACAAACGATTTTAAGGTAAAGTGTGTGTGTGTGTGTGTGTGTGTGTGTGTGTGTGTGTGTGTGTGTGTGTGTGTGTGTGTGTGTGTGTG
>JAOPUD010000044.1:3935402-3940402 GCA_027122715.1 Trisopterus minutus
TCTCTGTCTGTATGTCAGTCTCTCTGTCTGTCTATGAGTCAGTCTCTCTGTCTGTATGTCAGTCTCTCTGTCTGTCTGTCTCTCTGTCTGTATGTCAGTCTCTCTGTCTGTCTATGAGTCAGTCTCTCTGTCTGTATGTCAGTCTCTCTGTCTGTCTATGAGTCAGTCTCTGTCTGTATGTCAGTCTCTCTGTCTGTCTGTCAGTCTCTGTCTGTCTGTCTGTCTCTCTGTCTGCAGAGTGCTTCTAAAGCCTGGGTAACTCACACGGACTTGGAGCCTGCGTCCTCCACCACCTTCAGCTGGGTGGCCAAGAACTGCCGGTCCAATGGGATCTCAGGCTGGCCCGACTCTTGAGGAAAAAAAACCCAGAGTCAGTCAGCCAATCAGCCGGGGTCGCGGTGGGGATGGGACACACCTCCTTCTCGCGGTCAGCTCAGCTCACCGTGAAGAGCCACGGGCCTGACGGTGTTCAAAGCGAGTCTGAAGCGGAATGTGTCTAGATGTGCTCGACAGACCACAGCTCACACGCGGTGTTGTGGCAGAACTTATTTATACATTTTAAAAGGTGTAATGTGAAGTTATTAACAGCATCGGCTGACTGATGTTTCAAACGTAATATTTGGCCTTCACCCAGGCTCACAAAGGTCTGTCTCAGCTTTCCAAACAAAGGACCCCCACATTGAGTGTCCGTACCCCACAGATAGAAAACCACTACGTCTTAGAAGGCTAGTGAGCCACGTTGTGAGGCAGTGAGGAACAAAACTAAAAACCAAACAGACCTAGATGTTACAAACCAAGACGTCCCAGGTAGTTACTAACCCTGGGTTTACATTTACATTTACATTGAGGGCATTTAGCAGACTCTTTTATCCAAAGTGACATAAGTACATTCGTCAGAACAATGAGAAACAATGATCTATCACTGTCGGCACAGTAAGGATGTTCACAGAACGTAGAGCAAAGCGCTAACAACCTCTAGGTTAACCCATTCCCTGTACACAGCAAAGATGGCTAGGTTAAGATGCTACACAATGCTAACAAAGTACTGTTTTTATGCGCCAGGATGTGCAACACACAAAAAAGTGTGTAAGATGTGGGCGTGGGGAGCTAGGAGAGGCTACACAGCATCCGGGTGACCTCTGAACAGGGAGAGTCTGACTCTTGAGTCTCTTGCGGTGGCTGGATCACACTCACCGGCCTTCAGGACCGAGGCAGCGTAGCGGTACTGGTTGAACTCCAGGTAGTCCCCGACCAGCTGGTTGATGAGCAGGTTGTGGTGGGACAGGGGGGGGCGGGGCTCGCTGCGGTCGTCCAGGGCGCTGAACACCTCCGCCCGGATGCGGGCCTTCAGCTGGTCCAGCACGCCGCGCGACTCCAGCGTGTCGCGTACCGCTGGTGCCACATTATTAATAATATAACGTTTATTAAGACACACACACACCTCCAATCACAGGAGGAACCAATCACAGTCAACGACCCCTCATCCCCCGCTGCAGAACGGGGGTCAGAACCAAAGAGATGGAGACTAAAGAGATTTTTGAGATTAATAACAATTTTAAATGTTTGCCGTTTACTGTCCAACCTGAGAAAGCTGCCATTTCTACAGGCTTTATATTCTGCAAGCTTTTTATCTGATGAAGTTCTACAAGTCAGTGCATTCAGCAGATGGTTTAAGAGTCATTCTGTAGACGCATCGTGGCAACAACGCAACAATGCATTGACAATAGAAAGAAAATATAGCATACTAAAATATAAGTATGTTTAAAAGCAAGTACTCCAGTACTTGTACTGGAGTACTTGCTACAGTACAAGTACAAGTAATTACAAGTACAAGTAATTAAGACAACTGTGTCACTTGCATTGGAGTAATATTGGACCAGGAGGAATTACACTGACCCCAGTAATAGAGTTTTGTACTTTCTCCACCACTGGTACCATCTGACCATCAGTCAGGATGGTTTAGGGTTAGGATGAGGATAAGGTCCATACTGGTATGCTACTGCTACTAACAATGTTCAAAGGAGGTCTCGGTTGGCTCATAACGCGTCCTGTTGCATATTTTGTTGATAGTTTAACATCTCGTCGTGCACCACGGGTTAGTAATAAAGAGTTATCTTAACATTTTAATTGAGTTAAATTCGACGTCGGAGCAAAAACAACTAAAACATCTCCTTACCGCTCTTCAGTTCTGTGATGGTCGCCATTGCAACAAATGTAAACAAAAACTCACTGACGTCTGCTGCCCTCTATTGGTCATGGTGGGAATCACATCAAGGAACTTCCCTCTAGTTGTCATGATGGGAATCACACCGAGGACCTCCCCTAGTGGTCAGGAGGGGAATAACACCGAGGACCTTCCCTTAGTGGTCAGGACGGGAATCACACCGAGGACTTTCCCTGAAGCAAGTGTTCACTGACGTCTCCCTCCCTCTTGTGGTCATGAGGGAAATCACACCAAGGTCAAGGTCAGAGCATTACAAGCTACAGTGGACACGGCCATTTGTGATGTCACTAAGGCACAGGTAAGGGCAGATTTTCACAGCTTGTAATGCCCAATCACACTCACACCTGGTAGCTGATGTCACCCCTTTAATAACTTAGTGGTTGCCAGTCTTGATACTTAGACCCACGATGGCCGACCAGGTGGGTTCAATGCCTCAAAGGTTTAACACTTCATTTCAATCCACACGTGAGACCAGATATTATGAATGATTTCAAAACATGTTTTATTATTCCAGCATGACCTATGATAAGACAATGCATACAGCAACAGTAAAATATAAACAAGGGTGATATAAAAAAGTATAAATATAATACAATTCTCAGAATTTTTAATGTCACTTTAACAAATTTTGTCAAATGACATAAATAAGGTATAGCTTCTCTTTGAATATTCTGTCTAAACCAGTAAGACAAAATAACAACACATTTACTTCCTCCAAAAGTCAATTTGGAATTAAAATGTTGAAATAAAGGTTAACATTGTGATCATTATATACATTCCATTGAATCAGCATACGATTTGAAACACTTCTGTACAATAATTACTCTACTTTCGACTGGTGTCTGACTGGAAAGGACTGTTGGATTGTTTTGATATTTGTGCTTTGACATAAATACACAAAGCCCTCAGTACAGCTGGAGTCCCACTTCGCTCTCCTCCAAATTGAATCAGATGATTTAAAAATTCTATGAATCAAAACAAATATAAAATAGTTGTTTTTAACACTCATGCTGCATAGTGAGAGAATCTTTTTTTAGTGCTTATTGTGTCTAGAAAAGTATTTCGGGGTCGCGGATTCCGCAACAGTGGAGCAGAATATAAATGGACCGATTTATTCTCAGAACGGTTGCAAAATTTGTTCTCCTGAGATATCAACATCTTAAAATGAATATAATCCATTTTAGATTCAACCCCAAAGAATAGAACGAGTCCCTTGAGAATACGCCGGGATATATGAGTGAGTCAGCCAATTGTTTGAACCCTTTCCTGGAGCCACCAGACTCCACTAGCTCTAGTATATACAGACAGTCTAATCCACACAGTCGGTACCTGTTCCGTCTACACGCTCTGAGCAGCACCACACTGTCCCGCTCTGAAGAGCAGTGCACCTATGACATGTTTTTCTGTTTTCTTGGAGTTTCGAACGAACCGTCAAACGTGAGGTTCTGCTTCCCTTCAGATTCACCCTGCTTCTGTAAACACGTAATGCCCCAGAAGGAGCCACTGAGCTGCATCAAGGCTGGTCGGGCGTGGTCTGTGTTGAGAGTATAAGAGCCCTTCCTCTCCTATACTGTTGGAGGAGTGAGTGAAAGCCCTAGACCAGACTCTTCTAGTGTGGTTCTGTTGGAGGGGAGAGGGGTGGTGGGGAGACCTCGACCAGACACTTCCAGTGCGGTTCTGATGAAGGTGAGGAGGGGGGGGGGGGGGGGGCGATGGGAAGGCCTAGACCAGCCCAGCTTCCCGGCACATGCGGTAGAACTGCCCCCTCTGTGCGATGAGGTTGGCGGGGGAGTCCGTCTCGGCGATGAGGCCCTTGTCCATCACGATCACCCTGCAGAACAACAACAGAACAACCGTTTAGGGAGGAGATCCTTCAGACTTCAAAAGCATACTTGGTTGACTCTCTGGGTCATTTCCAAGACTATCGCTTTTTCAGCAAGAAATGTATTTTCCACCAGGTCAGCAGATTCCCTTTGAAAACCAGAAGTGGACTCTGATTGAATCACCGTGTTCACTCGTGCTCCTCTGCTATATTGAGCTTTTTCCTAATGACCTTTTATTACTCACTAATATGTCCCCCCACCCCTCTTATGCACTCATTGTATGTTGTACGTCCTCTCAAAAATAGTACTTAGTTGTGTAGCATCTATATCTGTGTTGTATACGGGGTATGGGTTAATCTAACCGAACATCCTGAGTCTACCAACAGCGATATATTGTCGTTTCTCTTTCTTCTGACGAATGTACTTATTGTAAGTCACTTTGGATAAAAGCGTCTGATAAATGCCCTCAATATAAATGATATGCCTCCACCAGAACACGCTGTGTGTGGAGGGTGGGGACTCACCGGGTGTAGTCCATGATGGTGTTGAGGCGGTGGGCGATGGTCAGCACGGTGCAGTCCTCAAACTGGGTCCTGATGGTGGACTGGATCAGAGTGTCGGTCTCCAGGTCCACGGCCGCCGTGGCTTCGTCCAGAACCAGGATCTTCGTCTTCCTCAGCAGCGCTCTGGCCAGACACACAAGCTGCCGCTGGCCCAGACTGTGAGGAAGGACGAGGAAGGAGGGAGGAGATGAGAAGGGAGGAAGGAGAATTAGGGTCTGAACATCAACAAACCCTCCATATGCTTCGAGATTCGTCTTTGTATCTTCATTTGATTAACTGGCCTGATTATTGATTTTTGATGATACTATCTCTCTTCATTGACCCCGCCTCCCCACCTGACCCCAGCCCCCTCCCTCCTTCTGAGTGGGGGGGATCCCTCCTTCCAGGGAT
>JAOPUD010000044.1:4145787-4158774 GCA_027122715.1 Trisopterus minutus
GGAGGGACGGCCTCCTTGATGTCATTATTTCTGTTGTGTTCCTGTGCGATTGGTCTTGGAGGCTCGTGACGCAGCTCTCCTGCTCTTCCCCTCCACAGAGCGACTCCTATAGGAAACACTGCATGAAGATCATATGATGGCGTGTGGTGGTCTGTACAGGGAACAACTGCTTGGATCGGTTTTTAGGAGGGCTAGCCCCAATAGCTATTGACACTGACACTGACACATTAGGTTGGCAACATAGGAGCTGTAGACGATGAAGAACAATTCTCTGTATCTGGCTTCAAACCATGTTAACAACATTGAGATGTTATCGTCTACCAATCATGCAATGGAACAAACAAAAATACCTAAAACATATGTCCACGGTTGCCCATTAGCTCTTTGCCCACCTCTGGAGCTTTTGATGAGACGTCAGTCCAAATAATCAGCATTCACTTTGATACCGCTCATCCTTACATCAACGTACGAATCTCAACAGCCACTCAAAGGCCCATGTCTTAAGCACTGGACAGAATCCCTGCTGTAATGCAGCATTATTATTTACATGTCATTTAAGAATGTATTTTCTCCATTCTGGGAGCGGAGTGGGCTCTAAAACATAACTCCTCCACAGGCCAAGTCAAAGCAGAACACCCCCTTGAGACGAACGTGTTGCAATGCCCCCGGTGGCAGAGCGACCCCTCACAAGAGGCCTGCACCGTCGCTCCCTGAATGTTTTGAGATCTTGCGTCCGCTGAATGCGGGTGCTGCTTGTTCCTGATATCCTGCCAGCCGCCAGGACACGTGGCCAAAATAGCTGCTGCCTTATCAATCCCAGGCCCGAGGTGGTACCTCAGATAACACACCTCCCCTCACCCACTTTCACACCTCCACGGGTTGGCTGTGAACCCCGCGCAGACGAGCCTCTCCGACATTGCCTTCAGGGGCACCTTAATGCGGCCAGCTGGTGCTGTAGGGATGACGGGCTCCCAAAGGGGTGCAGCATAGGTGGGACTGGGCCGAGGCAGAAGACCCTCACCATCAGTTACTTCAGTTGGTCCTGTCCGGTGAGGAGAAACTTATGTGTACGTTTTTATGGAGATCTTTATAACCTTTATAATCTTTATAATCAATAAACTGGGCCAAGTCAACAGTTAAGATCTCTGAGGTAGCTCTTTACAGTTGGTAAATGAGTCCTGTTTTTACTATATGTGCACAGATGAGGAACTATCTAAAGGTTATTACAATTGCAATAACCAATGAACTCACACGTAGTCACGTGTAACAAACACAAATCAGGGTCTCAAATTGCCTGCAAACCATGCTCTAATCCATGCTAGCTGTCCAGCCATGGGGTTACAATGAGCCATGTAAAATAAGACCTTCCATTGGCATTGTGTTGTTGTTTAGGTGTCAAGCATCAGTCCTCAACTCATCAATTTTCATTAGCTGGTTTAAAGTCACAAGACCGCGCCAAAGGGAAATGTGCCAGGGTTGAGATTAGGGGAAGTGTTGGAACTCCCCCCTCCTCTCGGCTATTTCAACCTCCTCCACAGCAAACAGCACAACACACCCCTCCCTGGCAGCTCTCCCTGCCAACTCCTGGCCTATGCTATGGGATGTGCAAGGCAGGGTGAAGATCCCATACTACTTTTCGATATTCCCTGGAACTGGAACGTGCATGCAACAACTGTGATGCTAATCGTGTTTAGCTAATACCAACCACGGCAAAACTACCCGTCACACCCTCTCACGTCGGGGAGGAAGTAGTACCTTCGTAGTACCTTCTGATGGAGATCCTGAACTAGAGTAGGGGGAGACAGAGAGGCGGCTACCATGCCTGTTAGATAGTGCCACGGGATTAGCAGAGGATGGACTTCTGGGCGCCGGAACCAGAGTTGGAGTGGGGCCCGTACTCCACCTTCAGGGGGAAGAAGCAACGGCCCCTGGTGAGTCTCCACACAGTTCAAGTGTGTCTCTGGCAGAGAGGTAGTCGCTGCAGCCCTGATGTTGGGCTGGTGGGTGAGCTACGGCGAGCCTGGCGTTTCCTTTGAAGAGCGCTGCAGTGCGCTGCTTCAGGCTAATGGTCCCCACCGACGGCCCAGTGCTAGAGGTTCCCGGTTTCAGCCAGGAGCCAAGGATCTGCTGGGCATCTGAAATTGGGCGAGTAGCTTTCTCCAAAATGGAGTTCCAGATGTTCTAATGGAGCTTGCGGTGTTCCAAATAGGAGGGAGTCTGCGTCTTAACCTCATGGCTTGGCCGCACTGAAAGTGAATCCTATCCTGGGATTGAATAAGCTGATTGGTGGGGGTGATGTATGTCTGCATGTGATGGAGGCTCATTTGATTGAATGAATTCGCTTGTGTCCTAGGCTCACTCAAAACCAGTGACATTAAAGTAAGCATCTACTGTCCATTTAATGTTTTCAAATCTAGAGTCCATTCATTAAATGTGAACATTATGAAATCTAGTGCCCATTCATTAAATGTGAACATTATGAAATCTAGTGCCCATTCATTAAATGTTATGATTATAATAAATGGACCTCACCCCTAGTGTTCCAAGCGGTGCTGAGGTGTGTAAGGTACACGTGTGTGTGACCAGTCCAGTTTTCACACAGTTCTAATGTGTGTTTGCACACTTCTGATGTGCGCGTACACGTGTGCATAGAGTTTTCCATCTGCAATAAGCCATCCCATCATCCGGGTTTCATAATACTGCTGCTTCTGTTCTACACAATCCAGTAAGTCGGCTACTTTCCATTATTAAGTCACTTATTGTGTTGCTTTTTCTCTTAATGCCTCCTACATTCATTCTAAAGCCATTCGCCAATGCCACCTTCAGATTCATCAGGCGATTCTTCTCCTGCCATAGCAGAACACTAATGACAATGCAACATTGAGGGCGGTGCAGTCGTGCGAACTGATGATAAATGTTCTTTTGAATAAAACAGATTATTTGTCTTCCATGGCTGATTGCAGTGGCGCCAGTAATCCAGCGGGTGTGGATGATAAAACAAAAGGTGTGCCGATAGCTGTTAGATGTTCACTGGACTTAAACATCATTGATATTGGTGGTGATAATGAAGGAAGGATTGCCTTTGTAAAAGTAATAATGTCAAACATGAAATTCATTTTTGTCAGTGCTTATGCCCCGGCTGATTATGATAAAAAATTACATTCAGAACTATCCAATTTATTAATGAATTCATTAGATTACTATTTAGTCATTGGGGCAGATATGAATACCATAATAAACCCCATGTTAGATAAATCAAATCTTCGAGTGGGAAGTACCCAGCTATCCTGTTCAAAAGCACTACAACAGTGCCTGTTAGACCTTAATCTGGTGGATGTGTGGCAATTTTCCAATCCAGGAGTTAAAAAGTACACTTTTT
Source organism: Trisopterus minutus (assembly GCA_027122715.1). Taxonomy (NCBI): domain Eukaryota; kingdom Metazoa; phylum Chordata; class Actinopteri; order Gadiformes; family Gadidae; genus Trisopterus; species Trisopterus minutus. The sequence continues at coordinate 4,149,167 of JAOPUD010000044.1, forward strand.
TTTCCAATAGACATAAATCATATTCTAGAATAGATTATATTTTTGTATCCAACACATTAATTCCAGTAACGCAACAATCTGACATCATTCTGGCTTCTCTATCTGATCACCATGCAGTTAATCTTAAATTTTTATTTCCAACCATTAAGAAAAAAGCACCTCGTTGGAGATTTAATACTTACTTACTTTCAAATAATGATTTTTGCGCGCAATTTAAGTCAAAGCTACATACATTTATTTCACTCAATGGAGATTCAGTGGAAGACTTTAGGTTTGTTTGGGAAGCTATTAAAGGTTTTATGAAAGACAATGTTACATCTTTTGCTTCAGCTTTAAACCGCTCACGCCGACTAAAAACTGCTGAGTTAGAGACATGTTTGACAAAATTGGAAAAAGCTCAACAAAATTCCTTCTGTGCTATACGAGCAGGTCAGCTCGGTCGGGTTAAAAATGAACTTAATACACTTCTTAGAACAGATGCAGAGTTTCTTATCCAAAGGTCCAGAGAACATCATTACTTTAATGGCAGTAGACCGTCACATGAGTTAGCCTTGCGCCTTCGCACTATTGAGAGACGAGCATGCATTTCTGCAATACAAGCCGCAGAAGGCAAGATATGCACTACTCCAGAGGAAATTAATACAGTTTTCTTAGATTTCTATAAAAATCTTTATATCTCTGAAATCTCATTCAGTACAGATGAGTTCAGACATTTTTTTAGTGACCTTAATTTGGGAAAACTGCCTAGCTTAGAAGCAGAGGACTTAGGAGATAGTATATCTTTAAAATAATTATGGGACACAATACAGGAGATGAATTTGGATAAGTCTCCGGGACCAGATGGTATCCCCATTGAAGTGTATATCAAGTTTTGGCCTGAACTGGGCCCTATGCTTCTGAAAATGATAACATCAATTGCAAAACGCTGTTTTTTAAAACAAACAAACAGCCCTAATATCACTTCTGCTTAAAAACATAAAGATCCGATATTATGCACCAGCTACAGGCCAGTATCATTAATCAATGCAGATATGAAGATATATGCTGCAAGTACTGGCACGCCGTCTAAATAAATATTTAGCAAAACTAATTCATTGTGATCAAACTGGGTTTGTAAAAGGCAGATTTAGTTCAGATAATTTGAGAAGACTGTTACATATTTTACATTTTACCCCAGACTGTTCTGACCTTTTGACCTCGTATGGAATTTTAACTCTCGATGCCGAAAAGGCGTTTGACAGGCTTGAATGGGACTATCTCTGGGCCTTATTAGAGCAAATAGGACTAGGAGAATCATTTATTGGCTATATTAAAGTTCTGTATGCTAATCCAGGAGCAATTGTTTTGTCAGGTAATGTATGCTCCTCTCATTTTTCAATTTATAGAGGCTTGCGCCAAGGGTCCACTGTCCCCTTTATTATTTGTGTTAGCACTGGAGCCCTTAGCCCAAAAAGTACGCCAGTCTACTAATATAATTCCTATTACGATAAAGTCCACTAATCATCATATATCGCTGTACGCAGATGATGTACTCCTCTTTATCAGTGAATTAACACAGTTGCTTCCTCATGTCTTTAATTTAGTCAGGGAGTTTAGCAACCTCTCTGGATATAAGATAAAACAAAAAAATCTGCACTTTTACCGCTAAAAGATAATGGAGAGGATCTATCTCAACTTAAGGTGCCGATGGTAAATCAATTAAAATATTTAGGAATTGACATTTTTACTAATTTGGAAAGTACTGTTGAGAATAATTATACTGTATGTTTAGATAAGATCAGAACCAACTAAGGGAAGTGGATGACAAAACCAATATCATTCGATGGCAGGATCACAACCATAAAAATGATCGTATTACCTTTAATCAACTTCCTGAGCTCCATGCTTCCTCTGAACCCTCCAAAGGGATTTTGGGATAGACTGCAGAGTTTGATCAGTGAATTTATATGGAATAAAAAAAAACAAGGATCAAATTTGCAACACTGCAGGGAGAGAAATTAGCCGGAGGCTGGGGCCTTCCAGATTTGATCATTGGTCATATACGGTATTACGTACTATAAAATCATGGTTAGACCCATCAAATCCCACATCTTGGCGCTCTTTGGAAGCAAAATTTATACATCCATGCAGATTACAGGATCTAATCTACACAGATATCCCTATCAAACAAGTCAGAACACTTTTTGGTCCCATTATTGAAAATGCTCTGGTAACTTGGAGACTGGTGACTGAGTACACCAATACAAACAATAAATGGCACTTTCATACTCCAATATTTTATAATCATAATTTATTGATAGGTGGTCGACCAGCAGCTTACCCTATATGGTCAAACAATGGGATTCATATACTTGGACAGTTATTTAATTGTAATGGTCTCCGCACATTCGAAGATTTGAAGGAACAGTATAACTTGTGTCGATTTTCTCGCTTTCTATATTTTCAGCTCCGTGCTGCCATGAAGACTTATGGAGTTCCATGGAACTCAGAGCTCCCTAATCATAACCTGGCAAAACAACTGTACAATACCACCAACACCAGGGGAACGGTATCAGCACTGTATGCCCAAATTTTGCAGGCATCTTACAAACCAATGGCAACTCAAATATTTTGGCAGAAAATGTATGCTCTGATTAACTCTGAAATATCATGGGAAACGGTATGGAATAATACCACCCGGGCTTCAAAAAACCCTAATTATCAAACCATACATCTAAAAATTGTTCACAGAGCATATTTTACTCCTAAACGTAGACATGCAATGAAGTTGGAATCATCCCCCTGCTGCCAATTATGTACACAAGGTTGCTTAGGCACCTTTACACATATGTTTTGGGAATGCCCTGGAGTACAGTTGTTTTGGTTACAGGTCACGAAATCCTTATCTAAAATTCTTAATAAGGAGGTTCCATGCTGTCCTGTACTATGTTTGTTGAATGATAATTCTCAGTTTCCTATGTCAACACATGCAGTGGCGTTTCTACATTAGGGGCAGGTGGGGCAGCAGACCCACGAGATGGCGCTGTTGAGCAGAAGGCGCAATCCATTCCTACTTCGTGGCAAACTATATATATTTTTTCATATGCAAAGTAGCGTACATATTTGTGTGAATAAACTTGACTCACAAGCATTATAGCCTTGTTTTGGAGTAATTTGATTCGTGTGTTCTACTGCCTGTGTGCTTGCTTGAATGAACGTTGTCTATATTTACGTTTCCTGTTTCCGGAGGGGCAAAGACCCACGCTGCCCCACCGTTACCATAGAAACAGCAATGAGCGCGAACCACACCGGCCAAAGTTAACATTGAGGCTAGGGTCAATTTCAAATTTGCCCCTAGACGTTAACTGCGTAATCTACGTATTCTACGTAATGTAGACTTGGATAATGCGAAACCCGCGAAAACTCTACCCTGAGACTAAGCAAAAAAAAAATACAGTGAGAGTGAGATCAGGAGTTACAGGAGATTTACAGAAGAGTTCGCTATCGGTAGTTTTTTAATGAATGAATAACAATGAATAACGTAGATTATTTGCTGAGGGTGCAATTCAGCACATTGCCGCCGGAAGAAAAATTAGAAATAAAACGTTTGGGACCACACAGACCAGACGACTTCATTCTGAACCAGCCTGGTGAGAAAACCAACCGAAATTTCAAGATGGAGTGGTTTGAAAGAGCACTGTTTTGCTTTCCATGCCTTCTTTTTGGAAATACCACTAACGCAGACTCGGTTTGGACCACTGATGGCTTTAAAGACCTGAAGCATCTGGCGGAAAGAACGGTTAAGCATGAAAGTAGCAAAGCTCATATCAATTGCGCCATGAAATTGGGACTATTGGGACGGGTCAACATCATGGCACAGCTGGACAGTGCTTATCAGCGGAGCATTTTAGAGCACAACAAGCAGGCGGAGGAAACCCGATATGTACTGGGGAGACTGATATCGTGCCTAAAGCTGTGTGGGAAGTGTGAACTGGGTCTGCGTGGTCACGATGAGTCGGCCGACTCTGTAAACCCAGGCATTTTTAGGTGCATTTTTGAAACGATGTGCGAGGGCGACACCAGGCTGAGACGTCACTACGATTCGGAGCCTACGTTCAAGGGGACATCAAGCACCATTCAGAACGAACTCCTGGATTGCATGTTTGAGGTCTACAGGTGTGAGGTGGCCAAGCAATTGCGGGACACCCAGTTTGTAGCTGTCCAGGCGGATGAGACCACTGATGCCTCATGCAAATCGCAAATGGTCATAGTCCTGAGATACATTGTGGACAGCAGCGTCACAGAGCGGTTTCTTGAGTTCATTGAAGGACAAAGGACAAACCTGCCATTGGCCTTTCTACTGCTATGAAACATGTCCTCGACCCACTGGGACTGAATGACAAGCTCATAGCCCAAACCTATGACGGGGCAGCGGTTATGCGTGGCAGTGTAGGCGGCGTGCAAGTACTTATTAAGGAAAGCTACAAAAACGCAATATTTGTACATTGCTACGCACACCAGCTGAACCTAACTCTGCAGCAAGTATGTGCATCCAGGATCAGTGAGCTGAAGGTGTTCTTTGCTGATCTGTCTGGATTTGCCACGTTCTTCTCCACCTCACCGAAACGAACGGCTGCTCTGGCAGAGACATCGGACAGGCGGATCCCGCGGCCACCCGGCACCCGATGGAATTTTAAAAGCAGGACCGTGAATGTGGGAAACTCGCGAAGATATACTGGAGTGTCTGGATAACATTCACACTAAACCAGGATGGGACAAGGTGTCCATCAGCGAGGCATTCGGCCTCTCCATTCACCTGCGGGATCGTACGTTTCTCCAGCTGCTGGAGTTCTTTGGCAGAGTTATGCCAGAAGTGGATGTTTTGTATGGCATACTACAGAAAAGAGAGATTGACGCATCTGGGGTGAATCGTGCAGTGGAGAATTTCAAAGTGCACGTGAAAGAAATCAGAGAGAAAGCAGATGAGATTGGTAACCAAGCCAGTGAGGAGCCGGGCACATCAAAGCGCAGGAAAAAAAATACGCCTGCCGTGATGAAGGAGGCCTGTGATACGATGATTGCGCAAGTGGAAGACCGGTTCTCACAGAGTGACCATCTTATTGCCGCACAACTGGTGGACTGCACACTGTTCCCAAAGTTTGTTAAGTCATTCCCGGAGGCCCAACTCACCTGTGCTATCAAGCTCTGGCCCACAGCTCTGAAGAACGAGGGGAAGCTGCAAACTGAGCTGACTCTTTTTTACAGACACACTGAGCTGCACACAGGGAAATCTGCACTGTTGCTGTTCAAAGCCATTCACGACAACAACCTGCAAGAGGCCTTGTCTGAAACCTGCACTCTACTCAGCATCATCATCACAACCCCCATGACGTCTGCGGAGTCTGAGAGGAACTTTTCAACGCTGAAAAGGATAAAGACTTTCACTAGGAACACGATGCTCCATGCTTTCTATTGAAAACACCTTCATTAATGGACTGATGGATTTTAACGACAAAGTAATCGAGAGGTTTGCTCAAGCAAAGAACCGTCGAGCCAACTTCCTTTTTAAGTGATCGGCATTGGTGAGTCAAAACCTTTTTTTTTTTTTTGGAGCTGAAGGAGATCGTCTTTTTTGTTTAATAAATTATTGAAGTTATTGAATCTATGTGTCTGTCTAATTGTTTTACTTTAATCAATGCTATTGTAGCGACCATGGGACAGTTAAATAGTTTGTGTGTTATGTGTTACATTATATTTCGTTGTCCGTTATGCCAGTTGTTCTATGTGCATGTATTGTAATGTTCTTCTTGTCAATCAGCGTGGGGGCGAATCATTAGGTCAGCTGGGGGAGGGCCTTGGAAGAACAGGAGGGTGGGGGCCTGCACGCGAGTGAGACCGTGTTGGGGGTTGCCGGGGTAACCGGGGTTTGTTTTGGTCCGGTTTTCAGCTGTTGGTGACAATGTTGACAATGTTGTTACAACGTTACGGGTTTCAGTGACCTGGTTTTTGGTTCATTAAAACTACCTTCAACTACTAATGACTCGACATTATTATGTCACCGGCGAGGTCGTTACACTTTATTATAGTGCGTACCATGTTGGCGCTCTGAGATTCTTTGGAACGTTTGCGTTTAAAATATAATGCAATATTATTATTATTATTATAGGCAACATCTTTGTGTCGTACTGAGCGCTAAAGCATGTGAAATGCATTTAAATAGGATGTCTGCCCCCTGCTGGCACTCAAAATGCAGCCCATAATATACCTCACTGGTCTATATACGTAGGCCTACTGTTATAATAATCAGCTACCTCTATTTTTCTGACATAATATGACGTCATATCAATTTGCCCCACCAGAAATTTCAGGCTAAAATCGCCACTGAACACATGAAAAAAGAGTTTGGATTTCTGGCTTAACGGCTGCTAAGAAAATGTTGGTAGTACGGTAGAAACCACCACACGCTCTATCATTAGATCATTGGTTGAACCTCCTGATAGACATTCTACAACTAGAGCTTTCTGTTGCACGGTCTCATGGGGCAAAGGAGAAAACACTAAAATCTTGGTCAGAAGCTATCACAGTTGTTAAGAAACGTGCCTATGAAAGGGTGGGTTAATGGGTGGGGGGGAATGCAGATCACTCACCAGGGAGGGAAGAACTTTATTTTGAGTTATTTGTTTGGTTTTGTTTTGTGTTTATTTTGTTTTGTCTTTCAATTAGGTGCCAATAGGTGATTATGCCTGTGGAGGACTTTGGACTGGGGATTGGGAGCTTGGATGAAATAGGAGTATGTTTGGAGGGCCTTCTGTACATGCAGCGATTTGGACTTGAGTGTGAGAGTGCATGAGTGTGTGAATGTGTCTGATTTGGGGTGGGGGGTGGGGGGGTGGCCTCTGAGAAATTAGAACATGTATGGCACCTTTGTTTTCGTTTTGCTTGTTGTGATTCTTTTTTTATTTTTATTTTTTCGATATGTATGCTTGTATGTCGTGTGTATGTATGTGTGACAGTGTATGTGTGTATTTATATTTTGCTTCTTCTTTTTGTGTGTGTGTGCTTTCTTTTTTGTTGCTGTTGTTTGGATTTTCCTTGTCTTTGTTTGTTTGTTTGGAACATACAGTCAATAGTAGAGCTATATTGTTTTCCAACAGGAAATACATTTGAATTGTCTGTATGTTCTTATTTTATTTTATTATACTGATTTCCATTTTTTTGCTATATGTTGATATGAAAAATGAAAAGAAAAAATTGTTTACAACATATGGAAATATGCAGCTGGGAGAGGAGGGTTGTGTCCAGATACATATTCTAGTGGGTCTCTTCCAGTGGGGGGCTCACACACATGGGAAGGTCTACAGACATTATACACGCGTGGGGAAGTCAACACAAATCTTAGGGGACATCAATTCCCCCGGCGGTGCATGCATCACGCCCATGTGTGTGTTTGAAGAGCCGGCCCGGCGGACTGAGAGGTGAGCACTCACTGTGGTGGAAGCTCCACCGGCTGGCTCTTGATCTTCTGGTGGAGACTCAGGATGCGCTCGTCCATGAATGGACACTGGAGGGAGGATAAATGGGAATTTTTTTTTTTTTTTTTAAGTTGCTGTCAATCATTTTTGCTCAGCCCGCTTTGGTTAGATTCACTTGCGGTGTGGTTGAGTCTCACGGTTGTCATGCGGTAGGCTTCGTAGTTCAGGCTTTAAAATAAAATATTAAAGTAACAATGATGTTTATTTTGGTTCATAGTATATAACACTCACCACTGAATTTAGGAATTGGCAAGTGTTATACATAATTCAGTCACAAGACAGATAATGTGAACGTGTGGACAGCGTTCCGACTTACCACTCCAAAGAGGAAACAATAAAGAGTCACTCCCATGGCCCAGATGTCCAGCGCCTTTATGATGCATTATTGAGGGAGGAAAAACATTTGTATTATCAATACTCATTTCATGTAACGCAAATTATGTAAGTGGAGGATCGATTTATAGAAAAGTTTTACATATCAGTTAACTACTAGATAGGATGAAATCTTACATGTGGAGCGTTAACAACATTTTGAGTCCGCTACCTATCCAAAACTTCCTTCATCGTTTTTGCATGCAGTACCCTGCGATTCACAACACCACCACTAGGGGGCGCCAACGACTCGGCCACATATCTACCTTGCCGGAGAAGTTCTTTCTGGTCTCCGATAGGGTCTCGGGGGCGAGGAAGGCGGGGGTCCCCACCGTGCTGGTCAGCAGAGCATCAGTCCCCTCGAACTGGTTACTGACCCCGAAGTCAGCGATCTTGATGTGGCCATCTTCCCCCACCAGCAGGTTGGACGGCTTGATGTCTCGATGGATGATCTTCTGGTAATGCACTGCCGGGTACAGATGCAGATGTAATTATATTATCATTATGTAATAATATACCACATTATTATAATATATACATATAGTATTGTATAAATGTATAATAAATATTTATATATATATTCTTTTGGGCAGGTCATAGGCAAGCCGATATATATAAATTATACTTTTTTACAAAAAGAAATATGCAGTTTTGCGGGTTAAAGCCGTTTAAAATACCATCGTGCACGATTGTGGACGCGCTTGCAAGAGCAAAATACTAACGACAATATGGACCAAAGCGTCCTCCAGGTTTGCTGCAGCGGTCCAGTGGACGGGGGCTCCTCTGATCCCCGCCCGCCCCCACATAAACACGTGGTGACATAGCGTGTGTAGCACATGACCGTCAGATAACAGGAGGAAGGCTCGGAGCATAATGTGGTTTCCCTTTCGCACGGGGAAACAGCATGCGCTGATACCGGTCTTTGCATCCGATTTGACTAAAAATAGACTTTAATCTATGGAACCCAATGGCGCCAGTCTCCCTGGAGACGGCTTAGTATTATTACTTTTCAATAACAGAGCAGCTAGTTGTGGGCAAGACAGTAGCCTTCAACCCTTCAACTACAGCCGTAAAATCACTAGTGACAACGCTTAGAGTTTGAGCGTGTGTGTGTGTGTGTGTGTGTGTGTGTGGGTGTGTGGAGAGGACAGGAGATTGAACTCACAGAACTCCATTCCCCGGAGAAGGTCCTTGAAGTAGAAGCGGGCTTGGTCCTCGTTGAAAGGCTTTTCAGACGGAACTTCCATCACAGCCCTGGGAACACACACACACACAGGCACGTGCACAGACACACACACAGGCATGCACACACGCACACACACACACACACACACACACACCCATACAGGCATGCACCCAAACACACATACGCATGCACACACACGCAATCACCCAAAACACAGGGACGCACGTACGCAGCCATGCATGCACACACACACACAATCAGAAACACATACACACAATGTTTTATTTACTGGAGGTGGATCGTATATCGAACTTGACCAAGGGTGTAATAAGAGAGCACCTACCCTTTCTTCACCAGCTCAAACACTGTAAAAGGACAGAACACGGTCTTAACATCACTTCATCAAGGTGCCCAATATCCATTTCTTTCAAAAGCTTTGAAGAGATCTATGTATAATACTGATTTTCTTTTGTGTGTGTGTGTGTGTGTGTGTGTGTGTGTGTGTGTGTGTGTGTGTGTGTGTGTGTGTGTGTGTGTGT
>JAOPUD010000044.1:4211016-4223250 GCA_027122715.1 Trisopterus minutus
CACACACACACACACACACACACACACACACACACACACACACACACACACACACACACACACACAGACACACACAGCAACCTAGAGACATATTTTCTCTATTAACCTGCTTTACTCTTTTCAAATCATTCCCTGCTTTGACCAGTTGTCTCCCAAGACATTTTGCCACTGAATTGCCAAAATTGATTGATTTTCAGTCAGATTTTTAAATTTTTATTATTTGTTTATTTGTCAGGGACAATGCAGCGCACATTATTGCATACACAATTATGTCATGCCATAACAATGTGGACGTAGATGTGTTGCATAGAAGGTTTCTAGCCAGTTGGCTAATTTGCAAACCCAGGTCAGGCCCCTTTCTAAAAAATATAATCCAAATATATATTTTAAAAGAACTACACAGTCAAGCAGCAGAATCATCAAAATCATTTGCGTCCACCAGAATCATCACAGATTCAGGACCACCTTACATGAGCAGCGCACTGCATGCCTGTGTGCATAAACCTAAAGACATAAAGAACATCACAAGACAGCACATCCCATAACAACACAAACCCCAAACACCCAGCCCCTCGCCCCCGCTCACCCACACCCACCCCGACAGTGAGGGGCCCGGGCCACTACGTGTCTAGCTCCCGTACCCAGACCCTGCCCGGCAGGGTGAGCCCCGGCTTAGAAAAACAGGTGTAAGAATATTGTCAAAAAATTGGACTGACGTATTGGATGAAAAACGGATCATATTCCCAGCTAATTTCCCCCCCCCCCATTTTGAATGAGGTCTCAGGTTGTGGTGATGACGGTTGTTGGGAGCGGGGCCTAGCTCACTGTGTGCCCTCTGCGTGGGTCCTCAGTTCTGGCAGTTTGGGGATTGGGTGAACGTGGTGGTGGACGACCGCCTGCCCACCAAGGACGGGGAGCTGCTGTTTGTCCACTCGGCCGACGGCTCTGAGTTCTGGAGCGCCCTGCTGGAGAAGGCCTACGCTAAGTACGAGGCTCATGCTAATTATTTGTATAATATTATTATCAATATTAACCATAAAGTAAAAAAGGGCTACACTAAGTATTAGGCTCATGCTAATTATTATTATTATTAGCAAAATCCTATATATAGAAGGGAAGTATGGATAGTATGTTAAGCCTTTGCTAAAAATGGAAATAAGGAAGTGGAGAAGGCCTTTTCTTAGTATAGTAGGCCTGCGCTAAGTATTGAAGACCTACACTAAGTATCGAAAGCCTACACTAAGTACAGAAGACCCGTTCTAAGTATGGTAGGGTTACACACAGTGTGGCTGGAAGCCCCGCCAGGACCCAGAGACCTCTTCTAGTGTTGCCCTCGTAAAGTGCGTAAGACTACCACTGAGGTCTGTATCCCTCCGTAGGCTCAACGGCTGCTACGAGGCGTTGTCCGGCGGCAGTACGATTGAAGGCTTTGAGGACTTCACCGGGGGGATCGCTGAGAAACACGATCTGCTGAAGGCCGGACCCCCCCTTTTCAAGATCATCAGACAGGCCCTAGACAGAGGCTCTCTCCTGGGCTGCAGCATCAACGTGCGTGGGGACATCTCAGAATAACTCCGCTGTTCAGAGGAACACCTAATTTTATGTCATTGTGGTATGAACTACTAAATCTCCTTTCTGCCTCCTTAGATCACCAGTGCGGCCGATTCCGAGGCGGTCACTTCTCGTAAACTGGTCAAGGGCCACGCCTACTCAGTGACCGGAGCAGAGCAGGTGAGGAGCGCCAAAAGTGTCGAGAAGAACCGTGCAGAGGTGTAGTGAGTCATATTGCTTCCACAGAGCAAGAACGCCCTAGGTCAAAACCCAACAGGGGAGACGTGACGTTTGTGCATTTTGTTTGCAAAATCGTATTTATCAAATCCTGCCTCACCTCCTCTTCGTCTTAGCCCGTCCTGATATCCTGCTGTGATTGGCATCCGGTCGCACACAGTAAATAATAAAGCAAGATATTCTCTAATTGCTGCGGAGCATTTGTCTGTAGAAAGTGTGTTTCTTTTGGAGACTGACGTGTGCATGTCTCTTGTGTGTCCACCAGGTGGCGTACAGAGGAGATCAGGTTCAGCTGATCCGCGTGAGGAACCCATGGGGCCAGGTGGAATGGACCGGGAGGTGGAGTGACAAGTGAGGACGGTCACATGACCCGGTTTGGCTCTGCTTCTCTTGTGTTGACATGTTTCACAAAACCGAGTGCAGTCTGTGGACAGCCCTCGTTGTGACTGGAACCCACACTCTCTGAACTGTGATCATATGTAGTGATCACATACACACACGTGGCCTGTAGGCTTAGTTTCTGATCAATACCCAGACATAGGTGCGTGCATGTCCTGGCCAACCTTCCGCACTGACAGCATGACTTTCTGTCAGGCCGATTATATACAGCTTGGTCTTCAACTTGAAATCAAATATTCAAATATATGAATTCAAATATATGACGAAAAAAAAGTGAGATGTAACTGCTATTGGTTTTAAAGTTCATCTCCATGGTTGGAGTGTGAGGAGGGGGGAATGTTCTCTCGGCAGTGAATGCCAATGTACACAGCACTGTTGGTATTGAAAAGACATCCAGTCATTTGCATTGAATTGCCTTTTGATCTCTCTACTCTGCAGTTCTATGGAGTGGCGCTATGTGGGGGCCGAGGACCGAGACAGGCTGAAGAAGTGCTCTGAAGACGGAGAGTTTTGGTAATGTTTCTACGTCAGGGCTAACTTTTATTTACATTCTTTCAATGTTAAGAAACAGTCCTTAAACCCCCCCAAGAAAAGGCTTTTAATGCATTATTTTGCTACAATTCCTTCGCTGTGCCAACATGTTGTCTAAAACATTTCCTATCATTCTAATGAAGTGACAGTTAGGTGAAGTCTTTCTTCAAGGAATCTGAAGCAAAGCTGGCCTTTAGGAGAAGCTAGGACGCACACATTGATGCAACAGATAGTCCGGTCCCCCAGCTACTATAATACGATGGAATGTAGACGGCTGTTCTGAGACAAGCCACTCAGCTAAAAATACCCCAACACTATGTAAGTAATTATGTCATGCCATTCTTATTTTTGTCCTCAGGATGTCCTTTTCGGATTTCCTGTGTCAGTATTCCATGCTGGAGATCTGTAACCTCACGCCCGACGCGCTCACAGACACGGAGGTGAAGAAGTGGGCCCTGTCCGAGTTTGAGGAGGGCTGGAGACGGGGCTCCACCGCAGGGGGCTGCAGGAACTTCACGGGTACGGCCCCACATGATGCCATAACAACAGTCTTTTAGTCAATGACGTTTGTTTAGCTGATGCTTTCAGCCAAAGCGACCTGCTATAATTAGTGCATTCATGCATTAGGCTCTTACCCAGAAATCGCAACAATCACGCGAGTCCACCCGATGAATCGAATGAAGAAACGGCTTTGAGGGCTACATATTAGAAAAGAGAATGTTTCAGTTTTATTTTTCCCGAAATGTGATGATACATCTCCCAGTTCATATTGAACGATTGATTTTAAATACATCATTATGTGTTTTGTCTTATGTATGGTCTATGGGACAGGATAGTCTAGCTGGTTTGGGTTGGTTCTCTACTGTTGTAGCCTCAGGACCCACATGTGTAGTCATCAAGTCACAAGCCAATGTTTCTAATTGGGTAATATTGTACTAATCAACAATTCCTTCATGTACTGTTAAAAATATTGAGCATTAAAAAGCGTGGGGCAGCCGAATGGTTGTGGGTTTGAAACCTGAGGGCTACAGTGTATCTGTAGGGAAGGATAAATCCTAAAACCCCTCACCTGCTCCTTAATGACACCGGTCTATTTGGGAGCGTCTGCTAAACGACTAAATAGATAGTAATAGATGGACCACTGCAAATAACCCTCAATAATGCTGGTTCAACATGGCGCCGTGCCAGACTCTTTCTGGAAAAATCCCCAGTTCGTCATCAAGCTGGAGGAGGTGGATGACAACCCCAGTGACGGGGAGAAGGGGTGCACGGTCATCGTGGGTCTGATGCAGAAGTACAAGCGGCGCATGAGGAAGATGGGAGAGGACCTGGAGTTCATGGGCTTTGCCATTTACGAGGTACGGCATGTTGTTTAGGTCAGGAGCACAGCGCTAGGAGCAGCTCTTTCTGTTAATAATAACAACCAATCCTTTTCTCTTTTTCAGATGCCTGAAGAGGTATGTATGTTTTTTTTTAATAGGGCTTGTTTACTTTGACCAAAGTATAACTTATGTATTGGTAAAAATTTAACAGGGATGGTTGAACGCATGACAAACTCAACTTGGGGTGCTATTTTAGTTTTCTGGGAGCAGGCAAGTCCACATGAAGAAGAGGTTCTTCCAGACCAAATGTTCTCAGGCTCGCTCCGAGACCTTCACCAACATGCGGGAAGTTTGCAACCGCTTCTGCCTTCCTCCTGGGGAGTACCTGATCGTACCGTCCACCTACGAGCCTGACCACAACGCAGACTTCTACCTGCGCGTCTTCACAGAGAAACAAGCCGATTTCCAGTACGTCTTGTCTGAAGCAAAAAGATACAGTTAAACTTTTCAAAAAAGATTATGTAACCATGTGACTTTTGTCCCTTTATTCCAGAGAGATCGATGACCCAATTAAATGCGACATCGAACAGGTGCCACCTCAGCTCATTCGTGATGTCCTAACACACAAAATCAATCATCAATACTCAAAAGCTCTGTTTTTCCATTGACTCCGCTGCAGATTGAGGTGGATGAAGAGGATATAGGTGACAGGTTCAAGAGTCTGTTTGGAAAACTCTCTGGAAAGGTAAGCTATTCATGCATACATTTTAATATAAAAAGTAGTCGTATTAATCATGTAATCTTTTGGTAAACTAGGTAGAAGACACCCTTTAGCTTTGGTGGTGATTGAGGTTATTCTGTTGGAATAAAAATGATGTGATTTCTGTACACTCCTTAGGATTTGGAAATGTCCATGTTTGAACTGCAAAAGGTTCTCAACAAAGTGGTGATGAAGCGTAAGCAAAGTTTTTTCCTTCTCTTTGCGACATTCTTGCTCATTGTTAAAACAATCTTTATTAATGACCTTTTTGGCCTTCTCTGTCCACAGGGAGTGATATCAAGACCTCTGGGTTTAGCTTAACTACTTGTCGCAACATGATCAACCTACTGGATGTATCCTTCTTAGCTTCACCCTTGCGGTTCTTCAATAAGTGCTTTTAAAGGGGCGATTACAAGGAGTAGAAGTGCATAAAAACACAAATCGTCACATTCTGAGTCAGTTACACCCCATGTTCCTTGACCTCGTTATCAATAGAAAGACGGAACCGGACAACTTGGCCTCCTGGAGTTTAAGATCCTGTGGACTAAGATTGAGAAACTGCTGGTGGGGCTTGGTTGTATCAGTGTAAATAATAAATGCTATGACAGCAATGCCCATCACAGCCCCTGAATGTTGTGTCTCTAATGACGGAGGCGATGTGGCCTCTTGGACAGGTGTTGTACAAGGAGAAGGACGCAAACAAGAATGGCTTCATGAGCACGACTGAGATGCGCTTGGCTGTAGAGGAGGCTGGTGAGAGTTTGTGAATATTTTTTGCTTAAGCATGGAACACCCAGATACTGGATGATCACATCATGTTTAGTATTTAGCACATTTTCCAACTCCATCTGTGAAACCTCTTTGTAGGCCATGCCTGCTTGCATTTGTACTAAAATGTAGTAGGTCTATGTAATTAGCTTGAATATATTTTTTCTGGGTAGGGTTTTCCCTCAGCAACCCCCTGCATCAAATCATCATAGCTCGCTACAGTGAGCCAGACCTCACCATTGACTTTGACAACTTTGTTTGCTGTGTGATTCGTCTGGAGATCCTCTTCTGTGAGTGTGTTTGTTTGATTACAACCATTGTCTCATTATGCTGCTAGCTAGCTATGTCTCATTACGCTTCTAACTAGCTATGTCTCATCATGCTTCATCTAGCTAGCTATGCAATTTCTTTATGAGATATTGCATCTTGGATAGTGGACAATTTACCTATTTGAATGCATGCACACTAGTCTCCTCTCTAGCAGAGTGAGCCAAGAATACAGTTTCACAGAGTTATCTATTCCGTTTCCCCCCTTCCCACAACCATCATATTGGTTGTGGGATAACCATCAAGTGTCAATGATCAAATCAGGGAAATGTTGACCTAGAGGCCAGAGTGGTGCCTTTGTGCCCCAGGCACAAAAGGTTAACCCCAGATAACACTAGAGAAACAGATAGGATGCCTAAATAACACTAGAAATAGAAAAACAAATTAACTTATTAAAACTTAAAACCACAGAAACACACAGAGACTCTAACATTCCCTCTCGCTTTGCCACAGCCACCTTCAAGACCCTGGACAAAGACCACGATGGCAGGATAGAGCTGAAGCCTCTGGAGGTAAGCAGCCTCAGCAGGTGACCACACGGCCACCTGCGTGAACGTGTTGGCGGACGATGGGATGAACAACATTGTGACTTGTCTTTTATTCACAGTGGCTGCAGTTGTCCATGGTGTTCTAGTGCTGCCATGGCAGTCCCCCAGAGATGAACACAGTCCGAATAATCCCACATTGAACGTCTTCAACTGCACTATTGAAATCATCATTATCATACACATCAAACATATCACACATAACATATGTGTGTACATCATTCTGGCCGTATTCTCGCCTCTCGTATGACTCACTTAATAATTATATGCTTGGCTCCATGACTGTTTTTCATTGTGTTAATAAAGGTTGCATACATATTCTGGCTAAGTGTGGTTCAGTGGGGGAGGTCGTGTGTGTACACGCAGAGCCCGAAATACCCTACCAGTGATTCATAATCACATGTCTTTTTGTCTAAAGAAACTTGAATCTAGCCTCTAGTGTCTAGTATGTGAAGGCCAACGTAGGCCTGTGTTCTCCCAACACACACCTTGAGTACTTTTATAAATAAGACTTGATACCCAGCAGGAAAGTCCTTCACAATGAATTAAACTGCTGCGGTCTGATTCATGAGGGCGTTCTCCACTCCACTTGGCATTATATAAACCTGGCTGAGGCCTAGCAGCAATGATGAGGAATTTCACTTGGTTCCTTTTCAACACCATCTGCTGGTGTTACTGTCCCTATGCAGCACCCTATAACTGGTTTGGAAGTCAAGACGGCTTATTAGGCTTTGACACTAATTACCCTTTTCCATTTCCTACTCATATCTATTGGCAAAGTCCCTGGTGACGCCTTCAAATGAGTCCCTAGATCCTCATCAAAACACGTTATCTCTTTGACTTGTAATTCATCAGTAGCATCCATAAGCTCAACAGCATGTGATTTTATAGCGTGACAATCAATGAGGGCGTTCCCCTATACTTGTCTCATCTTAACACACAATATGCCTGCACCAGAGAATAAGGCATGCTGTTTTATTACGACAGCCAAAAGTTGTGTTCGGGACAAGAGACAACGCCTCACGGCCAAAAAGGCCTTCTCAGACATGTCTCCCTTTACCATATTAGGCTATAAAAATGCACCACGTTGCAAAAGGTTGAAATATGTGAAGAGCAGTTTTGCCCATATAAGGGAGTTCCCCTCGCAGCTCACCGCCTCTTCCTGGTTCCTACTCACCTGCTGAGTTGCTGAACCGGAAGTTCCAACTTAATTAATTCTAACATTTAAACAGTTGCGGGTTGGGAACGCTAATAAATACGCACCGTGACACAAAAGTGCCAAAGCATGACCTCCTCCAGAGTCATTGTTCGATAGGGATCATTGGCTGAACGTAGCCTAAGCCAGCCGGTCGGAGCTCACCTGAGGGCGGGAGGTTAAGGTGTGCGCAGTCTGCGAGCCTCCACCCATTCGGATACACGCCTCTCTCCTAGCAGACCTGTCGCTGCGGACTACAGCTCCTGTCTTTGCCCTACTCACTCACACACGTCGAAATGGTAAGTAGCTTTCCCCGAGTTAGTGTTTAAATATGTACGGTTATGTTGCCTAGTAGGCTACCTCTTGCGTCTTTTAAAACTATATTTGAAGTTAATTGCAGTTGATTGAAGTTAATTGTTTAACGCTCGTACACACTACGTCAATTAAGTTTTTTTTTATTTTTATTTTTGATTCTTTTAATGTTGTATTGTTCTTTGTACGCTTCAGCGTGGGCGACACTAGCTTATCCATAAAGATGGTTTTAACCAAAGGGGAGTTGGAGTGGGTTTGGTGTCGGGTGGACTGGTTTCTGTGCTGGTGTGTGGCTCTGCTGCAGTCCTAACTGGTTTCAGCAGATGCCCGCAGGCGCCCCGCTGCCTGTGGGAACTTGTTCACCGTGTGGAGGAATGCAGCAGTCAGGCCTGAACACCACTGGGCTGGAATGCTGCTGCCAAGCCCCATTTTGTGTGTTTAGTTTTACGTCTCGCTTTGTAATGCAACGCTGTAGGTTTTTTTTTATTATACTGATTAAGCATTTATATATTCCCTAATTTCTGTATAACACTAATTTCGGGTTCTTTCTGCAACTGATTGATTAAATATTTCCCTGCGTTCACCAAGCACTTGGTAATCGTTTTTAATGGTTGAAGAATACTTTGGTAATGACAAGCGGGTCGTTTAGAGGAACACCCACATGACGGAGGTTCAATACATGCTTTTTGACACGGAGACGTGAGGTGCCAAGTCAAATGTTTTGCACGGTGTTGTTTTTTTTTTTTTTTTCCACAGACATCAGGAGTCAAAGTCAGCGATGAGGCAAAGGATTGCATCGAAAGCATCAAAATCCGCCTCAACAAGGGCGACCCCCGGGACCGGTTCAAGGTCTTGTTTTTCACCATCAACGAGGCCATCGGGGAGATCGGTCTGGACCAGTCGGTCCGGATCAGAGACGTCGACGGCGAAGGCCAGGACGCATACAAGGAGCTGAAGACGAAGCTGCAGGAGTACAAGGCTTGCTATGCGGTCTACGACTGCTGTTATGAAACCAAACTAACTGAGAAAAACGAATTAATTTTCATCATGTGGTAAGCTATGGTGGCATTTACCAGGGCATAGCTTTACGCACGTTTAAGTAGACTACGTTCACTGTGGTGCCACGTATGTACTGAAGTGATGATCAGGAAATTAAAGGGGTAGTGACATTGGACCTCATTTCTAAGTTGATCCAGTGTGTTTATCATTGAGACCGTTTAACACTTTTAAAGACCTTCTAGTTGCAGAAATCGCTGGTGCTAGGCTAGCGCAAGTCGAGGGGAACTGCTAGCCTGCCGATACTAAGCTTTAACCACTCCGCAGTACACCCGAGGCACACCATTTATAACCCAGACCATCGATGCAAATGTCTGTTGATAGACTGTTCGATTTAAAACAACTCTTGCATTTAGTTTATTAAGCAGACTACGGCACAGGCGGACTGATGTTACCTAGAGTTCGCTTTTGTTTACTTTCTGCAGTAGTGAATTGGTTGCTACACGGCGCAAAGTGAAATTCAACTGCTTAGAAAGTAGTCCCTCAAAATGTAATGTGATACAAGGATAGTTTTATTTCTAACATTATTCTATCAACACAGAAATTTACTTTGATAATTGGTTTGCCTCATGTGGAGTGGGTAAAACAGTTGTTATTGATTGTTTTTAGTGATAATTGAATTTGCTGGCACTGGCCAGCTGTTTGACTAAACCATTTTCAGTCAATGAGTTTTCAATGCTACCACATTTTTGTGGTTGTAAAAACTTCAACTTCTTCACCATATACCTTTTCTTTTTTCTTTTGCCCCAGGATCCCTGAATCAACCAAGGTGAAAATTAAGATGTTGTACGCCAGTTCTAAAGACTCCCTCAAACACGCACTCTCAGGTAAGCTTTCTATTGCAGCCATCAGACTGAAGTAAAACATTTCCCATACTTGTAGGGTTTCAGTCTTGTTCCAGAATAGTGATCCCAGTGATTTTATTCTGCGTTCTTTCATTGTTTCATAGATGGACCAAGTGTGTAGTTTGTACATGTTAACTTGATTCTTTTGCATTTTTTGGACCACAGCTTGCGGGATCAAACATGACTGGCAGATAAACGATACTTCAGACCTCTTAGACCAGTCCTCATTTCTGGCCAAGATTGGAAAGGGAATTATCAAGCTGGAGGGGAATGATGTAAAAGACTAACAAACCCAGTGACCCTTGTGCCATTGGCCAGAGCTATCCATGTTTGCTGTTTTGATGTAGATCAAATAAAAAATGTGTCTTGACAATGACAATTGAGATTAAACAAGTGTAAAAAGAAACAATTAAATGAATCGCCGGGCGTGGGTCCATCGATTACTCAATCTGTAATTCTGTATTCTTTGGGCTTAGTAAAGGCTCCACGAATGCTGCTCAAATGTAGACCTCAGTTCGAGCTTTAAAGGGATGCAGTATCCTCGTTAATTTTCATTTCATGCTCATGGCATTTTTATGAGTAGTTTCAAATGCATACTAGGCTCTTACCAAAAGGATTTAAAAATGACACCTTTCTCTCAACCATGCCATATGTTGTGATGGATTGGAAGCTCACACTTAGGTGGATAATAAAGTTTTAAGAACATTATATTGTCATTCATTTGTGTATTGATGGTGAGGCTAGCTGGACAATTGATTTCACAAACTCCAGCTCTCATAGAATGCAATTAAAAGGTACACCCTTTGCATTGTAATGGTCTATACAATTATCTGGGTTAAAGTAAGATTAAGACCCTCCCCATTAATCAACTGAAACTATAGCGTTGGTGGGTGGGCTTGTGTCAGCTGGCCAGAATAGTAATTGAAGGATTTCATTAACTATCAACCAGCATTGACTAGATGGCTCTGCGCTGTTAAGCTACAAGCTAGTTGGCGTTACACAAGTATACCTGGGTTAGGCTACTCATACTGTGATTAGAAATACATTTTAGTGACTTATCTGGAAGCAACTCAATCAGCAACTAGAGGGTGCGTGGCAACTGGCCTCGTGTCAAAAAGTACTCCACGCGTTTGGTGGGAGCGTCTTTACGCATGACCGGGCGCAGATGTTTAATGTATATATATATATTCAACATTGGAGTGATTTGGTAGACTTCAAAAAGCAGAAATAGCATAGGCATTCCGATTTGCCAATGTGTTTTACTAGGAAGTGAGCGGATAGGCAATACGGTTCAACAGCAGATGCAATCAAATGTGACTTGTTGCCAACTGTTGAGTTACTTGGGCCAATGAGTCAATTAATTCAAGGTGACTAGAGTATAACGCCATATTGCAAAAATTCTAATCAAACTATTAGTCAGCTACTGGTATGTGATCAAGTATCTATGCTGGTCTTTATTTGGCTACTTCACTATCCATAGGGAGAGACCAACTTGCCACGTTATCTTGTTCAGCTTTATTCAGTTATACAAATTCATACAATTTATTGGCAGCTGTACCATGAAATGTTCCCAGTTTAATCACATACAAAAAGACATACAAAGAAATTGCACAGGTGGACGTACAAGTTGACATACAATCCATTTCCCTTTTAACACTGAGCTATGGGGCAATATTATAAGGCATGGGGAATAATAACTACTGACACAGCCAGAGTCTCTTATGGAATGGGGATTACAATGGACTTCTGCAGCATTCCTAGCACGATCCTACACTGAAATGTTCTGGATATCAACCACTGGAATCTTTAAAAAATTAGATTAACTACAGTACAAGAAAAGCAAAAAATATATATTTATATATTTGGAATGCACAACTATGGTAATCAAGGCATTTTTTGGCAGTTTTGTGTAGTGTCTCCTGGTCGGGGCCGGGGCCCTCAGACAGATGTTCCTTCCTTCAGTTCCACATATTGTCCCTTAAAAAAATAAAGATAAAGATTTAAATATGATACAATTACAAAAACGTCGTCGGGCCAGAACCGACCAAAGTGACCCCGTACTCCACCAAGCGGTCCACACTGGGAGAGGCCCCCTGGTGGGTTAAAACAGAAGGTGACCCCAGAGGCAGGGGCAGACCCCACCAACCCCACCGGCCCCCTGGATTTACCTTGCCGTCCAGGTGCTCCTGTAGGGACCTCACGGACTCCTGCTCTTTGGTCAGCTGCTCCTGGGTCACCTTGAGGAGGGCCTGGAGCTTGGTGGCCGCCTGGCCCAGGTCCTTGGACAGCTTCTTCTCCTTCTCCAGACGCTCCTACACACACACACACACACACACACACACACACACACACACACACACACACACACACACACACACACACACAC
>JAOPUD010000044.1:4240398-4257092 GCA_027122715.1 Trisopterus minutus
ACACACACACACACACACACACACACACACACACACACACACACCTCTTTTTCCGGACTCTGAGAGCTTGTCAAACTTCTGCAGGCATTGCTGCTGCTGCTCCTCAGCCTGGGGTATATCTCGGCTCTTTAACCTTGCTTTATCCAAAGCCTTGTTGGAGTTTTCGTAGTCCGCCAGGGCCCGGGCGCGCCTGTACAAAAGGTCCTGAAGGACAGCGCAGATTCACCGGATGAATGTACTCATCGTTATGGACAAGTCATACTTCATCAATGCTGTGCACCAACGTAAAACTTCGCAAATTGCGCGGATTCAGCCGAGTTTGGACCTCGTCATGAATACATTGTGATTTGCAGACGCCCTCTATACAGAAAGCGAGTCAGCGGATAAAACATGTCTCACCTTGGCGGCCTGGATGTCCCTCATGTAGTAACGCAGGAGCTCTGTGAGCTTCAGCTCCTGGTCAGAAGCCACCCGACCCTCCACTTTCTGCAGAAAATGACACCACACAGGGCCTGTGTTATATGTAGGATTTTTGAATGGGCGGTGGCCCATAAACCTGAAATATGCCACATTTTGACTGCAGCCATGTATTATCATTAGATGGTGTTATTTATTTAATTTTTTACCCTCAACTTCTCAAACAGGTCTGCCAACTTCTCAAAGTGTCTGCAGAAGACATAAAAAAAGGGTTGAATTAGAGCTCAATAAAAGCTACATAAACAACATATACATAGCGTCAAGTCAAACAAGTCAAACATAATACAGTATAATCAAAAGTTGCAATCAAAAAGCTGAAATGTCTTCCGGTAGGCTACATCATAAACGGAATGGCTTTCATTCTGTAAATACAAGAGTTTCATTTGACTAAAGGTTACCAAGACGAAGGAGGGCAGATTGAGGCTATGCTACAATCCCATCTGATCTGTGTTTGATCATGCCAGAAGATCTCTTTTCCTAAAGCAGTTTCATGCAAGTCTAAAATTTTAAAAACACAATGTATTTGATGTGGATAGATAAACCATAATCCATCTCCTTTGATCATTATTAATGAGTCAACCGTTGAGAGAAGCTTATGAAAAGAAGATTATGAAAATATCCTAACTACAGTAGTGTAGTCTAGGTTACAAAATGGTGAGTCAACAGTGCCTGACACATGATGGTAATGCTTTGCTGAAATAGCTGCCTCAATCCAGAGCCAAACAAAATGGCATCATTACATGAGCTACACAAAGGTAATGAAGCAGCTTCTCATTACAGAGTAGCGTTGACCACTTCAAGCACTCCCTTGCACTAGTCACTGCACCATTTGTCTTTTTACTTGAGTGAAAGCATGGCTTAGTTGTCCCAGGACAAGTTCCCATCCAGCCGCCCAAGACTTTCAGATAACCATCCGCCTATCTAGATATGTGCAAGGTGGTCTGATGTGCAATATGTCCTAAGAACCATCTGTAAAAACGAGCGAGCTGCAGTTAAGAAAACATTTACAAATCGTTTTGTGTTGGCATGACAACAACATATTGAACCCACAACACACAGCAGTATGCATCACTCACTTCTTAATGGCTGTGCTATCGTCAGCGGATATGCTGCTCAGAGTGGCCGAGATGTGAATGTAATCATCAGCCACATCTAGTGGGAGAAGAAAATAAAATCATTCCAATGAAACGTGCTCCGCACCTGGTTAAGAGTAAACAAAAGGCATAACTCCTTCAATACTTTTGTGCGAGCGAGTCATTTTCTCTGCTTTGACAGTGGAGTCTTTAATCTTGCTATAATAATCCAGCAAGAACGTCTTCTCCTGCTCAAAGAAATCATCCACTTCCTGCAAAAAGAAAACTCCAAACAAAAGAAAATAAATTAAGAAAAAAAAGGGATACTGTGAAAATGTGAAATGCCACCAGGCAGTGCTGCTGGAGCTCAGGGCCCCGCGGACCCACCTTTATCCCAGAGATGATGACCTCGTCCGCAGTCTTCACCATGTTCTTGAAAAAACCTCCAAACATTTCCTTGGCATTCTTCCTTCGCACGGTGAGCTAAAACAAAAACACAGCCGTCCTTGTATTACGACTGGATCATGGCACGTATAACCGGTAACCATGGCCACGTCACATTGTATATTTTCACACACACGGCATGTATCACATTGGCAGTGCTGTTGTGTGTAATGCTGTTGTGTGTAAGCGCTGCAAGCGCTGCTCCTAGCTGGCATGTGTAAGCCTTGACACTGAATGGGGCCAGAAAGGGCGTTAATGCTGATCTCAGCAGGATGTAGGCCATGGATCACATGTCTTCTCCATTTCCCTGCTTCCTCTCCTGCCCGCTCAACTGCAACTGCATAATAACACACTCACGTCCTGGTCGTATTCCAAGAAAATGTGAAAGTTTCTGTCCTTGCTCAGAATAGGGTGAGACGACAGTCTTTGCAGGAAGACTTCATGGACCTGGACGGTCTTTTTGAACACGGCTAGATATTCACTGAAAGAATGGGAAATGAAACAAGGGACAGTCAATATCAAACAAACATGTACTTGATGGCGTGCAGCTGACACAGGGTGAGAACTCACGCCTCCAGTTCCTGCTTCATCTTGGTGTACTCCTCCTTCGTCATCGTGGCTTCACCTTCCCCCAGTTTGTGCATTTTTTCCCTCGGGCTCTCAAAGTCAGGTTTGGGTGGGGCTGGGGGGATCTAATGAGGTGGAGAATTGAAAAAAAGAATAAGGAAAATACAAAATTGGCTAATAGAAAAAAAAAAAAAGCATCTAGGTGGGTTTCATTGCGACTCACGATGAGCCCGGCATATTCCTCAGTCTCCACCAAAGTGTCGTGGAGCCAGATGAAGTCCTCATGTTGTCTGGGAACTGAAAAATCTGGCTTCTGGAAAGAGCTTAACGTCGTCTGGGAAGAGAGTTGTTTTTGTTCAATGACATTTCTTGCACTTAACGTAAAGTTAAAAGACATGAAGAAATGGTGTTTGTTTGGACTAAGTTTTACCTTAGTGTGGACGGTAAACTTGACTTTGTCCCTTTCGCAAAGAGCATCAGGAATGTCAATAATAAGAGAGGCGTCATTGTTTAGGTCCACTGACACAGATCGTGTCTGAAAAGAGGACAGGAGTAAAATAGAGATGGTGAATTTTCAAAGATAGCAAACTGTACCATATCCATATATAATTTATGCATATATCGTCATCAAATTGACAGTTAAATACTGGTTAATATTATTCTGGGGTTGTC
This sequence comes from Trisopterus minutus, assembly GCA_027122715.1. Classification (NCBI taxonomy): domain Eukaryota; kingdom Metazoa; phylum Chordata; class Actinopteri; order Gadiformes; family Gadidae; genus Trisopterus; species Trisopterus minutus. The sequence continues at coordinate 4,243,632 of JAOPUD010000044.1, forward strand.
ACATTGCGTACATACCCATATAGGGACACTTTAAAACAATGCAAATCACTGGTATGTCTGGTATATTGCCAAACCATTGGGAGAAGTTGGTGGATAAAACCGTAACAAGCTTGTGGTTATCGTTGTGGATTTCACTTCACTATGGTTTTGTGCTTGCTTTTGGTCGGCCATTGAGGGAGAACTCTTAAATGTCGAACTGGTAAATGTAAGGTGAAGTAGTAAACGTGAAGTAGACTACAAAAAAAGGAAGTCGATTCAGAAGGTATTCAATTATACACTCGCAAAGCTGCACGTTTCACTCCACCGCACCAGATTCTTCCCATTTCAAGCAATACACATCGCATACACAAAGTTTACATGTCATTTAAATGCACCAGGCCAAACCCGAGAAACTGAAGTGTGGAGACAGTTTGAATTTGCATCCCGTTCAGTATGCAGTCGGTTGAATCATACAGAAAAGTACAATGCCGTGAACATGTAGCTATAGGGTGTGCAAGTTAGTGTTCGGAAACGTTGTAGTGCAATACTATTTTTTATTAACATCTTCACTCCAGCTAAAGGGGGCTGCCAGCCCACCGGTGAACACACAGCATATGCATACGTTTGATTCTTCCAATGGCAATCCTTTGTAGTTAAATATACACTCGTTTTAAAAATATGTGGGTAACTTTCGGTATCTCTACATAAAACGTGTCCATGCTAGTCAGCTAACCAGCATAACTCTGACGGCTGAAGAAGACTCTCGTCTGTCTGACTGTCTGACGTTTACTCCCAACCTCCCAACTCCAGAAGTATCGCAACAAACAAAGAAAGAGACACAACCACAAGCGGTGCCTTTTGCAAAAACTAATGAACAAACCAAGTTCCCGAGCCGAAGTGATTGATCGACGCTTGCATTGGCTAACGTCCACTAGCCAGACACACACGGCTCTGCTGGGGACCGAGCCCGTGTCCCGGAGAGACGGACCTTCGGGAGTGAGCGTTACCTTCTCTTTGTCGCTCTCCCCCAAGGCCGTGGTCATGGTGAAGGGGCTCACGGTCCGACGCGCCGACAACACCGCTCTGTGAGTCCGAGTGCGGAGGAGTACGTCTGGGGTACACTACAAACCGATGTTAGACTACCGAGGTGATTTAGCTTGCCAGGCAGGCAGTTTGCTAGCTAGCTGACAGGCTGTCAGATGTTTTTTTTCTGATGACAGCGTAAATCCCGCCCAAGAAGAATATATGCCAGAGGAAACTGTTATTGGTTTAGAGACCGGAGACGCCGCGTTGGCCTAGGATCGCACGTCAATGTCGCCGCCATATTGGAGAGGTACAGACTGGCCTTTAAACAAATACAAGTTAACAGGGGAGCTTCGCTTTTTGTGGATTAAACACTATATACCGCTTACATTTCTCAACCAACTGCATTTAGTTGTTTTTTTTAGGGGTTATTGAACTACTTGTAGTAAAAACGTATTAAAAAAACAAAAGTATATATTTTATATATATCGGTTGACAGATATCAACGTTAGCGCTTTGATATCTAGAAGAACCGCTGCGCCTCCGTCTTCTTCCATTTGTGTGCAGGGCCAATCTTGACCTCTCAAATATGGCGGCGACGTGGACGTACTGCAGAAACTGATCGAGGAAGTCGATGCGCCGTCTCATATTTGTCTATGGTTTATCCAATTTCACTCGCACCACTTTAAGTCTGTGTGTAGCAGTGCGTAAGGTGGGTGCGAATATATATAATGTCTTTGAACATTATAATATATTTTAAAGACTCTGCGTGGCTAATATTGAGCTCTATTTGATTGATATTTATTGTTGTACTTTATCGGTAAAGTATGCACTGAACACCTTCACCACACGAGAGCATTTAAATGTGGCAACGCGATTTGCATTGTGGGTAAAGATAAATGTAGTTTTACCTCGCATGTCCGCTCTTGTCGTCCTATGCTCGCACCTCAATGTAATAACTACATTACCCAGCTCTTAAATTAGTGCAATTTAAAACGCGCGTCGCTTAGGAAACGTATTGGCAATGCTAACGTGGAGCGCTGCCTGTCTCCCTAACAAAATGTGACTAGTCCAACAGTTCCGTTTCAACTATAAGTGTGAAATTGTAGACTCAACCCGCAAAAAATGTACGGTTACCAATGGCTGCGATTTGGTAAGCATTTGACCTCTACTGGGTTCGCGTGTGGACGAATCCCACAATGTATTTACCATTCTCAGAACTTCTCCACTTTCAATTTCAGCTCGTCTTCCAAAAGAATCAGCCCGTACAGCTTAGTGGACAGTGAGCGATATTCTGCTCTTATTAAGTCCGTTGTCAAATCAAGGGTGAGTTCCCAAACCCCAGAGTCACTTGACGTTGAAAACGATCACATATACGGACCCGTTGTCAAGTCGCAAACACCAGTTCAAAGACATGAGTCCAGAGAACCTAAAGTGATTTGGCCATTGTTGAACTGTGATAGAGATGATGCTTTTGAGGTTGGACCTCCAACCCGGATCCCACTGGAGCGGGGTCAAAAACGGTCTCTGGTTCCAAGTGTTAGCCGCATTCTCCAGAGGACACTATCACCAGAGCAACTGTTCTATTTGGAGAGGTGGAAGAAGAGGATGATTGCAGACCTGGGAGAGGAAGGGTTTCAAGAATATAGTGAATGTAAGTTCAGTTCCAGGAGGCTTACTTACAATATTTTAAACGTTAAAATCCCTGAATTCATCGTATTAATTCTCCTTATAGGTTTATTTAGAAATGGCAAGCTTTTCCATAATGCTGTGGAGGATATTCTGACTGCTGAGAAAAAGGACCCAGACCCTTCAGATGCATTTGGATCACCGGAAGTGGAAGGATTTGTGGATAGCATTTCTCACATACTGGAAGACGTCAGTGGAGTGAGGGCAATCGAAAGCACTGTACAGCATCAGGCCCTGAACTATCTGGGCATTGTGGATTGTGTGGCCCGCTACAGGTAGGCCTACATTTTATATTTCAACGACTCTGGGGAATAATTGTGTATGCCATAATGTTTTGAGACCTGTTTTCTATCTGTTTGTTTTGTTGAATCTTTAGGGGCGTACTGTGTGTGATTGAATGGAAGACATCAGAGAGACCAAAGCCATATCTCAGCAACACGTATGATAACCCTCTCCAGGTAGCAGCGTATGCTGGGGCTTTGAATAATGATGACAACTACAATTACCAGGTAGTCGCTCTTAAGAAGTGTGTTTGCTCTTAAAAATAATAAAAAGAAATACTAAAATGTTCATTTTCCTAAACTGACCATGTTGTCCATTTTCAACCTTTCCAACAGGTTGAAAATGGACTTATTGTTGTGGCCTACAAGGATGGCTCACCTGCACATGTTCATAAGCTGGGCTCAGAACTGCTTTCGGAATTCTGGCAAAAATGGTTGCTCCGATTGGAGGACTTTGGAGAGCAGAAATGAGTGAGGTCACATTTTAGATTGGACTTGTCTGACCACATGGCTATGTGTTGGTTTAGGAAAGGGATTTATATCACAATAAAACTGTTCTGCGATGTAGTTGTCTTTTATTCAAAAGTATATTTTTATACATATTTGTCAATATTAAAAGTTTATAAAATCAAATATTTTCAATGTTTGAGGGTTATACTGCTGATATTAATTTAAAACTGAAAACCATCAATGACCATTAAATGTCAGTGAATGCCATTTTATTTAAGGTAATACAAGGAGCAATGTCAATCCGCGACACAGTTATAAAACGTGCGAGTGTGTCTTTCTTAACCCTGATAAATGCTTGTGAAATGTAAACTCATTGATGGTTGAGTCAGAAACCCAACTTAATCTATATTTATGATCGAGAGGATTCAACTTAATCTATATATGACATAATCAAGTTGATTCAAGTATTCAATGCTTAAATACAAATAAATAAGTTGTGACCTCAGAAGTTGCATTCCCACCAGGCAGCCCTGTATGACGGATCTTCAACAAAGCCCAGGTTCTTGAAGAGCTTGTAGGACACTGTGTTCTCCTCCTCAACAAAGCAGTACACTGGAAAGCCCTGGGCATGGAGTTTCCGGGCCAGGCAGCTCACCAGGGCTTTGGCGTAGCCCTTTCCTCTGTGCGCTGGTAGCGTGTGAAGCATGCCCATGGCACAGTAATCGTACACTAGAATCCAGGAAACGGGTTGTCCATGGTCATCGACGATGCAACATGAGGGAAAGTTGCCAATCATCTTTCTAATGCGTCTGCCTGCATCCTCATCCCCTCCGAACTTCCAAGTCGTGTTGACTAACTCAACATGGGAGTTGTTCAAAGAGGAAACCCTAAAGTGATCCTCACTGAAAATTTGAAGAGCAGAAAACGTTTTCAATACAATATGTTTAGTTTTTAGTTTTACTAATGTGGTGACTTATTAATCAGAAAAAAATACTGCTCCTCTTTAATGAAATGGTGTAACTTTTCTCCCAATGGTTTTGATACAGATACAAAGCCTACCTGTGTTCTGGTGAGAGCAGGGAATCACAATCTGTCAAATGTAATAGATGCACATGACCTAGACCTCTGAAACTGCTTCCTCTTTGAGAGGATATTTCTTTGAACAATTGATTGTGGGACGTGTCCATTCCTGTAGAAAGAAAGCTTAAATTTAAAGCAAAAAAGTTAATAAAAAATATCGATCTATATCGATTTTTTAATGGTCTCACCTGCAAGCATGCAGTAGACACTCCAGTCAACAATGTCATCCTCTTTTAACATATTCCATAAAATCTGCTCATCAGTGCAGAACAATGACACAAATTTCGTGTTCTCTGGAGCACTCTCGTTCTAGAAATGAGAAAACGAGTAAACAGTACGCATATAATAAAAGTGTCGACTGACCATGAGCCCTAACTCGGACGTATTGGTTGGTTACTACTACTACTAACCACTAAGACCACTGCAGTGGAACGGCCTTCTAGGTCATTTCATCATTGACTGTTACATATGCTTTATTATTGAATAACATTTTTTATTCAATGCAATTCAACTGTACCTCCGTTTTGGGACGGCATACTATAAGGTTAAACTCAGGCCAGGCGTCCACACAGATCTCCACAGTAGGCCCACTCCCTTGGGTTCTGTTTAGCGCGAACAGAAGTCCATATACCTAACATAGACCCAGAACAGAATCTACTATGGAAGCTTATCATTGCCATAATGTTTTGAATTTCAAAGATATTCAATTTTATACATCAAAAATGTAAATTCAATTGAATTCTTAAGATTGAATTATTACACATTGAAAACAAGGTCATCTGGAATTTAATGTTTTGAAATTGCATAAATGGCATTTCAAGTTTTGTCATTTCAAAATCACTATTTCAAATAAGAAAATCAGCATTCACTAATTCATAGAACATTTCAAGTTGCAGATATTAGTATTACGGTGTTAATTAGACTACTCATATTGAAGTGCTCGAAATACGGACCACAGAATTCATGCAACAAAATGTAAAGCTGCAGCCAAGGACAGGCCTAAGCGACCGAGACTGAATGGGTTTTCTCTGACCACGTCACGGTCACGCTTTAACTGACCGGCAATAGATTGGATTTCATTGCGTCTCGATTGCCTAGGCTGGTCTTTGGAATGCCTTGATACTGCAGTTCCAAGTTTTATGGCATGATTTTTCTGGTTCGTACTTTGAACACTTGAATACGAGAAATGAATATAGTATTTGGAATATCTGACACTTAAAATGTTATATGTGAATTGGTGAACGTTGACATTCTTTCATTTGAAATCGTGTTTTTGAAATGGTTGACCGTGGAATAGCATGTTTGACTTTTATAGAGGTGAACTCAAAACGAATATTCAGATTACCTTGTTTTCAAGGTATAGGCCTTATAGTCAAATGTTATGAATTCAATGGTGTTTACATTTCCATAAACTAAATGCAATGCCTTTTAAAATGCAAAATACTATGGCAGTGATTTGCTTCCAAAATCAACAGGCCGAACACACTCGAGGCAGCAGTATAGCCTTCTTGAGACTATCATATATATAGGCTATATATATTGATCATAACTGAATGTACCTTCAAACTCTTTGGTATATGCTTTTGAAGTAGTCGTTCGGCGATCCGTATTTCATGGTTGTTTAGAATCTTCATTTTGGTTTCACTGTGGAGAAACTGTGTTCCATTAACGCAGCAATTTTTGTCATACACACATCCACCCTAGGACTTTCTGTTCTGGGAATGCCCTCTGCTGGGGGATCTCTTTGCTACACATTTTTTCACCTATTTAAATTGTATAATATTCTATATCTTACAAACAAAGAAAAATAACAAGAAATGCTCAAATATGTTCAATTTGCCAAACCAGCCAAATTGTCTTACTCCTCAAACATGTAACCGATGGATTTTAGTGGCCTGTTGTGACCTACAAGGATGCCTACAAGAATCGCCAGCACACGTTCATCAGCTGGGCTCATAACAGATTTGAAACTCTGGCTAAAGTGGTTGTTGAGCCTCAAGGACTTGGTAGAGCAGAAATGAACGAGGTCAATATTTTTGGACATGGCTATTTGTTGGTATGGAAATTGATTTATATTATGATGAGACAATTCTGAGAGATGCGGTTGTCTTTTATTTGTGAGAAGATTTTTAAAATATACATATAGGCCTATATTTATGTCAATGTTTTTTAATTTCAAAGCTGAAACTGGATTATTTAATGTCAGAGAATGCCATTTAATTTATAGCTTTGGAATTTTATGTATACAAGGAGCAATGTCAATCCCTGACATGAAGTTATAAAGTGGATTGTGTCTTCCTCTCCAGACCATCTTGATGCTTACAAGTTCAACTACTGATTTAATCCACATTTTACTTCCCACTTAATATACGTAAGTCTGCTGTTCAGGAGCGGTCTCTGGAGGAACAGACAATGGACGATGGATTTCATATGATCAGTGGTTCACAGAAACCAAAGCCAAACAGAACAATGAACAACATGGTAGATTCCAGAGTTGCGTGAACATTTAAAGCACCTGTGACAATCTGACCCTGATAAATGCTTGTGAAATGTAAACCCACTGATGGTTGAGTCAGAAAGCCTACTTAACCATTACATGATATGATCAAGGTGATTCAATTCAAGTATTCAATACTTAAATACAAATAAATAAGATGCAACCTCAGAAGTTGCATTGCCACCAGGCAGCCCTGTATGACGGATCTTCAACAAAGCCCAGGTTCTTGAAGAGCTTGTAGGACACTGTGTTCTCCTCCTCAACAAAGCAGTACACTGGAAAGCCCTGGGCATGGAGTTTCCGGGCCAGGCAGCTCACCAGGGCTTTGGCGTAGCCCTTTCCTCTGTGCGCTGGTAGCGTGTGAAGCATGCCCATGGCACAGTAATCGTACACTAGAATCCAGGAAACGGGTTGTCCATGGTCATCGACGATGCAACATGAGGGAAAGTTGCCAATCATCTTTCTAATGCGTCTGCCTGCATCCTCATCCCCTCCGAACTTCCAAGTCGTGTTGACTAACTCAACATGGGAGTTGTTCAAAGAGGAAACCCTAAAGTGATCCTCACTGAAAATTTGAAGAGCAGAAAACGTTTTCAATACAATATGTTTAGTTTTTAGTTTTACTAATGTGGTGACTTATTAATCAGAAAAAAATACTGCTCCTCTTTAATGAAATGGTGTAACTTTTCTCCCAATGGTTTTGATACAGATACAAAGCCTACCTGTGTTCTGGTGAGAGCAGGGAATCACAATCTGTCAAATGTAATAGATGCACATGACATAGGGCTCGGAAGCTGCTGCCTCTTTGAGAGGATATTTCTTTCAACAATGGAGAGAAAGAGTTGTCTATGCCTGTAGGGGAAAGAAAGCCGAACATTGACATTCATTGAATGTGACCTGAGTGGTTTTATGATTGGATCTGGACTCTAAAGTCCAGAGATGGACAATATATACAAAGGGTATAGGCATTCCTTAGGTTAACAGATTCAGGCAACATCTTAATTTACTTTGAATGATTGTTGTTTTACTATCAAAAATAATTAACTAGAGACTAGTTAGACTTTTTAATTAATCTATTGTTCATGTTTATTGCTTCGACTTTCATTGTTGTCTTTACAACCCTTGTGTGTGTTCTTACTGTTGTTTGCCTTCAGTTTAAAGCAAAGAAAAGTTGAAAGAAATATATCTTTATCTATTGAGATATTTTTCAATTGTCTCACCTGCAAAATAGAAAGAGGCACTCCAGTCCACGACGTCATCTTCTTTTAAAATATTCGATAAAATCTGCTCATCTGTGCAGAAAAATGACACCCGTTTCATGTTCTCTGGAGCCCTCTGGTTCTAGAAAAGAGAAACCCAGTAAACAGTATACGTATAATAAAAGTCTGTCAGCCGACCATGGTCCCTAACACGGACCGTTGGTTACTACCACTAGCTGGTAGTAACTGGTAGTTGCTGGTGATATGGAGTGGTCTTCGGAGTCACCACTCTGGACCACCAGCTTCAGCCAAGGTGGAAAAGAACCACTAAAGCCACTCGAGTGGAGCAGCCTTCTTGGTTCTTATCCATTAGCTGTGCTGGAGACGCTGTAGGTTGAATACATGTCACGTCATATCATTGACTATTACATATGCTTTATTATCGAATCAACTTTTTATTCAATGCAATGCAAATGTACCTCGGATTTGGGACGGCATACTATGAGGTGAAACTCGGGCCAGGTGTCCACACAGATCTCCACAGTAGGCCCACTCCCTTGAGTTCTGTTCAGAGCGAACAGAAGTCCACATACCTACAGTAACATGAACCCAGGACAGAATCTACTATGGAAGCCAATCACTGCCATATTTTTTTGGATTCTAAAGATATCGAATTTTGTATATCGAAATGTAAACTCAAATTAATTCATAAAATTTAAATATAACACATTGAAAACAAGGTCATCTGAATTTAATCGTTTTGAATTCAGCTCTTTGAAATTGCAAATATGGCATTTCAAGTTCTGCCATTTCAAAATTATGAGTTGAATGAGTTTTCTCTGATCACATGACAGGTCCATGGATAGGATGGATCACGTTTCAAGTCCGACGGTAGATTGGATTTCGTTCAGTCTCTATTGCTTAGGCCTGTCACACACTTCTTCGTATTTCAAATATCTGCAACTTAAAATGTTGTATCTGAATTCGTGAACGTTGACATTATTTTATTTAAAATCCTGTTTTTGAAATGGTTGACCTCGAAATAACATGGTTGAATTGTAAAGAGGTGAGCTCAAAGCGAATACATTCAAATAACCTTGTTTTCAAAGTATAATAGTTCAATATGAACGATGATGGTTATGAATTCAACGATGTTTGCATTTCCATAAACTAAATTCAGGACTTTTAAAATATTATGGCAGTGATTTGCTTCCATAATCAACAGACACTCGCGTCAGCAGTAGGCTACTTGAGACAATAAACATAGCTATGTATATATCGATCAAATGTATGTAACTGAATGCATGTAGATTAGGCCTACCTTTAAACTTTTTGGTATATGCTTTTGAAGTAGTAGTTCGGCGATCCGTATTTCATCGTTGTTCAGAATCTTCATTTTAGTTTCAATAAGCAGACGGAGCAATTTTTATGACGTAACACACAATCACTCTACAACCTTGGACTTTATCGCATTGCTGTTTTCTGGAAATGCCCTCAGCTGGAGGCTCACTTTGCTATACATTTAGGAAACCCATTTAACAATCATTATGCATATAATAATGGCGCGCCCTCACTACCGGGCTGAGGCGTGCTGGGTCCGAAGCGTACGCGCCAATGAAAATGCTAGTCGACTGACCATACTGTATAGTCACTGAAACTGACCACTTGTTGCCACCACAAGGGGGCGCTGAAGCAACGGTGGTCTGTGTAGCGCAGCTTTTATTTCAACAGATGCACGATAAACTAGGTATATGTGTATGATACCGTACGATCAATAACACCAAAAGTCAAATAATGTACGACCATTTGATAATTTGTGACACGTAGCATTAGTAGTACAGGTAATCCCGACATGTTAAGGACAATGTTACTATTAGGAAATTGGTCAGAGTTTATCCAAATGACAAGTTTGAGGCTTCAGCAGATATGCGGAAATGCATCATGGAAAGGGTAACTGCTTTTATTAATGGGGATAATGACATAGTGAAAGCAAAGAGAAAGGAGCTGAGGGCAATCATAAGGAAGAATAAACTGAAGTATAAAGAAAAGATAGAAAAGCAACTCTGCTCAGGGAATGCCAAAGCGGCCTGGAAGGGACTCAATGTGATGATGGGCAGGGAGGAGAATAAACAGGTAGTCTTGGGAAACAGGTATATCTTTTGCTAATGACTTGAATCAGTTTTATTCAAGATTTGATAATGCCCTGGGTAATGACAGTGATGAGCTCAATTATAATGTTTTTATGAATTCAACTGCACACTCAGAAACAGAGGTGTCAGCCAGCTTGGCTAGAGTTAAACCTGATAAAGCACCGGGTCCAGATGGACTTAGGGGGAGGGTGATTAAGACATGCAGATTTGAGTTAACTGCTGTTCTAACAAAATTGTTTCAACTCTTATTAAATAATCATGCTGTTCCAAGGATATGGAAAATATCTAACATCATCCCTGTGCCTAAGAAGCCAAGAGCTACAGAGCTCAATGACATTAGACCTGTTGCGTTGACCAGTATTCTGTGCAAATGTATAGAGAGGGTCTTAGTAAATCATCTTTCAACATCACTCAATGAGTATCTAGACCCACTCCAGTTTGCATATAAGAAGGGTCGGGGTACTGGTGATGCAACACTGACACTTATGAACACCGTCAGTAAACACCTGCAACAGCCCAAGAGTTATGCCAGAATACTATTCATTGATTTTAGTTCTGCATTTAATTGAAGAAGCATACCCTCATTAAAAGACTATGTGACACTAACACCAACAAACACATTGTACAGTGGATAAAGGAGTTTCTTACAGATCGCCCACAGAGAGTGAGGTACAGTGGCCTCTTCTCTGACACTGTTACACTAAATTCAGGGGCGCCGCAAGGCTGCTTATTGTCACCTGTTCTGTTCTCCTTATACACAAATGAAATGCAGATTATGAACCCCACCTGTCATTTGTACAAATATGCGGATGATATGGCATTGGTTGGCCTTATGCAGGCAGGGAATAATGCAGTAAATCAATCAATTTACTTTCAGTGTATTGAGAAGCTCACAAAATGGTGCCAAGACAGTAATCTCTCCATTAATGAGACAAAGACCAAGGAGCTTGTCATGACTAGGTCTAACAATACCTTCCAGGATTCACCTGTCATTATTAATGCACAACCAGTAGAGAAAGTGGAGGAATTTAAATCTTTGGGAACGTTCTTTGATTGCACTTTAAGTTTTACAATGAACACTGATTACATTTTTTAAAAAGCAATGCAGCGCATGTACTTAATCAGAAAGCTAGATTCATATGACGTTAGCAAGTCCCTATTAGAGACAGTATACAGAAGCCTTGTCGAAAGTGTGTTGACGTTTAATATGCATTATGGAAACCTTGGGGCTAAGAACAAGAACAGATTAACAAAAATTGTGAACACGGCAAGTAAAATTATAGGGAAAGGTCAGAAACAGCTGGGTCTGTGCTATGAAACAAGTTGAACAAAAAGCTCAACAAATTGTTTCTGATTCTATGCATCCCTTGTTCAGGGAGTTCATTAAAATGCCCTCAGGTAGACGTTTTAGAGCTGCAACTGCAACAAAAAACATTTACAAAAAATCATTCATACCAACTGCAATAACACTTCTAAATTCAAAATAGGCTTTTTCATATTTGTATACTCTGCTGCTTCTGTATTGTGACTGTGAGTTGTTTGTGTAGCCTATTTATTAACTGTGTCTTGGATGTATTTATTGTATTGATGTTTTACCTGTGGAGCCAAAGACAAATTTCCACATCTGTGGACTAATAAAGTCTTTATTATTATTATAAGATCGACATCGTCCTATGGAGAGGCTGCATGGCGCAGTCAAGCAGAGCAGAACTTTTCCACTCACTAAAGTCAGTTACAACGCTTTGTTCCGGAGGATTCAGAAGACTAAATGTGAACTATAACACTGAGTAAGCACACAGCCTCCCTTTTAAACCCTCATGTAAAATTAAACTCTCATCTTAAATGAGCTTATGATACATTGATCAGAGACACGTCCATTAAAGCGGCCAACCCTGTAGTCGACCGATGAGTTGGCGATAGGGATTACGGTGCATCTGTAACCACAGCCTCGGTGAAGATTACTTTGTGGTTAGAGATCGTTCCCTCCAGCAGACTCAGACCTGGGTGGAGCAACACACTGGATTAAGGAATTTTCTTTCGAGTATCATTTGGAGGGCATTTCAAATACACATAAATGCAGCGACAGCACCACCTAGCGTCAGACTCAGGTAATTACATTTAAGTCATTAGTGCAGAACTGCCGTAAAGTTTGTGCATCTGTTGAGTAATTCTGTGTGTATAAGGTGATATGGTTGTGTTGCAACATGGCGAAGAGGATTGTTGCATGGGTACTAAAGTTTATAGAGTAAAGGTCAACATTTGCGCCAATCTAACCTCCCATGTGTAAGGAGATGGTCAATTAGCATTTTAACGTCTTTTTAAAGTACTTTAGTAGAAGGCTTACGGAGAAGTGTTCCCAAGATGCGTCTTCTATCTACGAGGAATTCTGCACACCGGACAAAATTGAGCACACAAAACCAGGTAACTTAAACAAGCTTATTTTTTTTTTTTTTAATGGATCTGCAAAATTGTTTGAATTTCCAAAGAGAACCTCTTGGACCTCCCCGCCCACAGATAACAAAGTGGCAAAAAAAACAAAAATTAAAATAAAAAACGACAGAAAACTCTACAGCAAGGCGTCCAAACCAAAAGAAATCTGCATGCAGGAAAAAAAACAAAAAACCAAAAGAGACAGAAGTGTAACCCAAAAAGGGGGAAGTGAAAATGTACGCTGTAGAGAAAAAAAAAATAATAATAAAGAAAAAAAAATAAAAACAGGACACATGACACCACGTTCTCTAAGCTGGAGAGGAGAAATTCAAACGCTTCTGCCTCGGTTCTGCTCCGCGAGGAAGGGATGGAAACAGAACAGATTAAATTGTAAATTTCATTCCGGGTGGATGTGGCTCCGCCCACCACCACACAGCCCCGCCCCCCCTGTCATCCATATAAGGCACAGGACAAAATAAACCCCCACATACAAAAAGGAGCATCGACCACGCTGCCTCTGTCACTTGGTAACAAATCGTAATATGACCCAAATACGGTTAAACAACGGAAACCCCACTAGTGTACAAAATGTTAATAATACATTTGTAATTTTTTGTGTAATTTCATATTTTTTTTAATTTTTAATTCTCGTTTTCCTTTGAATGAAAGTAAGTGTTCAGGAA
>JAOPUD010000044.1:4261207-4278909 GCA_027122715.1 Trisopterus minutus
TTTTTTGTGTTTTAATAAAACACATCCAATACCACTGAATGTCCAGCTGGTGTCTCCACTGAGGCTATAGTATCTATACTAACGACGCTCGTAGCGCTCTACGAGTACCCCTGGAGCTGTCGTTAGCAACGAGGGTTTTCACGATGCTCGTTAGCAACGATGCTTTCGGGAAACGGGGTGAAAACTCAACGACGCTCGTACGATGGACTTCACGATCCGCGTTAGCTAACGATGCTTTCAGGAAACGGGGCCCAGAGTATGAGAAATATGAACACACAAAACAAAACAAAAACAAAAACAAAAAGCTACCCACTGGGTAGTGCTATAGGAGCACATGCTGCTAAAATCAGTTTCCACTTCTGGAGCAAGATAAAAAAATTAAAAAGCTCCATATCCCACTCCCGCCCCCACAACAAAAGGTTTTTACCTGCCTATTGTCATTCCGGCCACATATCAATATAAGGTATCAAAGTATGTTAATAATGAACAGAGAGAGCCCCTCCTTAAATGTTAACCTACAAGAGTGAGCATAATGAGATCACTTAATAATAACCACACAAACCTTGAACGTATTAATTGCACATAGTAAAGCCATGTCACCATTTGTGCCTTTAAAGTAGCTTGTGGGAGTGTCCTCTCAAAATACAATAACTGCTGTTATAATAATAATTAAAACGAAAACAAAACAAAACTTACGTAGACCTTAATGATATGTGTCCATGTAGTCTCCCAGATCAAGCATGATAAAAGTCGTACTTCAGGCGTCTCCTGTCCGGCTTTACTGCAGCGTGTTGAGAAAGTTTTCTGCATCTCTTCGTGATTCAAACTTGTGTTCTTTGCAGTTGTGGTTCACAGCCAGTGTAGCCGGGAAGCGCATGTTAAAGCGGATGCCTCTCTCGATCAGAGCCTGGCACACACAGTTGAAGGCTCGTCTTCTCTCCCGAACCACAGACGATAAATCCTGATGAATGAAGATCCGCTGCCCGTCATGTTCCAGATTAGGCCTCGCTCTCAGTGCGGCCATTATCCTCGCCTTATCCCTGGTGTTGCGCAGTTTAATAATCACCGGGCGGGGACGCACACCCCGCGGCCCCAAGCTCCGGTGCGCCCGGTCAATTTTGATACGGCTTTTAACGCCGGGAGTCGCTTCCAAGCCAAGCACGGAAGGCAGCCAATCTTCAAAGAAGTAAATGGGTTTTTTTCCCTCGGTGCTCTCTTTCAGATTGAGAACACGAATGTTATCCCGCCTGCTGCGGTTCTCCATATCATCCATGCCATCAGCCATGAGCTTAATTTTCTTCTCTGCTTCAGCGAGCCTCCCCTGTAGACCGGTCACTGTATCCTCCACAACCGACACTCTCTGCTCGGCCTTGGTGATGCGTTTTGAATGGCTTTCCAGCGTAGTGGATATTTTTTCCAAAGTCTCCGTGAATTTGGAAAGTTTTTCTTCCATCATGTCGCCAAAGTTACCTCGCGAATCAGAGCTGCGGTGTTCACCGTCGGGGAGGGCTCCTCTCCACCTGCTCCTCCGACGCGGAAAGATAATGGCGAAACCGCTTTTTGGCTAGCAGTTGCAGCAGTAGCCATTCCTCGTTTGTTGATTTTCGTCTGTTTCGACATTACTTGTTGTCAAAATTGTACTTTTTCTGCTTGCCGCTAGTTCTTACACTACTGAGTTAATGCAATTAGAAAATGGGAGCTCAGTGGAAACACGTCTTCTAGCCAGACATCGTCACGTGACCCCCTGCACCAGCTTTTTAAATAAATCACCATCCCGAAGTGAGTTGACAGCTGTCTACTAAAAACATCTCTCCCCCGCCGGAGCAGCCCTTCCGCCGCCCGTCCGTATACGGCATTCCTCGCCACGGCGCAATGAATGAAATTTGGACAGATGTGCCCGAAGTTACTACTTCACAACCTCGTTAATGACCCACATTTAGAAAAACATGTACTTTTAATTCAGCCTTGGGTGAAATCGAAGCGTAGTGCCTAAGTGCTTCCGCCTTTACTGAATGTATGCCATGCGCGCTCCCGCAGCCGGGACACAGTTCTTATAGGGGTAACTGACACTGTCTCCACCTTCATATCTCGCCTGAAAACACACCTATTCCGTGTGGCTTACTCTATATCAGCCTAATCATTTAATCACACTCCTGCCTATTCCCCATTCCACTATATAGCATTATTATCACCCTGAGTTATTCTCACCCTAGAAACTCAACTTTTTATCTATTTTATCTATTTTGCACTAAACTGTCCTGTACTTGAACTGTGTTACTATGTACGGTGTCCTTGAGTGCTCTGAAAGGCGCCTTC
The DNA here is from genome assembly GCA_027122715.1 of Trisopterus minutus. Classification (NCBI taxonomy): domain Eukaryota; kingdom Metazoa; phylum Chordata; class Actinopteri; order Gadiformes; family Gadidae; genus Trisopterus; species Trisopterus minutus. The sequence goes on from JAOPUD010000044.1 coordinate 4,263,524, forward strand.
AAATAAACTGCATAATAATAATAATAATAATAATAATCTGAGTTGTTAAAGAGTGTTAAAGAGTCTTTTAAAACTCAAGTTGTTAAAGAGTGAAAAACATTACTAACAGGTGTTGAAACATTTTACCAAAACTCCTCTAGTCTCACCGGAAAAGTTATATAACATTTTGCAATTGTAACAAAATAACTATTAGTAGTGTCCCCCAATACGGCAGCAGTGGACATAAACAGTAAAGGTAATCATAAACCTTTACTTAACCAGAAGGAGCCCATTCCTAAAGAATGAAACTAGATTTTATTTGTCTTTCATCATGAATATATCCAAATAAACTTGATACAATATTATAAAAAAATAGCAATAGCACCCATGTTTAGGGAACAGCAATGTTGAATTCCCACCAAACTTCCACTTAAGTTTAAATCCCAGGCAAAAAAAAAAAATGCTGTTCAAATAATAATAATAATCCATAATTCTTTACAATTGATACTGTTCTGAAGATTTGAATAACCCCAAAACCGGTTAAAATTAATTTGAAAACCTCTATTCCCTGAAGGAATATGTAATCATCCCTTTTTCATTTGCTGAACCCCTTGATGGCGACAGGGGCCTGAAACCATATATAGTCCTCACAGCCGGACTCCTGTTTCTTGGGACTGCTACAGACACCTGCGTCGGTTGACAGTGCAATAAGCTGCCGCTTTACTCTTGTGGGCACCTTAAAGTCTAATTTCGGCCGGAACCATCCCACATCGCAATCCCTGTGAGCCAGAACCAGAACCGTCGTGGCCGTCAGGCGGATTGGCCGGGCATCGGACAGAAGGTCGGAAACAAAAATAGTGCGAAAGAGCTGCCTCAAACAGGAAGAGATGCGCAGGCTCCGGTCTCCAGCAGCCAGCACCAGCCCTTCCATGTTGACCTCGTACAGCTCTTGGGGCAAGACAGGGGAACCGCCCAGTAGCAGAAGAACCCGGGGAACCAGGCTGAGGGAGAACAACAGCTCCAAGTGCTGCAGCAACTCCTCAAGGTCCTCAACTGTGCGTTGACACTTTCGCCTGTTAAAGTCTGTTGGCCTCGAGTTCACCACATCCTTTTTCTGGAAAGTAAAGGAAGCACATCAGGTCATAACGTTTCTTTCAAATTAATTTGATGTTGTTATATTGTTAAGAGACGTGGGCAATGTGTTGGGCAATGTATCTGGATTCTAGTCAAGTAGATTCACCTGAATTGAGGCGTTTTCTTTCTTCTGAGTGTACACAAGTTGGTCATAGGTCATGGGCAGCTGCTGTCTCTGGTAGAGGATGCACTTGAGGATTTCACTGACGAAACGACAGCAGCCCTCCTGAGTCACACTGCCGGGCAGGACTACCTCTATTCGGCCTTCTTCGTGCGCTCTCCTCATGATCTCAGCGTCACTCAGCCCTTTGTTGCCAGGTTTACTGTCATGAGACGATACATCCTCCCCTGTAGCATCATCTGTGCAAAAAGGCACATGGATCCCACAATCATCTCACAATATAAAACAAGGTATTCGGAGTCGGACGAACTGACTATCTCAGACATATGAATCGATTACTCACCCGACTCGTTGAGTCTGGAAGTTACCAAGTTGTTTTCCTTGTCGGTCTCATTATGTGTTTGTGGATCCTGTGTGCCCACCGACAGGACAGCGTCCACTTGGCTCGTAGTCTCTTCCGAGCCTCCGTGTGGGTCCCTGTGCGTTAAGAAGTGCTGTCCTTCACTTCCTAAAGCTCGGCTCGGTGTTGTGCTTGAGGCGGTGCAGGTTTCTACGATCAGAACTCCGCCATTCATATTCGACTCACTGGCCACACTGCTCTCCTTTTGTAATAACGAGCACCCGTCTTCTTTGCTTTCAGTAGTTACGCTGTGTGTTTTAATGCTATCCTGTAAATCTCCTTTAGAAAGTTGTATAATCGACCCCTCTGCCATGGTTTTGAATATCCCGGGTTGGTTCCGTGAGCCGCGGTGCATCATGGGACGCGTTGACGTCATTATCAGTAAGAAATGTATACAATCGATATCCCGCATTTCATTGACTCTATTAGTGTGTCAAATGCACTAAAGGGACAAGGAACCAGTAATAATTTTATTTTACAATCATTCTTATGAATAATATTTTTAATATTAATATTTCTTACGATTTCTGATGCCTCTGCACAAAGGTCATACTCCCATCGACGCGCCAATGTAATCAGGGCTGTGAAAGGTTTTTTAATTGGCAGAGAAAATTCTCCAACTAACATTTTTAAATATTTAAAAATGTCTGTTTAATCCTATTTGAACATGATGTTTCCCCCCTAAGTATTAAGATCCACCCCGTTTATCATAGTATTTGAAAGGTACTTTCAAGCTGGATCCATAACAAAGACATATTACTGAGGAAAGTCTGTGCTAGTTGAACAGTTGAAGTACAGTTGCAATAACATTGACATGAATCCTCAAGGTATTTCTGCGAGAGCTCAGCCTGGATGTGCTCTGTGGAGGTTGAGTGGCACTGCAAAGACTGTATGGAGCTCGGCAGAGTGTTGCTCCATGGAGGCACCTCGAATGAAAAGAGTCTGGATTGTGAATGGGTATCACGCAGAACAGACAGAGCTGGACGAAAGGCATAGGTTACAGTAGGCAGACTGTATTTTCTTTTGCCCACCAGCCGCACACATCTTGATTAAATTACTTTAAACTGCCACGTGATTATTCTGCTCATTCAATGAGTTAGGTAGCCTATAAACTAGTTTATCGGTGTATTTATATTGGAACGTATAGCCCCCTATATTATACATTTCATTTATATGCATTTTTACATTTGATTTTAATATATCATTACTTATTCAGTGATCTCAATTGCCAGCAGAGCAAAAGCAAAGGCGTAGTTCATTTTTTACCTTCACTGCTGATCTCGGGTACGTTTTCACACGTTCCAACAGAAAACGACCTTTCTCTTACTAAGATATCCTGCTCCAACATAGTAGCATGAGCTCCACTGAACCACAAAATATCTCTCCCGCACATTTGTGTTAACATCGTGCGATTAAAAGTTAATAAATAAATACATTTGAACAAAGTTTTAGATGAGATTCTATATTTATTTATTTCTGTATTTTATTTAATGGAGACAGTTGATCTTCTATACAGCTGTCTGGCCCTCGTGTCCCAATCAGGCTCTAGGCGGGGCCCAGAATGCCTATGTGTAGATCCAGGCCTGAGTACAGACCATACAGACGCAGCCCAGTGCTGGTCCTAAATGACAAATGACGCAAGTGGATGCAATGTTTTTTCAGTGCAGTTTCATTTGAACTTGATGCTGAAGGCTTCAGGGAGCAATTTGGGTTGGTTGAATACCATACTGCTGTAGTCTGAGTTCATGTGCAGAGGGCTCACAATGCACACTGGTGGTGCAATAGAAAAGCTGCGCCATGAATAATGGGTGAATATTATATCTGACACTGCATGCCACACCCCATTTGTTGCCAAGCCCCAAAACAAGGGGATGGAAATACATGGGTGTGATTGGTTTGTTCTCCCCTAGTGGGAGTGAGACGAAAGTGAGTCAAGGGTGCACGGAACACTGCTGAGTCAACCGCTTCACTGTTTGCTGTGTGTGTCTGCTCGTGACCTTTGACCCTGTTTTGTCTGTGCTCCACCCACAGTTCCTGGAACTGTTCAAGGAGTGGACTCACAAGTGGTGGGAGACTGAGAATATTCTGAAGGTGGGCTTAAGTGCAGCAATACGTTTACATTATGCATGCCTGATTATGGATACAGATGACGTTATTGATTCTTCAATAATATAGGTTAAATATTTGTTGCTCAGCTCAAGCTAGAAACCTCAATTTAATAAGAAATGTAATAAACACCACCAGCAATGTAAACACAAAATACAGCATAAATATTCTAGTTAAAAATAAAATATGGATCTAGCCAACAGCAGAGTGTAAACTAAATAAAAGTATCTATGTTGCCAAGTAAAGTAAGTGGCTCTAATCTATAGTGTCTCAGGTATATTCCAGACATATTGCACAGCAACAAATAAGTTTAAATCAATAATTTGCATATTTAAGCAAAAATGTCTTGGCTCAAAGTAACTGAGTTAAATTGAGCGTTCAGAGTGGCTCACTCACTTCCAGTAGGGAGAGGTGTTAAAGAGCTATTGGCTGATGGAATTAAGGATTTCCCGTGGATCTCCTCGCAGCCAGGAGTCTATGAATGAACGTACAGCTCTGTGGAGACAGTGTCTCTGGAGTGGGTTTGAGGGCTGCACCAGCCTCATTCCACCACATGGGTTTATTTCCCGTTCCACAAACAATTTGGCTTGAAGGTATAATTTGCGCTTTCAGGTAATAATGATCTTTTTAAATGAATGGAGCCTAATTATACATTGGCTCCATTAAGCCATGCTTCAACCTCTGCCACTTGCACTTCTGGGGTCCGACCAGCTGGTGTCACTGCAGCTCTTTGGAAATCTCTTGGAGGCTGCTGCAGAGACCGTGTGGAAATGGCATAAAAAGGAGAGGTAGAGAGTGAGACCTGACACAGGTCTCCCATAGGTGTCATATTTTGATTTTTGAGATTTTTGCAGCTCTGTACAGTTATCGGAACAGGGATGATCCTAAGGGTCCTGAAGTCATGGGATTGTGGGATGGGAGAATGACGAGACGGAGGCAGAATAGATTCATACCCCTCCTCCTCCCTATCCCTATATGATTTATGTAAAGGCTGGCACAGAGCTGGAGCCCTCCCTGAGCATTGACTCCTCTACATGCCTGTTGTGCGTCAGTGACGGCTGTACGATCAACCCCGAGACCTGATTAAAATGTATTTTTTTTTAAACACATTTTAATCAGGTTTCGGGATAAACGGGTTGAATTAAACAAATGGCATCTGTTTTGGGGGGAGCATAATGTGTCAGATTATTTCCTGTGGCATTATGCATACATTTAGTGTCTCGTGTGAATCACGTGTATCATGACATCACCGCTGTGATATATGGTGCATAAGCTCTTGCTAATTCCCTGTAACTGTATGGGTAAATAGAATAGAAGAAGAAACATGAGGTGGCACATGGCACAGATTTACCCCAATACGACATCTTCTGCTTCAAAAAATGCCATTTATGTGGCATTTAAGGGCCCGGCAGCTTGTGAAGTTAATTCCTAGCATGGTAATGGAACGAATTAGCAGCCTTCACCGCCACTAATTAAGGAGTCTTGATTATTGACATATGGCACTTTTGTTGCCCACTGTCCTGCATGTTAATTAAAGTGTCAGCGTTATTAATCGCCGCCTCAGAGTTGAAATGGAGATACCGCCACGGTCCATCGCCGAAGCGCTAGGCAATATTCCAGTTGGCCGCGATGAGTCATGAAACGATGCGAGGCGTAAAGTCCCCCCGTTTTTATTATTTTTCTCTGTATATTTTTTTTCTAATAGCTGCCTGGCACTTGGATATTGCCATAACTGATAAAGCCATAAGTGCTTGATGAATTGCTTTATGGATTTGACATTTGTCTTCCTGCACATTTGCATTCTGTCTGGATACAAGATGACAATGGGGCCCCGCTTGGTGGGATGCTGTGTTGGTGGTGGCTTCTTCTGGGTGTTCCGTCTGGCCAAGGGAAGGAACACCCCACTGTCCGTTTGTCTGGCAACCTGACAGCACAGCAACGCCTTCTGGTCACGATCACCCGCAGGATCTGACTCCTCCAGGATGTACTACAGCACCTCAAAGTATTTATTCATTAGAAGGATGATGACGTCCATAACAGTCCCTGATGTTCACAGCCTACCTGTCGGCATCAATGAGCAGAAAGCCTAATCCCAACCCGCTTCTTAATGAGCTGTCACTAGATGTGACGCACTCTAGATGAAAGGCTCTTCCAAATCCTGTGTTCTTGGCAGCCTTGGCGCATGACCCGTGTAAGGCCTATAGGTGGCGTCGTGTTCAGCACAGGTTTTAGGTTTTTTTCCATGAGGCTGGAGCAGGTGGCGGCACAGTAAATAATTAGGAGGTGTCATCCCCCTGGAGTTCAGATCTCCTCTTTCTCAAAGTACCTCTCCCCTCTTTAAAGGGCTGAGCCGAGAGATCTGTGAATCTGTTCAAGGCTGTCTTACCCAGATTCAGATAAGTTTCATGTGCATCCAGAACCGGAGTTTGCCTTGCAGAGTTGGCGTAGCCTTGCTCCTGTACATGTCAGGGAATATGATTTTAATTACTTTCCGAAGATTTTCAATGTGTTAAGGTAACTTCTCAGACAAACTACAATCTTGTTGCGTTGTTACTGGTACAGCTACACATCGGGGACTTTGGAAAGAATTTGAAGTGTATTACCCTCACATGAACAGGAGCTAGGCTACGGTAACTTTGCAAGTCAATGGATTCAGGGCGGGAGTTGGGGGGGCGGGGGCGCAGGGCCAACACGCCTACTCACACTGAACCGAGAGTACTGCTGATGTTGGAGAAGGCTGGCCGCCGCACCTCCAGCTATCATTTCTCATTCCTTCACAACCCAGTGCTGTGGGTGGAACTCTGTTTAGCTAGTTAGGAAAACACAGTTTGTGTTTTGATCTGCACAGTATTTGTATTCACGGGTATCAAAGCAACTCTTTGGCACGTTTTGACTTGATACTGAGACTCTAGGCTGAAAATTATAGCAAGAATAAAGTAAACTTAAAAGACTAAAAGCCTAAAATGCTTCGGATGTATAGGCCCATCTTCATCAATTATGTTAGGTTGAGAGGTAGTGAACCGCCAACCAAAGCAGTAGAAACATCTGTGAATGGTTGAAAGCTTTATAGTGGTAATGGTGTCTGCTTAATGGCTATAAACGCAGGGTTTTGAAAGAGCTACAAGAAACGGACATTTAATGACAATATTACATTTCCTTGTGCTGAAATGAAGAGCTCACCGCTCTATCTCTAGGTGTCTTCTCTGTTTTGCCATAGGCTAATGGCCTGGCTACAGAGGATGCCTGCAGTGTCCCAACATGCTATCCTTTTCTCACAGAATGCCCTGCAACCAGAGAAGATGGGTTTAATACGAGCTTAAATGCCGGCGGAGCCAGAAGGCTGGTCCAGGCCACAGATAATTATGATAGCCAGCTGCCGTTTTCTCAGGGAAAAGAGAAGGGGGTAAAAACAAAAAAGAAAGAAGAAAAAAAAAAGAAATGGATGACTTTTTTCTTTCTTTCTGTGAAGAGCATACAGACTGTGTGTGTGTGTGTGTGTGTGTGTGGACGCTGGGAGGGCTCTGGTCTATTGGCGGTGTCTGAGGGAGGTGACACCATGCATTAATCTGCCATACCGCGGCTCACCTCTAATGAAGTCTGTGAAGGATCCCTTTTAATTAAGTACAGGCTGGGGTCGATGCCTCTCCCTCTTCATTAGAAAAGAAAAAAAAAGATTTCCACCCTCCCAGGTCTGCCAATAGGATGGGTGGCGGCGGTGTAGGTGAACGTCTCACACACTTCAAGCTCCAAATCCATATGGAGGAGAGGCTGCGAATGTGTACATGGAGGATCACTAGGCAAGGCCAAGGGACGAGCCACCATTTTCCATAGGCAACACATTTGACTGTATTCCTCCTGAGGACGGCACTTATGGTAATGTGAGGCCGCATTGTGAAGCATTAGGCCACCGACTTTGGAATTATTTGTCTGGCAAGAGCACCTCTGGCAAACCGCTGTGCAGCCGACACTGTGGACTGAGACGGGGAGGAAGGAGGAGAGAAAGTGACTGGACCCGTTGCGGCTAAAAGGAAAAGGTCTTTACCTGACCTTGTTTTAGCTTTTTTTATTTTGGGATGGAAGAAGTGGCACGCACACACACACACACACACACACACACACACACACACACACACACACACACACACACACACACACACCTCTACACCAACCTACCTGTCTCTACCTTCCTTAGGCGATTTACCATATATATTTATATATACAAGTGTTTTGTGAGGAACAATTGGGCTTTTATGGGCCACTAAGTGGTATGTTTTCTTTTTGACGGACACTTTGGCTGGTCGCCCCCTACCCTCTTTTCTGGGGGCCGACAGCAGGGCCAGTGTTTGGAACCGATCTAAGGCATAACCATCCTCTACTTCCGAAATGCCTTTTACGGATTGAATCAATTCCTCTACTTATCATCCCACGGTAGAGAGGTGCTGAGATGCCGTTACATGCATATTTAGCAGGGATATCTGGACAGGGAAAATTATTATTTTTTCCCCATGGAAATGAATTTGTCGTCTGTCTTTTTGGGTTGGTATGAAGAATTCCATAGGTCGGCATTAATCAATGTATCGGGTGGGAAATATAGGCCATGGTGTATATTTCTTTCCTGGCATGCAGAATATTGGATATGCATGCAAGAATTCTTGAGTTGTTTGTAGGATGCGCCATTGTGGTGTGATATTGTCGTATTGAAGAAATAATTGTAACTTTTTTTCGCGCTGCAGACATTTTTATGGTGCAGACTGTTTCCAGACACTTTAGTGGTGTGTATCCACTATTTATCTCCTAATCTGGAATTGCTCCATGTACTGAGATGGTGGTGAATGGTGGAAAATAAACTAAAACTATTTGACATTTTTCTATTTTGTTTACTCATGTTAATGACAAAAAAAATGCGGCTAGACACAACTCTAGTAGAGAATCTTGTGCAGCTCTAATATTTTACAAGATTTCGCACTTTACAATGCAGCATCACGGTATACTCCCCAACAACGGCATCAACTCGTGTTAGTGTCTGTCATGTAAAGGCCAGAGCAGGACACTTCCTCCAGTCTGGGGGGCCTGAAAGAGTGTATATTTACAGCACTCCACCACTAAAACAAATGGGGCGTACGGCACAACACTCATAACGCGGGCACACATCACGTGACATCGCTCCGTGTGTCCCTTTCCTCGTGAATTTTACACTTTGTCTTTGGCCACCATCGTCTGAATGATTCACGGACACTTTTCCCGCGATGGGCTGCACGACTGCGTCATGGCAACAACGGTTGCTGGAGCGCGGCCATTATTCTGCCTGGCCTTCGGGCGAGGAAGAGCCCTCATGAAGAATTCAGTTTGATGCCATTTAGAGTCTGTCAGCATCTTTTCCCTTTTTTTTTTTCATGTTTTATGGTGTGCAGCTCTCCTGTAGCTGCTACTGATACTACTTCTAGTAGCTGCTGCTTTTACTACAACTACAAGTAGCTGCTGCTGCTTTTACTACAACTACAAGTAGTTACTGTTGCTTCTACTACAACTACTCGTAGCTGTACTACTACTAGTATCTGCTGGTACAACAACTACTAGAAGCTGCTGCTGCTGCTGCTACTAATAGCAGTGGTGTTGCGCTGGAGTCCCAGCTGCCTCACCTGATTGGCAAGGACCTGCTCAGCACCGGCATCGTCTACCACCTCAAAGTGAACGGGACTGCCTTACTCTACTTTCACACGGGCTGGGTTTAAAGCAACAGGTAAGTTTCCTGTTCAGGAACCACAGAGAGAACGATAATTCATCAATCAGTGCCGTCTGTTATTGAAACGGCGCAGGGTGGTTAATCGCTGTGGTTGTGCCTTTTGGTTTCTGCGTAGGAGGGCAGGTCCCTGGTTGGAAGGGATGCAGCGTCCGGTCCTCAGGACACAGTGAGTTCAGGGCTTCCTCCTTCCTCCGTCCTTCCCTTCATTGCCTCTGCCGCTCCAGAGTCGACGGTGAGACGTAATTTGTCTTCCCTTGTGTCCCGCCCCCAGCGCTCCGGCGAGCGCTTCCTTTATATGGTGCTCATTTATATAGCGCTTTTATCCAAAGCGCTTTACAGTGTTGGCTGACATTCACCCATTCATGTACACACCGACAGCGAAGTCAACCACGCAGGGCGACAGCCAGCTGGTCAGGAGCAATTAGGGTGAGGCGTCTTGCTCAGGGACACCACGACACTCAGCTTGGAGGAGCTGGGGATCAAACCAGCAACCTTGCGGTTACCAGCCAACCCGCTCTACCTCCTGAGCTAATGCCCCCCCCCGCTTCCTGTTCGGCTGAGCCTCATCACTCACGGGGGCGACGCCAGGTCAATGGGGCGGCAGAGGTGACCCAGCCCTGCCTTCTGAATCAAGGTGAGGGTCCTGAGGGGTCGACGCCCGTCCCCGTGGAGTCCAAATGGAAACGTAATGGAATGGCCTTGTGCAGATCCCATTCCCTGATTAAACCGGTTATTCTGCAGGGTTTAAGTTTTTTCATTTTCTAATTTAGATCATATATGATAATTGCATTTTTTTCACCGCACGGTACCCACCGTTTGTCTACGGCACGCTTGGATGATGGCAAACGGACGGCTTGCGGACGCTTTCCTCTCCCTAAGAGATCTATATCCAGGGCGAGAGGCCCTGGATATAGTTTCAGACAAGGCTTCAGGCCCTTCATATTAATTGGCAGATGGAGCCGGTGGGGCCAACAGGTTTGAAGAGGGCCCCTTGGCATTAACCTTTCAACAGGAAGAGCTCTAAACTTGCGGCCCAAAGAAGAGCACACGTGTCCAGTGCCCGGGGAGGCTTCCGCCGCTCGCCTCCACCGCTGCCCTCCCCTGCCCCGCACCGGGGTGTTTGTCGGGATGGAGATAAAAATAATGCACATGGAACCGAAACCCGCCCCGGCCACAGCGTTCTCTCTTTTTTTCTTTATTTTTTTCTATACACTTCAATTTACCCAATATCCCCTGCAGAAAGCATGGCATCCCAGGCTATTTCGTTGAACAAATGATAGTCATTTTCGGTCCAACAGAGGCAGGAATCTGTCACGGGCTGCCCTTTCAGGTCCTTTTGTCACTCGTCAGAAGTCATTAATGGCAGCAAGATTAGTATTTGCCCCGTTTCAATGGGAGGCGAGATCCCGGGGAAAATCTGTGGACGTGGCTTATAGGAGCTTGAGCCTGATACAGAAACCCTAATATCACTCCAATTCCAATGCGAGAAAGTTTCTCGGGCGTATTTTCTCTGTGGAAAACTATTCCTTTGGTCCGGGCCAGTGCCAATCATGCTGCCAATTGTGGTGTTCGCTGCAAAGTCTTCAAAGGAGGACTAAGGGAAAAAAAACTTTACTTATCCAAGTTTTCCTCCCAAGTTCGGTGCTTCGACACACGCCACTTCCAGCGTTGAGCTCAGGCATGTTGACGCGTTACACTGCCCCCATGGCGTGCTATTTGACCAAAAACTCTCAGCCCTTTTGAAATGTGCCACATGTATCCCTCAATACCTCTCACCGATCGAAGCAGGAGGCAGGTCAGACAGGCGCTTTCGACGCCACAAAGTACATGTAAGCAAGTGTAGCATCACAATATCTGGCCGGCTTTTCCTCAAGTGTATATCCTCCTGTCTGTGTTAATCCATCGGCCGTCATTCAGCTCGGACGAGCCTCGACATCCCCCTTCATCCATCCCACCGAGGCAGCCAGCTCAGATGCGAGCGGCGGGTACAAGCGCGACAAACTGGCACAACATTTAACCGATCGATGGGAATACAAACCAATAATTGTGCTTTTCAATCCCCCGCCAGTCCGCTATTGATGCTTTAGAAGTTCAGGAGCCTTTCTCATCATGGTGACCTTATGATATTGAACCTGGGTTGGGGTGTCCCCATTGAACAGTTGAAAACATTGCCCTTTGTACTGATGAAACTATTCTTGCCGTTGTTTAACACCTGACTTTAACATTCGGTTACATTTCTAACGGTTAAAAAAATAACCACCCACCCTAACACATGGAGCGACACTTTGTGGCCTAGCTGACGCCAACAGTCTCTGAATCTTATTTTTAAATCTACAGTACGTAATGTGCACACATAGATGAATTTGAAAGAACAGTGGGCACTCTCCTCTCCTAGCTCACCTGCTAGTGCTGCAAGGCAGTATCTAGATGGACGTAAAGATTAAGTGTATATTCAGGTTGCTATGGTCATGCTATGGCAGACGGGTAGAACAGTGCGTGTAATTTGGTCGGCATGTCCGTTAAACAAGGCAGTTTAAAGATGAATTTTAATGTTTTGTAGCCCCTTTATTCATACTTCAGCATGTTTTTGAGACTGAAAACTGCAGGCCACAAAGCTGTGAGATGACCATGTACGTTGTGGATTGACAACATGGGGAAACACATTTGCTTGTATTGATTTGTCACATATCACTGTAGCAGTAATCTATTCCAACGCAATTGAAAGTATATACTCGCAGAATGTATTCAGCCGTATCAGTTCATGTGTAAATTGTAAATGGACTGCAGTTCTTCTACCAGTGGCGACTCAAAGCGCTTTTCAATATTGCCTAACATTTGTACACACATTCACACACGATGGTGTCAACCACTCAAGGCGACGGACAGCTTGTCGGGATCAGTTGGATGGCTGTCTTGCTCAGGGACACCTCGACACTTGGCTAGCAGGAGCCGGGGATCGAACATGCAACCTTCTGGTTACCAGTCATCCCGCTCTACCTCCTGAGCCCCACATGCCGCCCCAGAAATTAGTAAACATTGTTGATTCCGCTGACGGACCGGGCAGCTCTCCTGCCCTTTTGAGTCTCTCTATGGCGGACCTGTCAGCGAGAACCTGGCCCACCTGGACCGCTTCATACCAGGTGAGCCTTGATGGAATGGGTGTGGTACGTCTGATATATCCACGGGTTGAACAGAACAACAAGGCATCTCTGCCGTCTCTCTCAGCATGTCTGCCTCCGACAAACAGACACACACACAGACACGCACACACACGTGCGCACGCACACAGACACGCAGACTCACGCAGACACACACAGACACACAAAAACATACACAGACACACACAAACAAACACAGACACGGAGACACACACATGCACACACACATGCACACACACAGACACACACACAGACACACAGAGACACAGACACAGACTCACACAGACACACACAGACACACAGCTTGAAATCCACAAATAGTTTTACGGCGTCCTAGCAGGGAGAGTGAGACAATTTTGGGAGAGTGAGACAATTGCACTGAGACACTGTGATGCACGCAACCGTCTCCAGAGTCTTCCTGTGGGGATCCCCGCAGGCAGCCAGCCCCCAGCTAGATCCGGGGTCCTGATGGAGACCCTCCATGCAGAGCGTGTAATTTCCTTTGGCGACGGCGTAGGCGGCGTCCCTTCGCGCCAGAGCTCCTCGAGATAAGGAAAACCACTGCGTGTGTAGTTTTGAAATATCTTTATTTCTTATTCGTCGTGAGACAGGGGCGCGGGGGGAGGGAGGGGAGGGGGGGTAGCCGACGGAGCCGTGGCCGGGCCTAGCGGTGCGTCGACGGATCCTCCCCGCGGGGTTAATGGGGAACGCGGAGAGAGAGGCCGCCCGAGAGAGGCCGTCTCAGCCCTCGGAGCCTCGGGGGCGGGGCCTACCCCGGCAGCAGGAGGAGATAACAGGCCGGCGTGTGGCGAGGGGAACACGACAGCGCAGAGCGCGTTACCGGCGCGGCACGCCACCGAGTAGCAGTATCCCCGTCGAGGTCTGGAGTCTGCGCCCCGGGCCACGCCCCCCGTTGGCTAGGACAAAGCGAGTGAACACACTTGTGGTTTTGTTAACATCAGCCGCTCTGTAATGGCGCGCAAAGCCTGCACGCGTTTTATTATTGAAACGCTATTGGAACGGAGGAGGCTTGCCAGAGCGCCGCTTCGCCAAAGCTTGTTCGCCCAGACCTCCCTTGCAGCGAGGACTAGAGCGAGGGACCTCTGTGCGTTCCCCGCCCAATCCTGTCATTACTAATCAGAACACGGTGTGAGGAGCTGTTCGCTAAATCCTCCTAATTAAGCGGAGGCCTTGGTTGGCTGGGTGTGTGCCACACGGGGGATATCAACATACTAATCTATAATTGCTTCAAGAGGTATAGCAATCATAATCGCAACTGAGGCAATTTGCCTTGCTTTGGTACAAAGGGGTTTATTTAAGCTTCTTTATATATGTATGTGTTTATGTTTGTCTGTAAACATTAAAGCCAGACGTCTTTATAAATAATGGTGCTGTTTAATTGAAAATGAACAGTCGTACCAATAGCTTTCTAAAATAGTTTTAACATGATCAGAAGCGAGCAGGAGTCTCAAATGGGTTGTGACGGAATTACATTTATCAAAAAGATATATTTTCAAATTCAATTATTAAGGAGTTAGGCATCTTGTTGAAGGATGGCTACAGGTAGACTGCAATCATTAGGGAAATGCTTTATTCATAACCCACCATTCTCCATCGGTTCATGTTTGATATTTAAACTGTGTAGCGGTTAGTTTTGTTATTTCTCACAGAGGGCCCAACCTTGCTGTGTTTTATCTTTGCTGACAGCCTTTCTACCAGCCGTAATCGCATTCCTCTCCTAATAAAATATTGGTTTATCGGTTTGCTCTTTCTGTAGCGGTAGGCGAGCCGCTGCAGCTCCGCTCAGATACGTTGGCCGTTTATTCAGTCATTTCCACGGGAAGACGTCCCTCCCTCGCCCTGCCCTCCCCGGGCCTCCTGCAGCCTTCTAAAGTGCTGTAAGAACGCACCTGTCATGGAAATCACCCAGACCGGGATTTTATCACCCGCAGTAATGTTTTATATCACCGTTATTTTATTTTCCAAACAAGGCCGTCCAGTTATAGTCAAGGGGCTCTTTAGTTGTCAGGGTTTAAAGAGCAACGATGGATAAATACCCAAAGGCAACGTACGTACGCCGGGCCGTAAGGTCACACGTGCGTTGCAATGTAGGCGGTGAATTGTGGGGCGGCGTGCGGCTCAGGAGGTACAGCGGGTTGGCTGGTAACCAAAAGGTTGCTAGTTCGATCCCCCGGCTCCTCCTAGCTGAGGGTCGGTCCTCGCGGCTCCCGATGAGCTGTCTGTCGCCTTGCACGGCTGACCCCGCCGTCGGTGTGTGTGTGTGATTGTGTGCGTGAATGTTGGGTGATTTTGTGAAGCGCTGTGAGTCACCACTGGTTAGAAAAGCGCAGTATAAATGCAGTCCATTTATAATGTCTTGCGTAGCGCTGCCCTCGTGTGCTGTGCTCGTAGCTCTGTGCCGTCGACCCGACCTCCGGGAGATGTGCTGGCTGTCCCGACGTCGAACCCACGCAGGGCCATGCGGGAGGAGCAAGCGCTGGGCAGGTCTGACTCCAGGCCCCCCCCACCCCCGCTGTGGATCATTGTGCCTCCATTTACTCCCAGTGTGAGCGGAATGGCCGAGCGCGCCTCAGTTATGGGAGACACATCCACTTTATTTACCTCAGGATGTGCAGAAATCCTTTAATCGCCGCGAGGAGCAGCACTATGGCCTTTATTCTTTTTGGTGCATGCTGTCAAGCTCTAAGTGCCCCGCTCCCCCCCCCCCCCCCCCCCCCCCCCAAC
>JAOPUD010000044.1:4366554-4380795 GCA_027122715.1 Trisopterus minutus
GGGGGGGGGTGGGGGGGGGGGGGTGGGGGGGGGTGGGGGCTTCGCAATCAAGACTCCAGCCAGCTGACATCAGCCCAATCTGCATAGGCACTCTGGAGATTGCCTCTTCAATCCCCGTCAACTGTGATTAACCCTCTTGAGGTGCGCGGAAATGTCACATTTTACATATCCTAATATTTCACCCCACATAAACCGCACGCCATATTATTCTCTGGAGTAAAATGTCAAGGGGGAGGTGATGCGGTGGTTCTGTCCTTTCACCTTCTACCACGCGACAGACCAGATCCCCACCGGGCTGCGCCGGGCTAATGGGATGCGGGGGACGATGGTCAACATGAGGGGGGGGCTAACTGTCGGGGCCCCACCGCTAAGACCACGCTAAGCGTAATTGGAGCTAATTAGAGCTTGACTCCGATGTTTCAGATCTGATAAACAGCAATGATCAATTTAAGTTGCGCCGGTGACCTTTCTAAAGCCCCGGCCTAATTAACCTTTGTGGACGCATGCAGGTATGCAGAACCCGGGGCCCCCGATCGTTGAGGGGCTAAGGGGCCACAGGGAGGGCCTGGTTAGTCGCACACGCAGCAGGCAGGTGGATGGTGGATGTGCTTGCTTCAATGGACCGCAAACAGCAGGGTATTCCTCGGATTGGAGGCAGGGTCAGCGAGACATACTGTAGAAAACCGCCGGGTATCGCCGGTGAGACATCACTGAAATGGTGCATCTTTAATGACTGAATTAAGCAGGGACATGATGTTCATAGATGGAGGAACGAAGAGGTTTAGAGAATAAGGGAGGATCTGTGGGAGGAACGGTCGCAGCAGTGTATACTATGGTAGCCATCTTACAAAGTCACGCATTTACATTTCTGGGAATAAGTCAGGAAATAAATCCAGAAGAGAGCAGGCGAGAATGAATTGTGTCACCGTTGAAGTATGAGTGAAAGGGAATATTTGGTCACACGTGGTGCTGTGTAAGCAGATCAGCAGTTAACCTCTTGGTCACCTGAACAAATGAATGGCTCAGTTTACTCTGCAATGGTCACAAGCCAAATACATTCCCAATAAAGCCTTTATGCTCTACTCGGCCATTATATAATTAAATCAGGAGTCACTTGCACTTCAGGACAATAATTAATTTTGCAGGATTATAGGGCGGTCGAAAAAAAATGTGTGTGGGATCTGTTCACCACATTAATAAGGGTAATTAACACTTTAGAGAAAAAAACGAACCAAAAAAGTGTGCTGTGAGAAATTATGAATATGTCCTGAATCAATTATAAACAACAAAACACAAGGTCAATTCTTATTTTCATTCATATTTTGACAATGTTCACGACTGCAGTAGAGGAATTTCTGTTAAACCCAGTCAGCCATAGCAGGAGTTCTGGACGTCTTACAGGGTCGAGATGCCAACTTGTCCGCCATACTCCAGTGTATTCTCTATCCCACAAACACTTTGGTCGCGCATTAGCGATACTTGTTTTTGCTTTTCCACCATTCCCTTAAAAGGCCAATGGCTGGCACAGGATTATCAAGTAGAGGTTATGAGCTGTCAGTGACACATGCTCGTTTCATATGATATGAATGCATTCTGAGAGCTCTACTGGGGAAATATGTATTTAAGTAAAATATCTGCAAGCCTCGAAACTGGCTCACAGGGACGGGTGTCTAATCCCTTCATTCCACACCATTCATCTCCCATCCACTGCCTTTTTGGGGCATTTATTTGCTCTATGGGTGAGTTTGCGGTTTCCTCAGCTGAGTCTCATAGAAAGCATGTGTGTGATATGACTACAAAACACTCCCAGGGTCACCTGGGAGTTGAAGGCAAGGCCACTTAATACAAACGGTTACCATGTCACTGTCTGGCTCAGACAGCTGCTCGACTGAACTGCTCCCAGCCAGACACTTGGAAAAGTAATTCAATTGTGGTTTGTGGTCAGACGATAAAATAAAATAAAATAAAGAATGGCTCGTTTTTTTTTTTTCCCGCGAGATCATTAGCAGACAACAAAGATGGCTAGCTGTGTCTCCAACGTGCAGCATACACCCTAAGACTAAAATCCTGGCTATTTCATGCCAGCGTACCACTCCCTGAAGACTAGCTGGGCTACTTTTAAAAACAAACCCACTTAAGTTAATTACACTCATTCAGGGTTTGAAATGACAAGACCAAGGCTACTACGAAGGAACCAGCTCTGATGCTTTAGGTTAACGTGGTGTCTTCTGTCGGGGGGTTACTGTCAAACCATGTTTCATTTTTGAGCTCTGAAATAAGAGAGGCCTGGACTGAGGGCTGAATGGTTTCCAGATGGCGGTGTTGGTGTCCCCCCTCTCCACGCAGCCTGTCTCCCAGCTTTCTACCTGACAGACTCAGCAGACGGGAGATTTGAAGCAGCCTTCCATGACCAACTGAGGCAAAGGGCTAACATGAGCCATCTCTTCTGATGCATGCACAGCATGCCATGTACGATTCGGCAGTACGGCAGGGCCTCCAAACGTAAACATCCATGGGACAACAGAGACGGACATGTGTGTGCAAGCATGTGAATACGAACGCACAGACACACACATACACACACACAGGCGTGCACGCACACACACACACACAGGAAAGGATATCCAGGCAATCTTGCTGTCATGTGGAGGATAGGGTGAAAGAAAGGTCTGAGTCAAAGTTTGAAATCAGCCTTTCAAGCTTATCCAGGGAGATTTTGAATATGCCTCTCTGTCACACCGAGTGCCACCTCAAGACATCAACACCATTGCCGAAAGTCTTTCTCTTTCATTTCCCGGCCCATTCACTGGCGCGGCAATGCTGAGTATTGCGTTTCCCCAAAACGGCCAGCCCTTTCCAAATGGACCATAATAACACGGCATGCTCCATATATCAGCACACCCATGATGAGACCTATTTATTGTGTCCTGGCGCAAGAAAATATTGACAGTCTGTTGGAGCGGCTTGGCTGCCATCGACCGACAAGCCAGGGTTATTATCATAACTCATACGGGTCCAAATCAGGGCCCAGCCTCGGCGGTATTTTTTACTCCTTACGGTTTTCCCTTCACCGCAATTTCCTCTGGAAATGCTACGCAGGCAGCAGAGGAGAAGCCAGGGCTTCTCGCCCGTTGGTGCTGGAGGTCTTTTTTTTGTTCCTGGGCAGCAGGTCTCTCTCGGGGGGGTTTCACAGCCTGGGCTGTGGAGTGGGGTGGGTGTCCTGGCCGATGGGGCCGTGGTCATCCAGGGCTACAGAGAGAGTTTGGACAGGCTGCCCTCTCTGGCTGCAGAAAACACAGTCTTCTGGGCCCAATTTTGTAGTTTTTTCTAAACCTCATTCCATTGCAATCGTTTCCCCCCCCCCCCTGTTCACTGCTGGATGAGAGGACGGACTCCGATCGAACCCTCTGATGCTGGGCCGGAGACAGAGACAGAGTGAGTTTGTTGAAGGCTGGGGCAGACAGCTTCCAGATAGCCCTCCAATGCCTGGTGGGGGGTTAAATGGCAGGTTTCCTTGGCTCAGGCCGACCATCATTCTTCATCTGAAAGCCATCCCTCAGTGAGCCTCTGAACTTGCCGTTCTACCTCACATCAATTCAATGGGGGGGATTGGGGGAAGCACACATCTGCTTCTGCATCGGCGTAGCATAGCATATAAAATAACCACGTTTTAGGAATATACCGGCAGACAACCGAGAATACTGCCATATTTGATAGTTATGTTGATAGTTCAATCAAGATAGTTAATCAAGTCGAGTACTCGAGTACTTTAGGGTAAAGTTGATTATTTTTCACATTTTGAAGACAATAGTAAATGGTAGATACAGATATCCTAAAGGTATGGGTCAACTGAAACCACTATTAACATTTGTCAGCTAGCTTTAATTACGCAAATGTTTGGAGAAGTCTCTAGGCCCTTAGCCTAGAGACTGTTCCTTAGCCTAGATACTGGTCCTTAGCCTAGAGACTGTTTCTTAGCCTAGATACTGATCCTTAGCCTAGAGACTGGCCCTTAGTGTAGAGACTGGCCCTTAGCCTAGAGACTGGCCCTTAGCCTAGAGACTGGCCCTTAGCCTAGAGACTGGCCCTTAGCCTAGAGACTGGCCCTTAGCGTAGAGACTGGCCCTTAGCCTAGAGACTGTACCTTTGCAAAAACGACGAGGATCATCAACCAGCAAGTTTTTCCTCTTCTGAATCATACACGGCTAAGTTTATTGTTGCACTGCTCACCCCTGGGATCCCACGCTGAAGAGCTTAGTGTTAAAGCGCCTCCAGTACGGTGGAATGACCTGCTTGCCGATCGTATGACTGAAACCTGAACACACCTGACACTGGAAGAATGTCTGTTAAGACGTGGGATTACAGAGCGCTGAGAAGGCCAGAGCCAACACTAAACATGTCTCGCTGCACATCAGAGTGGGCGAGACAGAAACTCAAGGCAACGACGTCCTTGTTTGGACGAAGCAAAGGCCACGTCCCGTTTGCAGATGGTGTATGAAGGCCGAAAAGAACTACAGCTCAGAAAAATATAATGTCTGGTCTCGTCCTACAAGGCCAGTCAATCACAGAGCCCCGCTGTTTCCACTGAGAGCACTGCTCGGAACAAAGCAGCTGTACAAATAAATTAGAGTCCCAGCCAGCTCCCAGAAGAAAAACAAAGAGAAGGAATCAACTCAAACCTTGCTCACCCGAATGACAGGAAACCCCTATCACAGGAGAGTTGGATACAGAAACATGGGCTGAAATTAAAGACTTCTTTGGAACGCGCAAACCACAAAACAGAGGTGAGAGGGTTTGCGAGGTGATGGTGAGGAAGGACGTGGAAGGGATGTGGGCAGACTTTTTTAAGACACACCGTAGGCCTCTGTTCTAATCGATAGCCCTGTCCTCTGGTCGGAGCTCAAGGCAGCCCCTGGGCTTCGATACATCCTCAACTTCAATTGAAGGATGAACAAACAATTTGTTGCTAATGCAACACATTAATTCACTCTAGTGTGAGAATTAGGATAGGGTGTGATTTCTTTAATCTGACTAAATGTCACAATTATAGTTTTTGCCCGGGAAAAGTTCACAAAGGGAAATTAGTAAGTTGTCATTGCTGTCCGTATTGAGACCAGCTCTGTCGTTTCTTCCCTCTCGCCATTAAATATGTCAATTGATCTGCCTTTGATGAGCCTCTGGGTCTATTGATTGGAGCTGAGCTGATTCAATGCTATTTGCTGGCAGTGCTGATTTGTTTACCATTTCATGGTAGATCAACAGCAGACCATGAGGCACCAGGATGGATCACATGCAAAGTACTGTCTGGAGGCTAGAGCCTGGAAAAGGGTATGACTGACCAGCTGTGATCAGCTATGGTCTGGGCTATTGTTTATAGTGGTTCTCAAACTGGTTTATTGTACCGCTTCTTAGGTGTTATTTCAACCGAGTACCATTTCACAAAACATTTATGAGGGTAAAAGAAAAGAAAATTACTAGAAATATATGTGCATGTAAACATCTACGCCAATGCTGCAAATAACTAGTTTTGTAGGAGACATGGGCTTCTTATTTATTTTGGGTTTTCTTATTTATTTAACAAACTATTCGTAGTTCATTAATTAAAGTTGGGTCAGCCTAATGAACTGAAAATCCTCTCAACAGAGGTGAGTGCGTCTTAAAAGTTAGAATAAACTTCCGTGAATCTGTCACTCATTTAAACTGAAACCAGATCAAAGAGCATTGGATTTAATACTGGGTATTAAGGAGATTTAGTGTGTACATAATTTCTCACCATGGCAATGCGTTTCTTCCCCAGTTCATTAGGCACACTGAGCTAATAATCTCTTGGTAATAACAATGCAGGCCTATGTACACCAGAGATAGTTTTGGGCAGCATTATGGACATTAAATGCGTAACGTTTCTTTTAAGACAGTGTATTATACTATGGAGTCTCATCAAAATATACAAATATCTAGATATCTATAAATATACATGCCTTGCTCAATGGAAAGAATTCTGTTTCCTGAATAAACATAGATATATCCTGATTCCTTCCCTAAATCTAAGTGGTATGCAAAAGTGAGATGCAGTTAATATTTGAAGCTACTTCTGTCGTCACGTTACAAACTACTAGGAATCTGCACAATAGTAATGAGGACAATTAACTAATGAGGCCAGTATATCTTCTTGATATATTAAATAGATACATAAGTAAATTTGTGTTTTTACATATTATATACGTATATAAACTAACTAAATACAGTTGGCAGGCACTTTTTTAACTTGGTTGTCACCACATCTTAAGAAGCTGAAACACCTAATTAATTGTGTCTTTTATCCTATACCTAGAGAGCCTTTTTTTAGAAATAAATACATTTTATAGAAGATTAACAAAAATAGTATGACGTCTTACCATTTTATACCAGATACACATGCACATGAATAATTGTAAAGTTAGAAAACACTGATTATAACTTTGAAGATTTTCATGAATATGCTTTGAGTTTGAATTGATTGTGTTCTTTTTAAAATATTTATTTTTTATCTTTAAACCTATCACAATGAATTATGATGTCCTCCAATGACAAATGTCAAATAAAGGTTGATTGAATTGTACATTTGTGATTCGCATAATGTCATGTACCCTTATCATAGCATCAGACATCGATCATTTAAAACCCTTTTACCAAAATGAAACTGTTTCCAAAAATAAAGTTTGACCCTCTTTGAAACTCCACAGACCTTTTCCACCACTCAGAAGCACTTACCACAGTGGTCAGATTGTTCTCCACCAGTAGCTTCAGGGAGTTCTGGTAGCAGGCGCTGAGGTCACTGCTCTCAGAAGGGCCGGCCCGACCTCTTGCCATGGGTCCCACAGTGTGGATCACATCTGAGGAAGGGAGAAGACCACAAAGAGACCAACGATGACTTCAACTGATCGTTAAACTCAAGAGCTGGCGATATGGTTAGAAGTTATGGTCCGGGAGATTGTGTTTTCTCCGGCCTGCGTTTGCATATGTGCTATGTTTGATATTTTACCTATAAATTGGTTTTGGTCACTCATAAAAGAATGGCCACAAAAGAATGATATTGTAACAACAGCATACAAAATATAGCAATAACAATACTTTTACAATGAGTCAATGGCCCAGACACGGCCAAGCCTGCAGCCTTAGAGACAGATGCCTTATAAGATTAATAAAACAGTAGCAAAGGACCATTTGAAAATGAGTTGCGAGATCATTTTATGCCACTTATTCAAATATTCATATATCTGCCCTCCCCCTGCATAGTAATGCATCTGCCTGTCAATCAAAGACCTCCTGGCTGGGCTGAGTTGGGAGGAATGCAGTTACTTAATTGAATCATAGGCCTGATGAAAGGAAAATAAGCGACTCCAAGACACGGCTTGACAGCAACATAATCTTTTAGATTCCGGCTGACTTATTCTGGCCTACTTTATGTCAACAACAATAACCCCAAAACACCTAACAACAAATAAACAAAAATGGGACTGCAGAAACATCCATGCATTGAAAGTGCCAAAAAGTGATATGAACAAAATGTACAAGAGGAGACAGATAAATAAAATAAAGGAAAATATGTTTATCAAAGGATGCACTGCTAAGATCAACCACAGTTAAATTCTGAGCATGATGAGTACATGTATGATCACTAAAAAGTTATTGACTAAGTAAGGTTAGGGTAATTCCTAACATGGACTCTTGTTTTTAAAAGTGGTGGCCGACCTAAGATGAATCACTAAGGTCATAAACCCAGCGGTGCGAAGCCATGTTACTGCTGTAATTAATAATATTAGGCACTGCTGTGTGCACCCAACATATTCTGAAGATTTCAAGGTATAAGAGAGAGGGAATTTAATTTGTTTAATAGATTTGGCTTTACATTTCAGATAAATCTCAATTTATAGCCTATACAATATTAATCAGTTAATACTCTTTGTATATATAAACCCCTGGTTGAGTTACATAGGTACTTTTATTCAGGGGCGGGTTATATGTGGACAGGGGAAAGAGGAGCCCAGCTAAAGGGCTTTGAGTCAAACGAAATGAGACCACAGCTATTTTCCTCCTCACTTTCTCACTAACCTCACAGTTTCCTGTTCATCTTCCACCCTTTGCGTGACGATTTGTACAGCACATATGCTTTATCCCCTTCTCCACTTGACCATGAATCATTAAAAGATTAGATTTTGGATCTGGGCCAATGTGATGAAACGCAAATCGGGGCCAGCCACCATCCAGTGGACTTGGCCACTGTTGCAAGAGGTCAACTTTTTACACTTCAAGAAACAAGATGCTTTTATTGAATTCCCGAACTATGGCGAGGTTGCACTGTAATGAGACCGCAGCTGTCTAAAGTATTGTCTCTCTCGGCAGCGTATCCCCACTGGAGATTGCATAGCACAATATGGCCATAATGGGGCACGTGGCGGGCTTGTGCTTTTTGTGCATAATTCATGAGCGTCTTCACGACACGAACGGCAACATGCCAATTAGAGAGTGGCCGAACGCCAGCGCGCAGACTGTGAAGTGAATTCATGAAAATTTAAACAGTTCTTATCTCGCCAGTGCCCATGTTTCCCCTCAAACCCGCAACACTTCCACGTCAAAGACTTATTTGTACAGCAAAGTTTTCGTAAGGTAAGCCATGTTTTACGCTTTGTAGATACGGCTTGGTATGAAATTGTACGCCGTCTGAAAAGCCGGTTCAGGAGGGTTGAACAATTTGTTGTGATGTGGTGTTACTAGAAAAAATGTGATGGATATATTTGTAATGACATGCGATTGCTCCATTAGTCCAACGGTAAAAAATAAAAGGTAACACCCTTAATTAGAATTGACATCATTTGTGACAAAGAGTGTGAAGTTGGGAACAGGTATTTTTTGGTTTAAAATTGCATAAAATAATTTTCCACCGCATTATCTTAGCCAACGTTTATTTTTCTAAAAGATTTGCAGGATAAGTGCATTTCTGCGCTAACGAGCTCGTTGTTTCATACATTCCCATGCATTTGAATTCATGTATTATAGAGACATGGTCCTTGAAATAAACAAAACAAAACCCACATTTTCTCTTTTAGCAAAATGAAAAATCCCCAGCAGATAATTCATCCATTACGTTTATTCGGGCTCTGTTTCTCTCTTTATGAGTGCAATCATCTGCTTTTATCGTCAGCTTTCTCTTAGACCTGGCAGACATACTTCACTGTATCAGTGTGCCTTCACTGAGTGGAAAAAAACACACAAACATGCAGACACATATACAGAATTATTCCTGCAATGTCTCCATACGATAGGCCATAAATCTCTATGCTAGCGAGGGAATAAACCATGGTGATGGATTACCAGTGGTCCTCTGTTTGGGGCCTGAAACGGATTGCTTGCATGATAACTGCAGGAATTAAGAGGAATGTCCGGACAAAATCCAGGAAAAAACATGTAAAGAACACAATCACATGTGAATCTAGAGAGGAGATTGTATACGCGAACGAGGAAGTACAATTTCATTGACTGAGGCCAGATTTGAAATGGTTGTGTGATTGTATGAAAAAGGCAGAGAGAGAGAGAGAGAGAGAGAGAGAGAGAGAGAGAGAGAGAGAGAGAGAGAGAGAGAGAAAGAGAGAGCCGTTGCATACACAATGGAATACTGCTGTATGCTCAGCAACAGTTGAGAGTTAGACAGTGTATTGTAAGGAATGGAAGAGAGAGAGACAGAGATGATTCATTAAGGATTAACATTGAGAAATAGGCATACGAAAAGACAGGGATTCCCCTGTACTTAATTTTAACATAGTTACAGGTGCTTCTTAATGCATCTGCATTAAAGCAGATCGGCATAATAAAGAAGTCTGCAAAACGAAGTGCCTCTTACAAATGGCCATCCATATTCAAGGTGATCATTCAACAGCAGTGTCAAACTTCCATACTACTTTCTTATGAATAGAAACATTGGTAAAAACATCCAACAAATGAGAATTAGAATTTCAGAAGTGCAGCCTTGTATGAAAAAGGAACAAGGACAGCTAGAGCCTTTTTGTTGTGTGTGTGTGTGTGTGTGTGTGTGTGTGTGTGTGTGTGTGTGTGTGTGTGTGTGTGTGTAGAGTTACACAACTCCAAAAGGCAGCAGCCGACCATATTCTTATGGCTTTAATATGATACCGTTCCCACTCTATAGGTCAAAATATGAACCAGGATGTGTTGATAAGAAGAGTCATTTTGATCTCTAATGCCACACACTTCAGGACAATAAGTCAGATATTTTCCAGGTTTCCCACTCCAAACGATTTGTTGACGGTTTTACCGGTTATATTTTTTTGAGCGATATCCTGTGCTGTAAGCTATGTGGAGAGTGATTTTTAAACGATGGTGGCCAGACCGATTCGAAATTTGCAAATATTAAACATGTTCAAATACGATGCGATCCGATATCCTGTAGTGTGGGGGGAGTGTGACGACAGCCGAGGTCACAGGCAAGAGGCGGGAAAGACGCTAGAGAATTGGGAGCCGCGCTGACTTCAAGGGGTGTCATTATCCCACCAGGTCTGAGTTTGATTAGCCATCACAAGCCATTTGAAAATCTGCCTTTTCCTGTGTTTGACTGATATGACAAGTGGGAGTGTCCACCTCGACGTATGACGGATAGATAAGCAACATTTGCTACAGTCCACTGGGCGGCCTGGTAGACTGATCCGTCCAGTATACGGTGGACATTACGTTAAAGGGGCATGTTATCGCCCCTTTAAAGCAATCACAACAATCATTTGCCCTGTTTGTTTACACTGGATTGGGGATATTTCAGGTTTTGAAATTTGGGACTGGGTTGCTGTAGAATGGAATCGTGGGTGGTGTGCTGTGTTGGCAAAATGATTTCCTACCACTCACTAAACTACCAGAAATGTTGCATGTATCTTAATCTATCATTATGTAGGCCTACACCAAATTCTCATGTTTCGTAAATTAGAAAAATTGTCTAGTGTGTGCCCAGCATTACAATTCTAAACCAGCAGGCAATAATCACACTGCTGACACGCTCCCCAGTGGAAACCTTGTTCCACACTTAAAAATCAACAAAGCAAGTAATGACGTACAGTTGATTAAGAAATTCTGCCAAAATTGTATTTAAATGCTGGCACGGCATTAAGCCTCTTTGTTGCGTAACCCAGAATCTCTTCGGGAGAGAGTGGCTTATTATTATTGATTATTTGTTTTTTCAAGAGCTTTTCTTTGGCCTGAAGGAGTTTAGTGCCTCGATAAAGACACTACATTCTGCATGACTGATGCTGAAACCACTGACTCTTAATGCGGCCTCTATAGTTCACTGGAGTGGTCGCAGTCGAGTTTTCCACAGCTTTTAAAGCCCCGATATAGCATGGGAGATATCCCACTGTTTGTGTTTTGTTTGTGTGTGCCTCTTTGCAGTACCATCCATACACGTCTGAACCAGAAGACCTATGGTAAAATAGTGCAAAGCATTCTGGGTGTAATCCCTATGAAAATCAGCTGTGAAGATTTTTCATCCTATTCTAAGTGTGCCATGGAACTTGGATGAGAACACAGTTTGTGCAGAGATTTCAGAAGGACTGGACGGATTGATGAATTACATAAAATACAGCATGATGTTCAGCTACTCAATATACTTTTAGAAATATTCCTATTTAATGCACCAAAATACTGAGAAACAAAACACCAAAAAATGTACAAGGAAGGAATCACACCTAATAAAAAAGGCTGAGATCACGTCTCCAAAGTGTTAAAATGAATATTTAGAAAACCTGAGCAGAAATCCACATTGTGTGAAGCACCTGTCGTGATTAAAACCCAGCAGCCTCCTCACTGAACCAAAAGGTTAATAAACAATGGCTTCTTGGTTACTGTTGTTTCTTACATTCAATATTAACATGCTTGAACATGAATACGACGTGCTGCTGGTTCCCAATGAGCCACTCCCCTCCCTGAGGAACACTCAACGGCTTCTCAAACTAGTGACCAACCACTGACCGTTGACCGCTTAACTTAATTTTCTCATCTTCTGTTAATGGATTTTCAAGCTGTTTCTCTCACTTGATATTCCGCTTTTAAAAAGTGCAAAAGTGTATAAGGTGCAAAAGTTTGAACTACAAACCGCAGAAACTAAAAAGAGCCTAGTGTCTTAACGTCCAACTATACAGTAACTGAATGCAAATAACTTATTTTGGTAATGTCAAAAGAGAAAGGGTGGAAACAAATCAAATTAAAATAATAATCTTTACAATCTTTACGTTTTTTGGCACGATAAAGTCTCTGTAGTCACTACAGTCACACACTGACTGATCAATAACAACCAATCAAGACGCCTACAATACATAAACGATGGACGAATACCATCCACATGGGATCAAGGCCAACCTGCCGGCCCTACAATCCCACCCTGCTGGGTGCCGTGAAATGACCCCCGTCGTCTCCGGCCTGCCCTTGCTCGGACCATCTGCACGACATCATTTCACGGCTGTAATGAGTGCGATCAAGACGGCATTAGCGGCCGACGAGGCGAGCAGGTGGGAGGCGAGCGGGTGGGAGGCGAGCGGCGGCGGCGGTGACGCCACGCGAGCCAAACGCACCGGCGTGGGCCTTCTGGAGCGAGTCGTGTTGGCGCCGCGGGCACCTGGCGATGCTTTGCCCGCTCGACGCCGTCCATGCTAACTGGGGTTCGTAGTTAGCATGGACACTAACGCGGCATGTATGGACGGAGTAAACAGCCCCCGCCGCCCCGGGTCCGGTCCGAGAACGTCCGCAGCCTGAAGGCATCCTGGAGCCAGACGCCTTGAGCCTGCTCCATAGCGACGCGCATCGGAATTCAGGAAGGTCATTCGAGGGATGCTTCCTAATTCTTTCTTTCTATCTGTCTATCTATCTTTCTATCTATGTAATTGGCTTCCTCCTCCCCATACCAAAAACCTCTACACAGCTCACACCGGGAAACTGGAAATAAGCATGGAAGCTTTACGGTTAAAATAAAGAATGTTTATCCACAGAGCATGGATGAAATGCTGTGTGCTTATTCAGCGCCTGCTGTACTGGCGACTACGCTTATAGTAATGAAGTACATCTCCGAGTGATTGCTCGCCCGCACCCTCTCCGCATGCATACAGCTGTTCCCAGGACCCCGTTGCCGAGGACGGCTAAATGAAGTGTGTACATGGGAAGTGGTGTTGTCATGGTGACGGCGGAGCGCACAGTGATCCCTGAAAGCACAGTGATGCTCCACCTTGGAGTTGGGGGGGGGGGGGGGGTTGTTTAGCCAAAAAGGGGCGGCAGACAGCATGCAAAGCGACAGCGGTGGTTAGTGTGGATTAAAATCATTCTCTGGTAAAGCAGTTCCAACCTGCTCGGAGCGGAAAAGTTGCTGTGTGGGTTTTTTTTTTTTTGCATACTCGCTTCAGTGGTGATACATTTTAAAAATAGAGTACATTAAAGCAAACTGAGACCAACTGAATGTGTTTCGATAAAAATGGCAGTGAGATGATTCTTGTGAGCGGAATGATTAACATTTGCAATTAAAATAGCGGTTGAAAAAAAGATTCTGAATCCAGTAAGAGACACGGCTATGAATGCTAACTGGGTGTTCGACAGTGTGTTGAATTAAGTACCGAGTTTGTGTTGGTAGTTAGAGAGCAGAATGAAATAGTTCCCAGAGGAGGTTGGCTGAGGGCCAAGCGGGAGCGAGCAGGTTATTGACCAAAGCACAGAAGCAACGGTTGTCAAGACAATTGAGATTGTGTAACATGGTGTGCTGGAACAAGGTTCCAAGCGGTGAAAACATTCAGTCTAATGGTTGGGATCTTGATAGGACTTCAAAGAAAAATACACACACAAAGCAAAACAAAACTCAGGCAAAACTAAAAAGAATTGAGAAATACGACGGGTTATTTTGCATCGACTGTCAGAATAAATACATTATTTACAGTTTTATATATATATATTTATTTTATTTTACACTATCAAAAATTCACAAGACGTGTTCCACACGGTGATTTGTAGAGAAAACACAAAAAGAGCAATAAAAGCACACAACCGTGAATGCATGTATTTCATGCGTGTATTCTCGGCGTGTGCATGTCCCTACACAATCAGCGGTGGCAGACACAGCTGCATGTGACGCGGTGGAACGGGACACGAGTGATCACGCTGTGACCTTAGTGCTGTCGTGTTCGTGTGCCATGTTAGAGTGGTCCAGGCGGTGTCTGCTGGGACGGGCAC